>JAMXBB010000009.1:88502210-88841771 GCA_024138015.1 Lumnitzera littorea | reverse complement strand
AAAATCCCAAGAAGGGGGGGGGGGTGGTGGTGGTGGGGGGGTGTGTAGAGGAAAAAAAAAAAGAAAAGAAAGAGAGGAAAAGCTTCGTTATTTTTATTTTATTTTCTTCAGTCAAAAAATAAAACAATAAAAATACGTATAGATAAATAAAAAAATGCATTTATCATCTAGAAAATTTATTTTTAAAAAAAAATTGAAAATTAAGACTTCTTGGAATTTTCAAAAATAAAAAAAAAAATGTTAGGACCCTTTTTTAGGAACGTTCTTAAAGTGAAAAATGAATTGGCTACAGAACTTAAAACCAATTGTCTTTCAGAATTAAAAGAAACCAACATGCCTAAAGTTTTATAAAAAAATGAACTATGGAAGTCTAATCTTAACTAACGATCTTGACTAACGAGTACATAGGCATCTCCGAGATAACTTAAAAAATGAAAAAAATTCTTTTTCCCCTATGTAAATTTTTTCATTTTTGTTAATAGGTACAATTTCCTTTATTATTTATGAATATATATTATTAGCAGGGTGTCTTGAAAAATAAATATTAAAGTTGGAATGTTTTGGGCAGAACCCTATTAGAGTTTAATAAGGTAGCTCTTGATACTCAAATATCTAGTTTCTTGAAACCGCTTTTAAAAAAGTTTTCAAAATCATAAGCTAGTGGCTAAACTAGAATTAATCTGCCTAATTGATTCTAATTTGATCACCTTTCCCAATTCTATTGGGTGGTAACTCCATTTGTTTTTCAAAAACAAAACAAAACCAAGTTTTTCTTAATTTCAGTCATGGATTTAAACTAAATAAGCGTAAGGTTTAGTTTAAATCAAATTAACGAAAAAAAAATTAAAACTACAATTTTAGACTCAATAGCTTAGTAACTCCACTAGAGAGTGGGTAAGAAGGCTAGCTAGTTAACATTCCAAATTTAGAACTATCTTTTGAAATACCCATACTAAGTGATATTTATTCATTTTTATATTTAGTTGTAATAACTTTTGTTCTTGCAGGGTTAACCTTTTCTAGTTTAAATTTTAGGCATAGGGGTAGGGTGGGTGGGGGGGTGGGGTTTGTGGGGGTAGGAATATATTAAATGCAACATGAATGCATGGTAGACATAGTCAAACTCGAGGCCATATTAGGACCCTTGATAGGAATCAAACCACTAAACCTTTAACCTAAGCCTGAGCTTGAGTTCTTGAGGGACTAACGAAGCGGATTCTCTTGTTCTAACCAACTCTTGCCAAGGCCGAGCTAATATTACTACAAACTAACTCAACACAATTTGGGTTAACTGCCTTAAAGGGCTAAGTAACTTTGTTTAGGTTGGCTACCTTAATTGACCAAGGTTTGCTTGGTTGCCTTAACGAGTTAAGGGCTTTGGTTTGTCAGTATCCCATAAGGATTTATAACTGTTAGCAACTTTCTTCTTTTTTTCTTTTTCTTTTTTTTTGTAAGAGAGAAAAATAAGGCTTTATTTTACAGAAACCAAGAAATCTAATTACAAATAATGGTAGTGATTTTGCGATTCTATTTACAAGTTTATGGAATTTATTTACATTTCCCTAAGTGAGGGAGAACAACAATTAGATGAATGCTATGGAAAAACTATTTACAAAAAGGGAATACTAAAGAATGAAGAATGATAACTTGAAGGGAAATTTTATTATTTTAAAAAATCAAAGAAAAACAAATATAAAGAGCCTAACATTTATTCTCAATTAAAACTCGACATTTATTCTAGGGCCCTTAGCTATAACTTAAAAAACCCTAAACTAAATCTCATAAATAAGCTCTAAGGTCTTCCAACATTTCATAGGTTTCTCTAACGAATTGTCTAAGAAGGGCTTTTAAGGCCCAATTGTAAGCTTCAGAACATTTGAGGTTTTCCTCTAGATAGGCAATTTTAGCTTCTAGTAGCTGCTTGCAAATCCTATAGAGATCATGTAGCCTATTAGTTCTCTAATTGTTCACTTGGTTATCAATCATTTTAGGCCTAAATATTTCATGGACAAGAATCAATTACCAATGAAACAAAAGAATATACGTGGAAACATGCATATGCTAATTACAATGGGTTAATACATCATTCCTTAAGCTGCAACCCTACTATTGAAAAAAATGATTGAGTTTCTTAAACACTCAAATATTAGTAGGATTGCAACTTTTAGGAGTAGTGTATTAACTCAAGGTTTAAGGTAAGTATCTACAATTAAGGTGGGTTCTAAAGGTCCTTAAACTTTATGACTTTACGTATTTATGAGGAAACGGTTTATTGATCACATTGAAGCTTAAATAGGGTAGTCTAATCAACCTAGAGTAGTGACTACACCATTATAACCTAAGCCTATATAATGGCCCCTCATCCTAGGGTCCTGAGACAGCTATGGTCTGACTGTATCTACTCTACATCCTTAATACAATCATTCCTCCCAAAATCCCAAGTATGATGCATGCAACAAATGAATATACCCATTTAAATATATATATATATATACACGAAACACATAAATAAATAAATAACATAGGTATTTGGAAAAGTAAATTTAATTTCGAAAAGTTTTTAAGTGACTAGCCTTCTCAACGTCCCTAGTAGAGTCATTAAGTTTATGAGCTTAAAATTTTCCCAATTTTTATTTATTTTCCTTAATCTGATTAATATTAAACTTTATCCGTTTAATATTAACCCTTGACTAAGAATTAAGGATAATCTAGCTTTTTAAATATCTTTTGAAAAATACTTAGAGTCACCATCCGATCGAGATCGAGGAAAAGGTTTAGATAAAAACTAATTAAGTGAATTGATTTTAATCTAGACACTAGATTACAATAAAAACCAATTTTTGAAAGGTATTTGAAAATTAGATATTTGAGTCCGAGAGCTAACCTATTAAGCCTTAATGGGTACTACTTTCAACTTTTCGAATTTAATTTTATCTTTAAAATACCAATTTAGCTAATTATATATTCAAAACAAACTAATTCTATTTGCACAAAAAAATAACAAATAAAATTTTTTTATAAAAGAGAAAATAAACAAATTTCTTTATTTTAAGTCACCTCATAAATGCCTACATATTTTCTATTAGGGATCAGACTTTCCTTAGTTTATTTGAGAAAATTTAAGTGTGTTGGTTTCTTTTTTTTTTTTTTTTTTTTTTTGAAAATTGGCTAAGTTTAAGTTCCATTTGATTTTATTTAAGAAAAACACCTATGAGAAAGGGTCTTAATTTTTATAATTTTCTTGGAAATTTCTAAAGAGAATCTAATTTTGAAAAGAGTTAATTTGTTTTTATTTGTTTTAAAAAATGGATTTTTCTAAGTGATAAAACATTTTATTTTTCTTTTTATTCATTATTTTTCATTTTTTTTATTTTGACTAAACATGCATAAAAATAAAAATAAAATACCAAAGCTTCTCTTCCCCCCTTTTTCTTATTTTTTCTTTCTTTTTTTTCCTAATTCTTTTCTTTTTCTTTTTTCTGATTTATTTTTTTATGAATTACATTTTGTTCATGGAATAAATAAAATAAAATATAAAAACTAGCAACAAAACAACAATAACAGAATTACAATAAGGTCAAACTAGGACATGGGCATGCACGTGAGTCGGTCAAAGTGAACTCAGGTCAGATCTGGATCAAACGCAAGTCAACACATGCTTTTGGGCTCAGGCAAGGGTGGTTCCAAGCGATGGGAGGCTTGTTTTAGGCAGTTGGAGATGGATTTTTAAGTGGGAAAAAAATGTTTTCATGTGTATTTGATTAGAAAATATGGGGTAGGGAAGATGTCGTAGTCTAAGGTAGCCGCTTAGTGGTGTTAAGTGGTGGTCACGACGGTAGAAGACGAAAGGGGGATGTGCACCTACGCTGTAGTGATCTTCAAAGTTCATAAGGGTATTGACCTAAGGGAAAGCAAGGGTGGCAAGGTTGATGGAGGTGTTGGGTTTAAGTGGGATGACTAAAAGCTAGGTATTTCATGCTAAGGCTACCGCTAGCTAAGGTTTAGATGGTTATGGAGTTTGAAAGCATGGTTAAGTATGGGACAAGTGATGTTTGAAAGCTTGGGGGCTAAGGAAGCTTGAGATAGCAGTGGCTTAGTTCAAATCTCACTATCAAGAGCAAGGAACTAGAGAGAGAAACAAAGCTAATGCTAGAGAGAGAAAATTTGAATGGTAGTGCATGTAAGTGATTTTAAGTGCCACCAATGCTTGTAGATGGTGGAATTGAGCTCCGTAACCCCTTTTTATACTAATTCAAGCTTAATACAGAGAAGGAAAACATTAAAAACATATTAAATTGAAAAAACTAAGTTGAATGGGTCTTAATATTTTTTTTATCCAATTTGCTTGATTTTAGACTAAATGAGTAGTCAAACATGATTCATGATACTCATTTTTACCTAATACAGTGATTAGAAGCTTTAGATTTCAATGTAGTAGCTTGAATCATGGAAGTCACACTTGGATAAAAATGAAATTTTTTTCAAATTTCAAGTACCGATTTGACCTAATAAATGATCATATCTATATGAGTTTTTAGGTTTAATCTAAAGTACTCTAAGTCTACTTCATGATTTCACCATTAATTTGGTGAAATCACAAAAAAAAGGGAGAAAAAGAGCTCAAAAATGAGCTCTCTAGGCGGTTTCCACACAAGAAAAGGATGGAAGGAACTGGGAAAGGGATGGAAAATTGTGTTAGCCAATTGGAGGACGATATGTATCCATGTGGGGAAAAGCAAAACAAAAGGCACTTATGCACTTGAACCATGATTCGCACCCCAAACCTTAAAGTTTGCATGTATGTACTTTACCATTAGGCTATCAGTCTTTGCCTTGTTGTGTCTTGCAAACAAATTGCATAAAAGCTACGTAATAGCCTATACTCAAATTAAAAAAAGGACCAAACCAAACCTAATGACCCTAACTGAACTTTAAATCTTTATTTTTCTTAAAAATTACTAATAAAAAGGTCTACTTTTCCTAAAAAAAAAAAAAACTCTATTTTCCTTAAAGAAATTCTATTTTTTTATTTTTCCTTTCTTTTGTATTTTGATGAAATTTTCTATTTTATCTTTTTTTTTTTTGCATTTTTCTAAATTTTATATTTTTTTTGTACTTTTCTAAATTTTCTATTATTTTTGTACTTGTCTAAATTTTCATTTTTTTTTATATTTTCTAAATTAGGACCATTTTCTCTCTTCTAAAAATTTCTAAAACTACTAAAGAAATAGAAATGGGGTGTCTACACCTACGATGTTAAGTCTAAGTTAGCAAGCTGCAAACTAAACTTGCTCAAGGATCCAAAAAGGCCTTGGTTCTAAGTGGAGCTAAGATCCAAGAAGTTATTAAGGCTGACATGCCAACCAATATGTTGATTAGACGACTACTAAAATTGAAGGAGAGTTCAATGACCTATTAGATGAATATACTGGCTTATTTCCTAAACAATTGCTCGAGGGATTACCCTTGTTCTGAGGCATTGAACACTACATTGACTTGAAACCCGACACTACCCTACCGAACAAGCTAGCCTATTGGATGAACTATAAACCCTGAACAAGCTGCTAAGCTCTAAAAACAAGTCAATGAACTATTGAAAAAAGGATATGTAAGGGAGAATCTTAGCCCCTATGTTGTGCCGGTGCTCCTTGTGCCAACAAGGAATGATACCTAGCGTATGTGTATAGATTACAAAGCTGTAAATAATATCACAATCAAGTATCGATATCCTATCCTCAAGTTGGATGATATGTTGGATGAACTGAATGAAGATAGGGTCTTCAGTAAAATTAATTTGAAGTCTGGCTGCCATCATATCTAGATGAGGTTAGGAGACAAGTAGAAAACTACATTCAAAACTCGGCATGGTCTTTACAAGTGGATAGTTATGCCTTTTGGCTTGTCAAATGTCCTCAGCACCTTCATGAGATTGATGAACCATGTGCTAAGAAATGTAATCGGGAAGTGTGTCATAGTATACTCTGACAACATCCTTGTATATAGTGTCGACTTGTTGAGCCACTCTGAGCATCCTTATGCTATGTTTAATGTACTCCATGCTGAGAGGTTATTTGGCAATTTAAAGAAGTGTTGTTTCCACCAAGAGAAACTAGTTTTTATAGGATACGTAGTAGGTGGAAGAGGCTTATGAGTCAATGATAAGAAGATTCGAGCTATTATCCTATAACTAACTCCAACCACTTATGTCGAGGTGAGAATTTTACATGGATTAACATCCTTTTATTGAAGATTTATTAAAAATTTCAGTACCATTGTTGCACCCCTTTACTGAGCTAACAAAAAAGAATATCGACTTTAAGTAAAGAGAGAGAGAGGAAAGAAGTTTTGTTGAAGTAAAGACAAAATTTACTTATACACCAGTATTAACTTTACCTAACTTCAAGAAGATTTTTAAGCTCGAATGTGATGCATCAGGCATTAGGATAGGCACTATCTTGATGCAAGAAGCCGAACTAATTACTTACCATAGCGAGAAGTTGAGAGGACCTCAGTTGAACTACATAGTGTATGACAAAGAACTCTTAGCCTTTATCTAAGCACTCTAAGTGTAGTATCACTAACTGTTACCGAAAGAGTTTATCATTTACATAAATCATGAATCCTTGAGGTACCTCAAAATTCAAACCAAATTATCAAAGAGGCAAACGCGATGGATTGAATTCTTAGAGAGTTTCAACTTTGTAATCAAGTACAAACAGGGCAAAGCCAATGTGGTTTCCGACGCCTTATCATGCCAACAAGTTCTCTTAACTGAACTACGAATAAGACTCTTGCGATTTGCAAGCATTAAGGAGCAATATCATCAGGATCCCCATTTTGGTCCCATCTTTAAGAAATGTGTCAAAGGAAGAACAGTGGATGACTACCTTATAGAAGAGGGTTATCTATTCCGAAGTGGCAAGCTATGTATGCTGACCTGTTTTGTATAAGAATTGTTAGTCCAGGAAGCCCATGGTGGAGAACTCTCCAGCCATTTTAGAGAGAAAAGGCCATATATGAGTTATTGAGTGGAAGGTTCTTTTAACTAAAGATGAGGTGAGATGTACTTCAAATTATTAAGAGTTGTGCTACTTACAAGAGGGACAAATGCAGAGCTAAACAAGGGAAAACAACACCTTTACCTATCCTAACCCTACATTAGATTGAGTTGAGCATAGACTTTATTCTCGGATTGTCGAGAATTGCTCGAGGCAAAGATTTTATGATGGTTGTCATGGATAAATTTAGTAAGATGGCACACTTTGTGGCCTGCTCTAAAACTAACAATGCTTTGGCTATTACTTTTCTCTTTTTGCAAGAAATAGTTTGACTACATGGCATGTCGAGAAGTGTAGTGTCGAACAAAGATTCAAAGTTTTTGAGCCATTTTTGGAGGACTCTTTGGTGTCATATGGTGGATAAAGCCTTTACAAGTACTTAAACTTTTTTAAAGTTTCATTTTTAGTACCTCAACTTTTTGTTTTTTCATTTGAGTCCCTAAACCAATTAAATTGCGTCACTTTAAGGCATGCTTTAGTTCCAGCAATAACAAACATCAATGTTGCTGAGATAGCATCCCTCTCTCCTAGCTAGCATTGATCTAAGCTTCTCTCTTTATCCTACTTAGCGCTAGCATGGAAAATGATACCTTCTTGTGTACCATAAGTTTAAAAAGAAAACCAACAAACCCTAATTCCCAAACTGTAATCTATCCACTCGTAAATGTTAATCTTGGATCTCTATCTCCAATAAGAGCAATGGCAAGGAGAAAAGCAAATCGAGGTCATTTAAAATGTTAATGAGAATCTCTTATCAGTACACTCCAAAGTAAATAATAACACATTGTAAGTTTTAGAAGCTCTACGTTTAGGATGAGAATCTTATTACACTAAAATGCTGTACCTGGGATAGTTTCAAGCAAATGATGACTCTTTGTTACCTCTTCCTAAAACTAACGAAATCTTCCAGTCTATGTAAGATATAAAGTAGAGTTAGTTCACCTCGTGGACATTAAAGTAAAAAGCCAGTCTATAAAGGGCATACCTCAAGATAATGAGAGAGAACAATCAACATCTTGAACTCTTTCTCCATTTGTTGATATTCAAAAAACATTAGATGGAATTACAACCAAAAAGAAGAAGAAGAAAAAGCAAAAGGAAAGGAGGAAGAAAGAAAACCAACAATAGATAGAAAGGGAAAAATAAAATAGCTAATAACACATTTCTAGAAAACCAGACTCATGAGAAGTTTAAGTCAACAAAGGCAGCAACATTGATGTCTATTATCGCTAAAACTAACATATGTCTTAAAGTGACGCAATTTAATTGGTTCAAGGACTTAAATGAAAAAACAAAATGTTCAAGTACTAAAACAAAATTTTAAAAATTTTAGGTACCTATAAAGGCTTTATCCCCATCATATGGGGACTAAATTACTTTTCAGCACTTCCTGTCACACTCAAACCAGCGGCCAAATAGAGGTAGTCAATCGTACTTTAGGATTATTACTTTGAGCCACAGTGGAGAAGAACTTCACTGATTAGCATGGCTGTTTGTTTATGGTGGAGTTTGCCTACAACTATATGGTACATTACACCACCAAACAAACACCTTTTGAAGTAATCTGTAGCTTGAATCCAAAGCTACCTCTTGATCACGCCTCAATACCCATGCTTAAGCAAGAAGACTTTGATGCAAGAGCCCAAGCATAGTCTCTACAGTAGATCTATGAGAAAGTTACTTGGCAAATTGACTAAGCTACCAAGAAGATGTTAGCATAGTTTTAACCCGGAGATTTAGTATGGCTACACCTAACCAAGGAGAGGTTTCCGAACAAGAGAAAGAATAAATTATTTGCCCGAGCTGAAGGTTCCTTTAGAGTACTCCAAAAGATCAACGATAGTGCCTATCGACTGGAATTAATAGAAGACTATGGAGTTTTTGACATCTTTAACATTATTGACCTTAGCCCTTAGTACCCTAAAGGATAATTGACCAAAGACTAGTTGGATTTGATCCCAAATCCAAATCAACCTGGAGGGGATAATAAGAACCGAACTACTAGACATTTAACCTAAGCCTAAGCTCGAGGTCTTTAGGAACTAACAAAGGGGATTCTCCTATTCCAACTAACTTCTGCCGAGGTCAAGTTGATCCATAGTGCTAACCAACTCTACATATCGAGCTAAGTAACTTCTCATTTATCAATAATAATGTGTTGACCTGAAATATGCTCCCTTGACAACTTTGACCCCTCACACATCTACTCAACCATAATTATGTCGACCAACAACTCGACAATATTGGTGCTATAAACCCCAAAGCACATCTGCACCCACATCTTCTTAGGAGGATGCCCAGATCTACTCAACACCTCTACTCGATAAACTACATCTGACTATACTACTTATCTATATTTGCCATAAGCAACCCTAGTGACCGAATGCCACATGTCCAGTTCCACATGAAAAGGACCTTACTACACCAATCATCAATTTCTTTGAATTTTCATTTGTACCTTTTTATTATTCTGTGTACATTATTAGTTTAATCAATATCCTTTTTGTCCTTTCCATTTCAGGTAAGTTACCCTAAGTTTCAGGTATAAATACCCCTTTGTAATATGTATCCGCACAAGGATCTTACACATTTGATATTGAATATACTTATCCTTTCATGAGCTAAGTGTACTTATCTCTGTTTTTTACTCTTATCCTAACTTTTAAGCAAGACTAGGTAATAAGTGACCTCACTAAGCTACTCGTGCGTTATATCAAGCTAGGTTTATCGATCCACGAAGTTTCCTTAGTGTATCACATCCTCGGAATCATTCATGATTTTTGCTTGTTTCTCTCATTTACTTGCTTCCCATTTTCACATTTCATCACCTTTCATTTCAAGCTTTTTGTAAGCTTAAACCCACCTCAATATTGTCATTATTGTCTACTCTCAACATGGCGCATCAATATATACTCCAAACTTAGAAGTTGACATGGTAAATGCTTTTTCAAGATTTTTGGGGATTAGAAATGCTAAAGTAAACAAGGCCTCAAAAAATTGCAATGGAAGCTACATCAAGTTAGAATATTTAAAAGCTTAGTTCACAACTAAACCTAATTATAACAAGTAGACCATCCTTTATAGTGATCCCAAAACCTAAAGGTAAACAAAATTAAGGCTTTTATCCTGGCTACATTCGGGACTATCTTATTCCCAAATGGAAAGTTCCTTCTTTACTTTAGGGTAGCAAAGTTGGTAAGCCAATTTCTTAAAGGTAAGTCTTACATCTCAACCCTACTCGTAAAGCAAGTTAGAAGCCTAAAGGGACAATTTCAAGATACGCACCTCAACTTTGCCACTTTTTGCAATTATACACTTGAAGTTGCAACTTGTCTAATTATACACCTAATTGAAGATTTAATTGTCATAATCCATACCTCAATTAACTTCAATTCATACAGTTAGTCCAGTCGATATGATGTATCAAAGGGATGGCTGCCAATAGCATTATAGGGTTCGTGTAACCCTTGTAGGGTTGTAGATGACTATAGATAGCTATAGACGACTACCAATGGGTTACGTAATCTACATTTTTTAAGTAAGTCATGACTTACAGTTTCGTAAGGAGTGGTTAGCGACCACCTATAAAAGGTCGGGCAAGCCTCCTAAGGTTATAGGTAGCCATTCCACTGGCTAATCATATTAAATGGACTAATGATATAAATTGAAGTTAATTAAGGTATATACCATGATAACTAAATATTCAATTAAGCATATAATTAGACAAGTTGATATTTCAAGTGTATAATTATAAAAAGTGGTAAAGTTGAGATGTAAATCGTGATATTAACCTAAGCCTAAATATCTTGAAAAGGAAAAATGAAAGTGCACTGAAGACTAGCATGACATTACTAATGGTCTAGTTTGTAATTCATATAAAATGTTTAGGGCTTAACCTGATCCAAGGAGAGTTCACCCACTGGATCAACTTAATAAATTCATTTGTTGACAAAGTCCATTTACGAGACAAGAAATCTACTTATTGTTAGTTTAAGTCCTACAAAACTTTCAAGTTGTTGATATTTTATGGACAGCCAAGTAGAGCAACTTTAAAAGGGTAATATTGGTTTATAAGGGTTATCAAGAGGTCCCCTTAATTAGGATGAAGTAGTATACAAGTTATTACCCAAAAAAGATAATTAAGCAATTTGTAAGAGTTCAAGACATAGTCTATAGGTCCTCACTAGATATCACTATCCTTGATAATGAAGATCTTCATCTACCAATGCCACAAAAGATATCCAAACTCTAAGTAATTAAGAAACTATAGGAAACAAGGACGATCAACCCTAACATTGATTTGGGAGAATGGATGGGAAAAGTGGATAAGCATAAGGTCACTAAAGAATATCTGAATGGTCAGCTTCACAAGGTAAGGGCAATCTAATATCGAGTGCTAAAGGTTATTTATTCATTTTGCTTCCTTGTCTCAATAAAAGGTATATACATATACATATTTATGTTAACTTGTTGTGAAGTGTTCTTGCCTTAAGGTTTCAAAGATAGCTCCCAAACATCAAATCTTTCAGAGAAGTCCAATTAGAACCCATTCACACACCAAAATGGCTAGTTAGGGGGGTGCAAACGACAAAGTCAATGACAACAACAATAGCCGCATCAATCTTGAAAGCATTAATCTTATTAAGTTGAGGATTCGCTCCTTGGAAAAGACCGTAGTAAAAATGGCTAAACAAATGGATATTCTAGTTAACAGTATCGTTTTGCTTAAGGCCACAACACCATCAAATGAGGGCCATTCAAAGGCCCGTTGCAAAAAGAATGTCAAAGCTCTATGTCTTGAAGAAAACTATCCACAAGTTTAGTGGACATTTGAATTAGAAGGGGTCTATCCAAAGGTCAACACAACATTTGAGCCTAACACATATTCATTCCCTATCAACACAAGATTATGTCCCCGCCAAGACAATTTGAAAGAACTGGAAAGAAAGTTGACCCAATAAATCATAGAAAGGATGAAGGCACTTAGAAGCTACAATGGTTTTGAGCAAGCTAATATCACAGATTTCTCCACATAAGATGTTGGGGCTTACCTTGAAAAATTTAAGGTACTAGAGTTCGAAAAGTATAAAGGGATCGGATACCCCCAAATTACATACTACACTGCATGTGTGTAAAATGAGCAAATATGCCCAATATGACTAGCTTATGGTATAAACTTTCTAAGATAGTTTGACGAGACAGGCACTAACCTAGTATATCTAGCTCGACCTAAACTAAGTGAACACATGGGAGAAACTTACCAGGGCATTTTATGAGTAGTATAGATTCAATCTTGAAGTGGCTTCAACAAAAATCAATCTAGTGAATCTTAGGAAGAAGAGTAATGAGTCCTTCAAAGAGTATGCTCAGAGGTAGAAAGCCTTAGCTACAAGGGTATTTGCCCCAATGTTTGAAAGAGAACTCACCTCCACTTTTATCAAATCACTTGATAAGCCATATTTCTCCCATCTGATTAGGTAGCCTTCATCCGGTTTTACAGAGGTTGTAGCAGCAATATGCAGGATTGAAAGCACTATCTCCTCTAGCAAGCTTCATAGAAGACCATCCTCTTCATCATTTACTGCTAGACCAAAAACCAATAAAGCCAAAGAAGCCACAATCAGTATAGTGAATTCAAACACTAGGCCCAATGCTCAAGTTTCTTTGAGGGCAAATCCTCCTCAAATCCAACAGTAGTTCAAAAACCAACCTTAAATTAGTAAGACTTCAAGATAGTTCACCAAAAGGACAACTTGATTCAATTTGACCTCCCTAGTGATAGGTATAGACCAAAGATTTTTATCCTAATAAAAAATGTGAATATCATCTAGGGTAGGTAAGGCATTCAACCAATTCACGTTAGAGATTAAAAAACAAGATCTAGGATTTAATTGATGAAGGCTTAGTCCAACTAGACTTCATAGAAGCTCCAACTCTAAATATCAGTAATAACTCCTTACCCAACCATTACCTTGTTATCAACGTGATTTTTGATGATTGAGATTTTGCAATCAATACGATCGGTTCAAATAAGAAGCCTAAAGTCTTTTAAGTTTACAAGAACGTACAAGCCCTAAGCGCTAGGGGGTATACCTTCCACTTGCCAATAACACTTGAAAACTATAAGGCTACCCCCATTCAATTATCAAGTAGTTAACCAAGAGAAATCAAGTCCATTAGTAGGTAGGATTACTTGAAGAAGAAGAGTCTATGATCCAAAAGAAGATCTTAAAAAGAAAAATGAGTTGGAGGAGACAAGTAGCAAAATGGTTAAATGTGAAGGAAGGCCATCTACCCTTACCAAAATGATCAAGTCAAGCGAGTACAAAATAATGGATCAACTTGCTAAAACTATAATACAAATATCATTGATGGGTTCACTGATGGTGTTTGAACTACATAAGGAAGCTCTATTCTGAACTTTGAGGGAGGTAAAAGTCCCTCATAAAATGCCTATTGAGAAGATGGGACTAATCACCAATTCTATCCTTACCATAGATCATATATCTTTTTTGATCGAAGAATTAAGTGAAGAAGGTAACCAATACACTAAGCCACTTTTCATAGTAGTAAGAAGCAATGGCATAATCATAACTAGAATCCTCATTAACTATTGATTGTCGCTAAATGTATGTCCTCTTGTCACCCTAAACTTGTTAGGTGTCGACACAATTGCAATCAAGTCAAGTTCTACTACAGTTTAGGCTTTTAGTGGATCTAAAAGGGAGATTATAGGGGAGATAAACTTTCTAGTTGATATTGGCCCTCAAACATTCAGTATTCAATTCCAGGTTCTAGACATCCTGAGATCCTTCAACTTGCTCTTAGGAAGACCTTGGATACACTCAGTAAGGACTATACCTTCAAGCCTACATCAAAAGGTTAAGTTTATCTTTAATGGATAAGTAATAACAATTCTTGGAGATCAGGACTATGATATTTATAAAGAAATAGCCATACCCTATATAGGTATTGAGAAGTAAGAAGACTTCGGCTTACAAACGTTTGATGAGGTATGCATGGTTACTAATCCCGATAAAGGAGGGATAGATAAGGTAAAGTTCAAGGAAGGCCAAATTGGCACCTATGGTCTTGGTTATGTTCTGATTCCAACTGAAAAACTTCGATTGAAACAAGCAAGAGGTAGAAGAGGTGATATATTGTACTATGCCTTAATGACCTTGCCATTATGACTAAGACATTTATCCAGGTTGACACTCAAACCCTTGAATCTGTCAAAGAAAAATTCCCTAGCAAAGTAGAATCGGTAAGCCCATCCCGCAAGCTCTTGCATTTAAATAATTGGTTCTCTATCCCTACGAATGATAATAAGTCTTCCTTAAGGTTAAGGGTAAACAGTAATCTAGTTTTTTTATAAGTTTTCAATAATGATTATTGCTCCTTGATGTACTTATGAGAACTTCACCGATATTCAATAAAATATCAGTTCCCTTTTCCTCAATTATTCCTTGTCATTTATACTTGTTTCCTCTATATACTTTTTATCTAGATCTAATGCTCTAAATGAAAGCCAAGGATACCTCGCGCAAGTAGACAATGAAAATATTAATATCACTTTTGGCCTACTAGGTCAGCCGTTGGGAGTGATGTTAATAACTACAACGAAATACAAAAAAGCTAGCAAAAACACGAACTGGGTAGAATTTCCATTAATAAACCAATTGAAACAATCAATATGGGGACCAATGATAACCCAAAGAATTTTAGGATTGGGGGGAGGGGAGAGAATTAAAAGAAGAACAGAAAGTGGAGATAGCCATGCTATTATCTGAGTGTCAAGATGTGTTCATATAGTCTTATGAAGATATGCCTAGGCCAGATCCTTCAATTGTAGTCCATCGCTTACCCGTACGAAAGGACATCAAACCTAAGAAGCAAAAGCTAAGGAGATTCCGACTAGATATCTTGTTAAAGATTAAAGAAGAAGTCAAGAAATTACTTGAGGTTGGTTTCATTGAGGTATCTGATTATCCTAAATGGGTGGCCAATATTGTACCAGTAATAAAGAAAAATGGGAAAGTTAAAATACCTAAGAATAATTTTCCTTTACCCCGTATAGATGTCTTGGTAGAAAATACAACTGAAAACCATCTCTTCTCATTTATGGATGGCTTCTCCGAATACAATCAAATCAAAATGTCTGAAGAAGATAAAACCAAGACAACTTTCATTACCACTTGAGATACGTTTTGCTACAAGATGATACCCTTTAGACTCAAAAACGCTATGGAAACTTACCAAAGGGTAATGGTTGCAATCTTTCACAATATGATGCACAAGGAGGTAGACGTATATGTTGACGATATGATTGTGAAATATAAAAAAAAAAAAGGAGAATCATGTGGATAATCTAAGGAAGCTGTTTGATAAATTGTTGAGTTTTATGATCAGCCAAAGGGGGCATCAAAGTAGATCCTAATAAAGTTAAAGTAACACTTGACATGCCTTCTCTACACACACTTAAAGAGGTTAGGGCTTTATTGGGCAAATTGAATTACATAGCTCGGTTTATATCTTAACTCACAGATAAATGTTGTCCCTTATTCAAGTTGCTGAAGAAGAACGCTAAGACAATCTAGGATGAAGAATGCAAGGAAGCCTTCATAACAATCAAGAAATACCTAATGAACCTTCTAGTTTTGGAAGCTAGAAAGATGAGGAAGGGAAAGAGCAGGCTATATACTTCCAAGTGAGAAATTTATAGAAAGGGAGCAAAAATAGTCTGAAATTGAAAGAATGTTATGTGCTTTGGTTTAGGTCAGGCATCAGCTCAGACAATATATACTCTAATATCAGATTGAACTACTAACACGAGATGATCCCTTAAAGTATTGGCAGAAAAGCCAACCTTAACTAGCAAAATTTCAAAATGATAGATGCTACTATCAAAGTTTGACATCACATATGTGAGTCAAAGTTCATTCAAGGCAATAAGGATCAAGGACTGATCATATGCTCCCAAACCCGAGGGCTTTCTCAGATCGTTTACCAAGCTGTCTAGGGTAAGTTAAGTGCTGAGGAGCAATGTTTACCCCAGTCTAACCTGCCGACCTACTTTGTTCTTCACACCATCCAAGAAATTACCATAAGGATCAGCTGACATACCGAGTCGACCCCTCCGCAACACACCGGTCCAAGTACTAAATCAGGATACAGCTATCCCCACAGTTTTAAGGTTGAGCTAACAATTGTTTGGACCCAACCATTCAAGGCCAACTTGAATGTAAGTCGTCCTTAAGCCAACCCTTGTCTAGTCCTAGCATTCAAAGCTACTGAACTATAGACACTAACCAGACCTAATCAAGGTCCACCCTTGTACACACTGTCCTTTCTAACATCCATACTATCCTTTTTAACAAAAGATATTCTTTTGTGTGATTATATGCTTTCCCCATAAATTATTCTCCTTTTTGCTTAGCTAATAGGGATCAATTTCTATAATTTTCTGTAATATAGAACTTACCCTAACTGGGTACTATAAATATTCACATATTGTAATAGCCACAACAGTGAACATATAGAGAATACATTGAACTTTTACTCCCTCTTAAGCTAAGTGTCCTTCTACTTACTCTTGAGCTACTCTTATCTAACCCATTGAGTGTAAACTAGGGGCAAGTAACCTCCAAGCATACTTGTGCATCATATCAAGTGTGACCTGAGCTCATATAAGGCATTGGTGCATTACATCTAACGTCAGTGCACGAGAACCCCTATTCATCCTTAACTATCATTGACATTTCAAGCCATCTTGCGGCCCAGACCCACCTCTTGGTTATGCATGATATTAGGTCCGCGTATTCATCCACGAATTCGTATCATAAGGGGTAAGCCCTAGTAAATCAACTGGCAGAGAATCCCTTTAAAGATACTCTCCGAGAAGTGCAAGTTAGATTTCCGGATGAGGATATCTTAGTACCTGATGATGATTTTGATAAAGAAAAAGACAAAAAACTCTTGAAATGGAAGATTTTCTTTGATAGAGCTACCAATGTTTTTGGATGTGGAATTAGGGCAATACCAATATCCCTAAAGGTATACAATTCCTGATGGCTTTAAGGCTCATTTACCTATACACCAATAATATTTCTAAATACGAGGCATGTATTATGGGACTTAAAATGGCCTTGGATAAAGAGATACA
The DNA here is from genome assembly GCA_024138015.1 of Lumnitzera littorea. NCBI lineage: Eukaryota > Viridiplantae > Streptophyta > Magnoliopsida > Myrtales > Combretaceae > Lumnitzera > Lumnitzera littorea. The sequence continues at coordinate 88,824,548 of JAMXBB010000009.1, read as the reverse complement.
TGAGTTAGAAATATTCAGGGACTCATCACTGATAATATGCCAAGCTCAAATGAATATAAAACAAAAGACCCCAAATTAGAGCCTTACCACCAGCATTTGACTAAGCAAGTGAAGAAGTTTAAGGAAATTACATTAACCTATATCTTGAGGACTCAGAACCAATTCACCAATACTCTAACCACTTTAGCATCTATGGTTCAAATATGTAGTCGAGTAGAAATTCAACCACTGAAGATTGAAATTGAAGAGAAGCATGCTTTTTGTCTAGTAATTAAAGATGTACACGATAAAAAGCCTTAGTACCATGACATAAAAACCTTTTTACAACAAGGTATGTACCTTAATGATGCTAAAAAGAAAGATAGAAAGACGATCAAGAGGTTGACCACCCAGTTCTTAATAAGAGAATCCACCTTGTATCGGCGATTGTTTGATGGTATACTCCTAAGATGTGTAAATGAAAAAGAAGTTGATGTCCTGATGAAGGAAGTACATGAGGGAGTATGTGGCCCCTACATAAATGACTACATGCTCACCAAAAAGATTATGAGACTGAGATACCATTGGTCAACTATGGAGGGTGACTGTATCAAACATGTTAGGCACTATCACTTGTACCAAGTTTATGCAAACAAGACAAATGCTCCTCCTGAACAGTTACATACACTATTTGCACCATGGCCATTTTCAATGTAGGGTATAAACATCATCAGCCTAATCACTTCAACGGCATCCAACGGTCATCATTTTATATGCTAGTCATCAACTTTAGCAAATGGGTTGAAGCCTCATCTTATTCTAGTGTTACCAAAGGAGTTGTGGTCAAGTTCATTAAAAGGGACATCCTAGCTCAATATGGGACTCTAAAAACAATCATTATCGATAATGGCATAAATCTCAACAACAAACTCATGTTAGAGTTGTGTCAGCAATTTAAGATCATCTACAAAAACTCCACTCCCAATTGACCTCAATTGAATGGGGTTGTAGAAGCAGCTAACAAAAATCTCAATAAAATCATTGAAAAGATGGTTGTTACTTATCATAATTAGCATGAGATGTTACCATTTGCGCTCATGGCTTATCAAACTTCTATCAGAACATCAATTGGGGCAACACCCTATTCCTTAGTATATGGTACTGAAGCTGTATTGCCAATGGAAGTCGAAATCCCATCTCTTAGAGTATTCTCAGAAACTCAATTAAATGAGGCTAATTAGGCAAAGAAGCACATCAAGCAATTAAATTTAATTGATGAAAAGAGATTAACATCCTTATGTCACAATCAACACTATCAGCAAAGAATGGCTCAAGCTTTTAATAAGTAGGTGCAACCCCAAAATTTCAAAGAGGGTGTTGTGGTGTTGAGAAAGGTTCTCCTTAATGTACAAGACCCAAAAGGGAAATTTGCTCAAATTACGGAGGTTCACATATTGTGAAAAGAGTGCTACTAGGAGGGGCTTTAATTTTGTCACAAATGAATGGTCCGGATTTGAGAGACCCTATAAATTCTGATGTAGCGAAGTTGTACTACCCCTAAACACTACTGGTATTTTTACTTAAAACACAAGATGCTAGCAATCTTAAATATTACTATAGTTTAAATTTCATTTTTTTACAAGCAAAGATGGTATCCCTAACAATAGTCAATATTAGATGATTCCCAACATTCTTCCTACTCCATCAAAAGGTCCTTTTCTCTAATCCCACTCAAAACAGAACCCACACATTGCAAACACAAGAGAAGATGAATGCAAGCTTAAATAATGATGATTAATGAAAACTCTTAAAATATTGTATTACGAATTCATCCTCCTTGATGAGGAGATTTGTTTTCTATTTTTAGAGCAAGACCATATTTAGAAGAGCAAATATCTTCTAGTAGATAAGTATTACTAAATAAAAATAAAATAAAATAAGGGCCTAGATCCGGCTGAGCAAAGCTAAGAGGCAATTCAGTTGAGAAATCAGGGATTGATGTAAGCTATAAATCTAAAGAAGCATTTCATATGTTGGTCGCTAGTAAGTAAGACTTTGCGTACTCCATTTCAAGATCAGAATACATTTTAAAGGCTAAATCTTTAGTTTTGATTGGACTTCTTAAGAAAAGGCTTGACTATTTGAGTGCTAGCAACAAAGCTAGGTAAGTGCTTGCATGCATTTTAGCACAAAGTCATTTTTTTTAACATCACATTGATTGTTTAGGGTCTTACCAGCCCATAGGGGCGCTACCCTCCATTTAATTTCATTTAGGGTTCTTACCGACCCATGAGGGAGCTACCCTCCTTCTAGTATTATTTAAGGTCTTGCTAGCCTACAATGGTGCTACCCTCCTCCTAGTATCATTTAGCATTCTTGCTAACCAGAGAGGCGCTATCCTTCGTTCGGTGTCATTTAGGTTCTTGCTAGCCCGTAAGGATGTTACCCTCCAGTCAGTATTGTTTAGGGTTCTTATTAGCCTATAGGGGTGCTATCCTCCTCCTAGTATCATTTAAGGTTCTTGCTAACCCATTGGGGTGCTACCTTCCGTTCAATGTCATTTAGGTTCTTGTTAACCTATAAGAGCACTACCCTCTGTTCAATATTGTTTAAGGTTCTTACCAGCCTATAGCGGCGCTACCCTCCTTCCAGTATCATTTAGCGTTCTTGCTAGCCCATAGGAACACTACCCTCCATTTAGTATCGTTTAGGATCTTGCTAACTTGATAGGAATCAACCCCTTAGATCGATCACCTGCAACCGAACTAGAGGACTCTAAGGATTCACTCAAAGGATACTAGCTCAAAGCCATATCCAAGCAAGAGATTCCTATCTCGACTTGATCTCCTACTAACCTGATTACCAAACCCTCACATTTGTCAAACCTGCTCCCATAAAGCAACTGTACTCTATCAGGATAGGTAAGAAGACAACCTCAAGGCCTTCTAAGCTGAATTCCGAAGCTAACCACAAGCATCTGACCCCAACTCAAGTTGATTGCTCTACAGCAAGACTAGCTGAACCTCAACTTAATCTAGACCAAGTCGGCCCCTAACTGCAAATGCTTTTCTATTTTCGCCTACTTTGTATTATATTTCTAATGTCTAACCACCAAGTGACATGTATCTTCTGACATAACATTCCAGAATGATTCTTACTTTTCCATACTACATATCGTTTGTCTCTTTTACTCCTTTTAGTATATTTTATGTAACCTAATTATAAGAATAACATTTTGTCTTTACATACATGTAAAGTAGCCCTAGTAAACGAGTATAAACCTCCACTTAATTATACGCAGACATCAATGAACAATATCTAAAATTCTATTCAAGTTCCCTTTTAGCAACCTTAATATTCTCAATACCCCTTTTTTAACTCTTATGTATTCCCTTTTGCAAAGAGTAGTAGCGAGGGACCCTTTAGTTTGAACCGGTGAGTCATATCTAGCAGATCGATTGGTGTATCATATCTAGTCGATAGCTACCCAAACTTTGCTAGCTTTTCTTTCATTTCTTTTTTTGGTCCACTTCATTTTGGTGCTTCTCCGTATGTTCGACCCCGAAAACATATCAGCTTCACTAATATTAGAGCACGGTTTTGAAAGGGAGTGTGCAAAGTGCAATGAAGTCTTGGTTCGTCTTGCTATTAGTGGCTACTGTGTTCCTTCCGTGGCTGCTGTGTTCCTTCCATAGCTACTACAGTATGTTTGTATAGAGTAAATCTGGAGTTATAAACTATGTAGTGAAGATTTGTGTATTAGTAAGTGTGGTTTCATTACTACTCTGTTTTTCACAACAAAAGCAGAGCAAGCTCATTTCTGTTCTGTTCGAGTGATTATTGGGTATTAAAGTTGTTAGTGTGTTAGCTGAAGCTTTGGGTATTACGATAGCAATATTTTCCATGTAGTGTGTTGTTAAGCTGTTTGAGAGGTATTGTACCATGTTAGAATCAAGTGTTCAAAGTGTTATTGGTGACCGGAGTAGTGGTGCTCAACCTGATCATGGTTATAACGGTAGTAACACCCTAGGGTCAGGTAATGACAAACTTGATAGATTCGTTAATCTTGTTTCTAGTCACAGCAATGCAAGTTAATAGGCAACAACCTCAGGGTATGCCACTGCCCAACCCACCTAAAAATATTCAAGAGACAGTTTATGGCCAAGGTAGCTGAGCCCATCGCCTAATTTGACCTACTCGAGTTGTAAAAGTTGCAGACCAAGCCGTTAAACGACGACTGAAGTTAGAGAAAATTGAGGAAGATAATCAAGAGTTGGATGTTGAAGAGTTTGAGGAAGAACAAGGAGATGGCTATTATCGAGCATAGGTATAAGGATGCTAAGCTCCTCGAAGACTAGACAATATCAAAGTTCACATCCTGCCATTCAGCAGAAGTGGAGATGTGGATGAGTACTTGGAGTAGAAAGAGAAGGTAGAGAAGGTGTTTGACTATTATGGGTATACAGATGCTGTCAAGGTTTGACTTACTGCCCTTGGGTTCTTTAAGTATGCCACTATGTGGTGGAAAAATCTAAATGCAGCCAGAGCAAGGGATGGAAGATGAGGTGTGAGAACTTAGGATGAGATGAAGAGGTTGTTAAGGAGAGGATTCATGTCCGAGACTTATTTACAAGATACATTTGCAAAGTTGCAGGATCTTCGCCAAAGAGGCCAATTTGTTAATGACTATGTAAGAGAGTCTTAGAAGCTTATGATCTGAGCCAACATGAAAGAACCAAAAACTCATATAGTATCGAGGTTCATCTCTAGGCTTAGTACAAAATTCGCAACATTATGGAAGTGCAGAGGTTTTATACCTTAGAAGAGGTGATTAAGATAGCATAAAGGGTCCAAAAATAGAGGAGAAATATGCCAAGCCGGCTTGGGCCAACATTCACCTTAGCTCTGTTCTGTGCCGACTTGTTCAAGCAAAGTCGAAGAGGCTATGCCAAGCCAAAGAGGCCATAGGAAAGGAATGACCAACCTAACGATAGCCGAGTAGGTTAGTAGAATCGAACCGGCCAACCTAATCGAATTGATGCTAGGCTGACCCCGAGAGCATATGAGAGAGGACAAACCTCCAGACAAAAGACTAATGAGTTGAAGTGTTTTAAATGCTTAAGCTTCAAACACATGGCTACTGAGTATCCGAATTGATGTGTCATGATGTTTCAATGAGATGTAGTGGATAGCACCAACGAGAGCGAGCCTAAGGAGGAAAAGGATGTTGGGAATGCCGAAGTGAGGAAAAAGAGAAGACTTGTATCTATGCCGACCAAGGAGAAGTGATGACCCTAGTTTTAAAACGAATACTAAGCTCCCTACCAAGCTCCGAGGAAGACCAAAGGGAAAATTTATTCCATACTAAATGTACCATCAAGGGATAGTTGTGCACTATTATTATGGATGGAGGAAGCTGTACTAACGTAGTAACGCAGTTCTTCGTACAAAGATTAGGTCTGTCGACCTCTAAGCATCCCCGACCTTATAAGCTACATTGCCTTCGTAATAAGAGTGCTTTGCACATGACTAAACAAGTAACCGTGCTGTTCAGTATCAGAAGTATGTACAGGGGCGAAGTAGTGTGTAATGTCGTCCTCATGGGAGCTTTACATCTATTACTTAGAAGACCTAGTATCGACCCCTATTTTGTTTTCCTTAATTTAATTTATATTAAGCCCAGTCCACTTAATATAAATTACTTGATATTAAATTAAGGAAGCATTTTTCTTTAAAAAATTTAATAAAAATTAGAGTTGTCAACTAATTAAACCAATAAAAAAGTTAAATTAGGGTTTTTCAAGTGGGAAAACCTTAATTTAGCTGCTAGCTTGCGAATATTTTAAAAATTATTTTTTAGAAAATTAAATCAAAATACTAAGTTCAAAGGCTAACTTATTAAGTGTAAGTCACCATGTAAAAATAAAAAATTAATGGGCTTTATATTTATATTTTTCTAAAAATACTAAGATATATACAAAATATAACTAGAATGAATTTTTTATGATTTTTTTATTACGAATTTTTAAAGAAAAAAGGTTTTTTTTTTTTATTTTACACTGTTTCCCCAAAAGTACCTACGTATTTATGTACTCACTGGTTAGGATCAAACCAATATAGTTTTTTTTAGAAAAGATTTAGTAGGTGGATTTTTTTTTTAATTTGAAAATTAAGTTAAATTTATGTTTATTTAACTATTTATTGTTTTTTAAAAAAAAACCTAAAAAAATCTAATTTTACGAATCTATTTAAAAAAAAAAAACCTAACTAACTAAATTTTTTTGAAAAAAAACTCCAGTTAAGATTTTTATTATTTTTAAACAAATCACTACGTGTCAAAAGAATATATTTTCTTAAATCCTACATGCAAGATCTTCTCCGAAGATACGAATATCATAGAAAAGATACGCGATTTTAAAAATACAATTTTTAGCTAAAAAAATAATTTAACTAAATTATCAAAATAATTGACAATTATCTAAAAAAAGATAACAAAGAATATGACTATTATCAAAAAATATAAAAACCTGCACTAAAAAACAAATTAGTAAAAATAATTAAATTAACTAATAAAATAAAAAAATTTATTAAAGAAAATAATTTTTATTACTTAAACAAGTCGAGTTGGGTGTGATCAATGTTTTCATGTTGTGATGTCTGGACTATGTTCGCATGCTCATTGTGTATATTGGTTGAGTGCGTACAGTAGTGATCGTGAAGTGGCAACAATGGATCATGTACAATATGTGGCATGCACGACGTATGATGAGTGTATGCATGTGGGATGGTGCAAGCGATTATATATGGACGAATGTAAAGGATGTGAACATGTTAGTATGGTCGACTTTCGCATGTAGATGTGCATAAACCTCGTATGTAGGTAATATTGTATTCATGTATGTCTAACGATGTGTGATCCTTAGCGTATTAGTGCAATGTAGTGTAGAGACAATGTGCTAACGTATGTGATCAGTGATCAAGTGCAGCAGTGTTGTCAGTGAGTGAGTGTAGTGGCGTAGACAATACATATCAAGTATGCGCTGTAGCAATATTGACTGAAAAGGCCATAATTAGCTTACCCAAGCTAGTAAGAAGAAGGCCTCAGCGATGAGCCAAAGAGAGTTCCGAACTACTGAAAAGGCTGAAGAGCTTATGTTTTTATTGATCAGAAGATTGCTAGAGATAAGAAATCTGAAGGATGTTCTAGATGAAATCTAAAGGCTAATTGATGAGTTTTTTTACATGTTTCTTAAGGAATTGCCTAAAGGATTACCTTCAATCCGAAGAATAAAGCACTGTATTGATCTACAACCAGACGCTACCCTATCAAACCGACTTACATATAAAATACACCCTGAGCAAGCTATCAAGCTGAAAAGAAAGATGGACGAACTCATAGAGCAAGGATATGTGAGGGAGAGCATGAGCCCTTGTATTGTACCAGCTTTGCTCGTCCCAAAGAAGGATGGTTCATGGTGCATGTGCATTGACAACCAAGCAATTAATTGAATTACTATCAAGTACAAATATCCGATATCGAAGCTCGATGACATATTAGATGAACTTCATAGGGCAAAAATATTTTCAAAAATTGATCTACGAAGTGACCACTACCAAATTCACATGAGATCGGGTGATGAGTGGAATACTACCTTCAAAACTAGGCATGGTTTCTACAAGTGGTTGGTTATGCCATTCGAACTTACTAATGTGCCAAGCACATTCATGAGGTTAATGAATTATGTGATGCGCCTTGATCGATAGATGTACAGTCGTCTACTTTGATGATATATTAGTATACAGTGTCGACCTAAGCAATCATATTCAACATCTCCGAGTAATATTTGACATTTTGCAATCCGAAAGTGATATGGGAATCTAAAGAAATGTTCTTTTTACCAAGGTGAAGTGATTTTTCTTAAGTTTATAGTGTTAAGGGAAGGAATCCAAATAGACAAGGAGAAGATCCAAGCTGTCTTGGAATGGCTGATACCAAAAACTGTCACTGAAGTTTGAAGTTTTCATAGCCTAGCTTTTTTTTATAAGCAATTCATTAAAAACTTTAATACAATAACCACCCCCATGACCAAGATGAAAAGAAGAGTATTGGGTTTAGATGAAATAACCAAGCTGAATAAAGTTTCAGGGAGATCAAGGAGAAGCATACCACCGCCCTTGTCTTATCACTACCAGACTTTGACAAACCCTTTAAATTAGAGTGTGATGCATCGAAAGTTACAATTTGTGCCATCTTGATGTAGGAGCGACGACCTGTCACCTACCATAATGAGAAGCTTAATGGTTCTACCCTGAACTATCCTGTGTATGAGAAAGAGTTATACTCTCTTTACCAACCCCTTACTGTTTGGCAACACTATTTACTACCACAAGAGTTTGTCATTTATAGACCATGAGTCTTTAAAGCATCTTGGGAGTCAAAACAAAGTCTCGAAAAGATAAACCAAGTGGGTAAAGTTTATGGAAGGGTTCTTGTACGTCATCCGATACAAGAAGGGAAATGCAAATGTGGTCATTGACACTATGTCACAACAATAAACCTTGCTAACCACTTTGAAAAGAAAAAATTTATTAAAATTCTCACTCATTACTGAGTAAAACGCTCAAGATTCTCATTTCGACCCTATCATAGAGCAATGCAGGTATGGAGTTGCTTTTAAGGGATATTATCTCAAAGAAGGCTATCTGTTCAAGGATCAAAGGCTGTGTATACCAAACTGTTCTACACATGAGCTGTTAGTTGGAGAAGCTCATAGTAGTGGATTATTTGGTCATTTCGGAGAGACCAAAATAGCCAATTTGTTGAAGGAAAACTTTTACTAGCCTGGTTTAGCCAAGGATATCCATAAGGTAGTTGGTAATTGTGAAGTATGCAAGCGAGATAAGGGGAAGAGGCAACCATATGGAGAATTTATGCCCTTGCTGATGCCAACCTTACCTTAAGTTAACCTCAACATGGACTTTGTCCTAAGGTTACCCTAGACATCTAGAGGAAAAAAATTCTATATTCATTATAGTGAATCGCTTCAGCAAAATGGCACGCTTCATTCTGTGCCATCAAACTAATCATGCTTTATATATTGCTGGTTTGTTTTTGTAGGAAGTTATCCGACTACATGAAGTGCTAAAGACTATCATTTCAAATTGGGATACAAGATTCTTAAGCTATTTTTGGAAGACTCTTTAGAGAAGACTTGAAACTAAACTTATATTCATCTTTAGTAGTCACCCTCAAACCGTTGACTAGATTGAAGTGGTGAACAGGACATTAAGTAACTTACTCAGAGTTGTCATGGGAAAGAACTTAAGGAATCGGGATCTATGTCTACCATTTGTGGAATTCGCATACAACCGAACTATCCACAGCACCATTGGGAAGACCCCAGGATGGATTACTAACCTCTAGCCCCACTTACTCATGTATGCCTAAGAGGCATCTAGTCCTTCGCTAGAGGAATTCTCTCTCATCAACCTGCAAAGGATGAGAAACAGTACACAACAAAATAGTGGCTGAACTCTTTGAGAGCTCCGGGTGGGTACACCCTACTTTACTCTAACACTTGTGCCAACTCTGACTACTCTCTTGCCAAGAACTCTTTGCCAAATGATAAGGGTCCGAGCCCTGTATACTAAGTCCTACTCGGACCTTCAATTACCAAGAGCTTCTTATCGAGTGCTAAGACATAGGCTCCTACTAATCGAGTACTTCTCTTTTGGCTTATTACTAATACTTACAACATTCCTTACCCATTTTAGTAAGCTTGTGCCACTACATCGTCATCCAGCTCAACTACTGCATCAAAAAATTCCTTAGTACAGGACCATTGAGGAGCTGCCACCTATTTTTTTAACCTGACTATGTACTATTTTCTTTTTTTGTCATTTGTCCTATTTACCCTTTTCGTATATACTAGGAATCCCCTTTTTATGTATTCCTTTTTGTAATTTTTCTTAATTATAATGTTACCCTAGAGACTTACTATAAATAGTCCCTTCTCTTTATAATTGGAACATCTTACATTCCTTACAGATATTGAATATTCTTGGTCCTTGCGAGATATCCCTCTCTAAGTCCTTTTTTTTATACTCTTATTTAGTCTTACCGAGTAGCTTAAGATTAATAGTGGGTGGATCTTGACAATAGCTTGTACATTACATCAAGTGAAGTATCAAGTCATGTTGTGTTCATAGGTGAGTTATATCTTTTGAGTAGCTTTACATCAGCTACTATATTTAGTTTACCGACCTTCCTATTCTACTTTCTTCGATACTTCAAAAGACCCATTTGGTTCACATCCCTTATAGTAAGCTCTAGTGATAACTAAGCTCCTAAGTACATTACCCCATTCAAGGTCATCTACGACCTTAATCCTATTATTCTTCTAGACATGATCGACACCCCTACAGCTGCTGAAGAGAGTCAATTCAGAGTTGATCGAGCTCAAGAATTACATGAGCTACATTAGTTTATAATTAAGAAGATCGCCAATTCAATCAAAGACAACAAGAGATTAGTAGCCATAGCTGTCGAACACTTTCTTTCTAACTAAGAGCTTGGTATAGATTCACCTTAGCCAAGAACAATTCTCACACTTGAGACAGAACAAGCTATCTCCTCGAGCTAATAGTCCATTCAAGGTCCTAAAGAAGGTCAACTGCAATGCTTACCAGATTGAGTTACCTAATGACTATGGTATCTCCCTCAATTTCAATGTGTCAAACCTGATTCCTCACCAACTAGTAAGAGACCTCGTGAGTGTCCAAGAAGAAGAATTGGAGTCCACTTCAGATTTGAGAACAAATCTTTCCGACCCTTAAGTAGATTATAGGAATCAACCCCTTTGACTGACCACTGGCATCCAAATTAGAGGACTCTAAGGACTCACTTAAAGGATACTAACTTAAAGCCATATCCGAGCAAAAGATCCCTATCCCGACTTGATCCCCTACTGACCTAACTACCAAACCCTCACATGTATCAAACCTGCTCCAGCCAAGCAACTGTACTCTATTTGGTTAGCTAAGAAGACAACCTCAAGGCCTTTCGAGCTAAATTCTGGAGTCAACCATAAGCATCCGACCACAACTTAAGCTGACTGCTCTGCAGTAGGACTAGCCAACCCTTAACTACAAACGTTTTTCTATTTTTACCTACTTTGTATCATATTTCTAATGTCTAGTTACCAAGCAACACATAACTTCTAATACAATATTCTAAAATGATTCTTACTTTTCCTTCGTATTGCATATTATTTGTCTATTTTACCCCTTTTAGTATATTTTATATAACCTAATTGTAAGAATACCCTTTTATCTTTTTATATATGTAAAGTAGCCTTAATAAACAGGAATATAAACCTCCACTTACTTGTACGCAAACATCAATGAATAATATCTTAAATTCTATTCAAGTTTCCTTTTAGCAACCTTAGTGTTCTCATTACCCCTTTTTAACTTTTATCTATTTCCTTTAATAAGAAGTAGTAGCAAGTGACCCTTCAATTTAAACCGATGAGTTATATCCGGCGAATTGTAAGCCAAGTAAGATTAATTGGTGTGTCATATCCAGTTGATAATTACCCGAACTTTACTAATTTTTCTTTCGTTTCTTTTTTTGGTTAACTTCGTTGTGGTTCTTCTCCATGTGTCCAACCCCGGAGACGATCACAACTCATAAGGGCACTACCTCAATTGAGTATCTTTTAGGATTTTGACTAGCTCTTAGGGCGCTTACCCTTCTAAACAACTCATTCTCATGTTTCAAGCAGCTTTTAAAGCCCCATCTTTCTTTTCAAATTGTCTTTCACCATTTCCCTAATAGATTGGGCCTAGATAGCCAACTAGTTTTAGTGCTTCTTAAGACATTTTCATCTTCATGGCAAAAATGATGTCTCTTTTATTTCTGTAGCAAAGTTTTACTCAAACTTCATCACAAACAGAGGTAACTATAAACACCTCATTTTTTATCCCCTTGTAATTTGAGTACCTTTTTAGAATAAGCAGAAAGGGTCCTAATTCCTAAAATAATAAATAAATAAATAAAGAGAGAAAATAAGAAGTAGATAATAATCAATTTAAAATAGAATAAGGTAGTTTGAAATAGTTTTATCATTTTGAATGACATTTGAGTTAGGTCTTAAATAAAAATTTCATGAAGGGAATGTTGGGTCTAAGCCGAAAATTAATCTAGCCTAGGCTAGGTAGTCCATATATGTAACATATATGGATAAGTCACAGGCTACTAACCTGTTGGTAAAGAATACAGGCACACATAAGAGAGATTTGAGTTTGAGTCCTATAGAGGTTGCGCGCGACCTTTCTTTTTGCACAACTTAAAAGCATGTGTCCAAAGCACATTTTTATTATCTCCTTTAACACCTCAATCCTATGAATCCAACACTTTCCTAAGCTTGTTGGATCCAGTTCGTGACCATATTCAATGGCCTTATATATACAATTTAACCAATTTAATGATAAAATCATAAAGATAACGTAAGATTCTATTGAATCCAATTCAAAATCCATCTAAATTCACCCAAGGAAAGGATTGAACTAGCCAAGAAATCAAGCAAAGCTTGATATCTAAGATTGCCCAATCATCATTGATTCAGCCATTACAGCCACTTTGTAAGCTTACACAAGCTTGAAAAAGTATAAATAGGCCTCCTTTCTTCGATTCCCAACACTAGTCTACTTTAAAATTCACCCAAGCACTGTCAATTTCTCTCGCTTGTATTTTCTCTCTTTACAATTCAACTCTCTCTATCTCTCTGTTGTTGGTATCTCGTGTATGGTAGCCATTGGACAAATCCACCACCACATTTGAGTTACTCAAGCTCTAATCACCCAAACCTAACCACCCACAAAGCTAACTATACCCTGAGCTCCTCTATTCAAACCACCACCACTGAACCCTAACTGCCATCGCCATCGAACCCTAATTGCCACCGCCATTGCCACTTCACAAGCTCTAACCACTCCTACTACGAACCATCACCATCACTAGCTTCCTCACCTCGCAAAACCAAGAGTCTAACCACTTTACTAACTTCAGCCACCATTCCATACACACAAAGAACCACCACCATCGCCATCAACTCCAAACTACCACCAACAATGAAGGCGCCTTGCTTACCCCAACTAAATCCAATCTAAAATCTATGAATCTACCCTTACCCACTTGAATTAGAAGCCAAATCAGTTGGAATCACCCTTTGAAAGCCGCTACTATAGAAGGAGTTTCGATGCAAATTACAAGTTGACTCGACCTCTCATCCGACCTAAGACCTGCTAATCAAACCACCCGATCCATTTAAGGTCTAAACTGTGTACATTTTCAAATCCGACCCTCTTCTTTTTTTTTTTTTTTTTTTCTTCGTTGCATTTTATCTCACATCTTTTTTTTTTTTATTGTACTCTATTGTAATAAATTACATCTAAAAAAAATTCCAAAAAAGAAAGGGAGAGAGAGAGAGAGAGAGGGGGGAAAAAAAGGGAAAAGAGAGGAAAAGCTTTGTTATTTTTATTTTATTTTCTTCAATTAAAATATACAACAATAAAAGTATGTATAGATAAATTAAAAAATGTGTTTTATCACCTGGAAAATTTATTTTTCAAAAAAGAAAATCTTTAAAAGTTAGGACTTCTTAGAATTTAACAAAAAAAAAATGTTATGACCCTTTTTTTAGGAACTTTCTTAAAATGGAACTTAAACCCAACTATCTTTCAAAATTAAAAAAAACCAACATACCTAAAGTTTTATAAAGGAACGAACAACAAAAGTCTAATTCCAATTAGTAAGTATATAGACATCTCTAGTTTGACTTAAATATATATATATAGATATATATTTTTCCCCTTTGTAATTTTTTTTATTTTTTGTAAATAGGTACAATTTCCTTTATTATTTGTGAATATATATTATTAGTACAGTGTCTTGAAAAATAAATATTAAAGTTGGAATATTTTAGGTGAATCCCAATTAGAGTCTAATAAAGTAGCCCTCGGTACTCAAATATCTAATTTCTTAAAACCTTTTTAGAAAAAGTTTTACTAATGCTAAATTAGAATCAATTCGTCTAATTGATTCTAATTTAATCACCTTTTTCAAGTGGTAACTCTATTTGTTTTTCAAAAAAAAAAAAAAAAAAGGAACGAAACTGACTTTTCCTTAATTTCAATGAAGGATTTAAACTAAATACACATATGGTTTGGTTTAAATCAAATTAAAAAAAAAAACTAATAATTAAAACCGAAATTTCATACTCGACAGTAAAATACCCTAAAATATGTATCCTTTATATTTTAAAATATAGGTATCAAAATAGATATAGTGTAGAAATTTCATATACCCATGTACCCATACACTATCCTATAAGTGCAAGCTTCAAAAAGTCTATACCCATAACCTATCCAGTAATCCTTAACCCAAAACTCATCTTACTAATTAATGTACAAGTGTACATGGTTAGCTACTCACTTCCAGTAAGATGATGGTAGAATATAAAAATAAAATATAAATTTTTGAAATTTTAATTTTCAAGGGATTAACATATACGTAAGACTTGCTTATCAAATGAGTTCGTTAACAAATTTAGATGCTATGTCCAAAATTGGACACATTAATAAACGGGTCTAAATGCTTCTTATCTGTTTATTAATCTCACAATAAAGGACATAGCTCAATCTTAATTAGAGGCGAGCTTCAACTGAAAAAGTGTATAAGATATAGCATTTTGAATTTGACTTAATGAGTCTCTTATTGGTATTGAATCTCGCAAGGAGGGATTCTTATTGTTAGTTTTGACAGAAATTACTTTTTGGATTCCGTAAGGTAATTGCTAATGGCAATAACATGGCTAAGAGGCTTTTTAGATTATTGTTTCCCTCAGCCAGAGTTTTCATGGTAAGATGAATACTGCATCTAGATTTACAATTTTTTCCTCCACGAAAATTTTTCCTGCCCCGCGACAGAATCACGAGATTTTCAAACCAACATCTCCCGCTCTAATACCATCGCAAGGTTCAAAATGACACAAAACTTCCTCCAGACTACCTATGGATAAATCGACTGGAAGGAAGCCCTCTACTTTTCACACTAGAAACCATTCAATACTCACTTATTTATCGACTACCTAGACATTAGCCCACTACTAATATAGGGGATTAAATTACCAAGAAAGCAAATCTTGATACGGCATCTTACTACAATATGAAAACTATTAAAAAAAAAAAAAACATTCATCATTGAAATGTCAAAAGTAATATATATGACGAATGATGAAGCACTGGAATGTTCAGAATATCTTAATTAATTATCAAGACAAACTTCACCTAGAATTGGACAGCAGCAGCATGGCCTTCCAATCAAAGTGAAGTATACTCGGTCCTCTTTCTCTTCTAAAAGGCAGAAATCTTGGTTTAAATAATGCCGAGGATTTATGCCCATGAGTCTTAGATTTGGAAAACACAAGGATGCTCAACTGCCTTAAAACTTGCCACCCATACTCTTGGGGATCCCGTTGTAACTGATGTGTATACTACTATCATCTGAAATTTTTTCTCTGCAGCGGCAACTATGGAAGCAAGAAGGTTCAGTCCACCCTTCGATTAGACCATTTGATCTCACCGAGAATACATCAAGTGTTCCGTTTAATCAATGTGTTGCATCATATCTAATATTGCATACGAGGTTTTCATTCTGTACATGTCGGTTAGCAGCTGCACCCAATCTCTTAAACTCTAACCTTGCAAAACCGGGAGAACTATAGTTCTGATTCTAAGCTACAATGTTATTCAACCCAATTTATGTCCAAGTGTTTCAATTGCGATAGCCACTTTTGTGTATCTTGAGATACATATGCTTTTGATAGCGGCTTTTCCTCGGTCTCCAAGGCATTTTCCGTTGCATTCTCCTTTTTCTTCTCCCTGGAAAGGCCAGCCTGTCTATTCGGGTGCCTCACTTTAAGTGATAGAAGGCGAGAAACTTCTTGAAGGCCGCCCCATTTCTCCAATGCCCGTGCAATGTCATATCTCCCTGATATTAGGATGAAATAACAAAATGTGACGTTTACCTAATATAACAATCCTAAGGATGGCACGATTACAATGATTTCGGAGTAGATGTATTACATGATAAAGCAACCATGTCCGTATCTAAACAATTTTAAGGAAAAAGTCTTTGGTACCTATGATCAAAGTATTTCATTCATTGATGCAGCAAGCAAAAGCTCGAGGAAATTGCAAGCTAGATAAGCTAGATAACATAATGTCGCACCAAAAAAGAGAAAGCTGCAGCAAAGGAAGATCACTTAATCTATTTATGGTTAGGTTTAACTCCACAACCAGCCGATCTAAAATCTTAGCTTGTAAAGGTTCACAAATATAGTATCGGCTTTCATATTGAATAAGTGAACATAACAGATAGAATCATAGATGTGTTTTAAAAGTAAACATAACTCTCAGAAGAGAACTTTCAAACCCTAAAAGTACAAGGATTTGCCATGCTGCATGAAAACTTCTAATACGGCCTTTTTAGAGTAGGTTATTTCTGTATGAATATTTTTTTTTTTTTTAATCTCTAAATGATAAATTCTTTAAAGTCTATCAAAGATTATTGTTATGGTATTGTGACAACTAATGATGGAACCGGCATAGAAAGATAAATGCCCATACAGCGTTTTAAGTGATTCTAGATGAAAAATAACTATCATAACTATGCATCTCAGTAACTATTTCCAGAAGAGAACATTTACATTTTTCCCTTTAGACTCTTAAAACAAAATTCATAAATTTTACACTGAAATACACACACACACACACACACACATATATACATGCATGCATGTATATATTTAATAAAAACATTGCAAAAAGGCATAAGACTCTTCAATATTTGCAATTGTTACATATTTAAAGATATGCCCTTCAAATAATTATTGGTATAAATACCAAGCTTTGTAGAAAGTCATAACAGACTAATTAACTCAACAACAACAACAATATGAAAAACTTAGAAATTTCATTCACATGAATAATTAAGGGATTACCCAGAATAAAGAAATAAAAAGCAGCACAAAAATCATTGTGGAAAAGGGCACAATTAGATAGAAGTTACTATCAGTCAAAGAATAACCCCTTCCTTTCTTAGCATTCTAGCAACGATGACGGGCACAAAAAGCTACAAAGAATCACACTAGCCACATGTAGTCAGATAGTGATTTTAAGAAAATTGTGGTAAGTAGATACCACAGAAAATTTGTTACCTCAATCAATTTAACTAAAACCTAAGCTTGTAAATATAGAAAAGGTTATAACTCAAAGGAGGCTATATAGTTCTCCATACCTGCACGCTCAAAAGACTTTCTACTGGGCATATACATGGGATCCATTCCCCAGCTTCTTTGGAATCTTTGTATCTGTGACAACACAGAACAACATCAAAGTCAGAGAACTAACATGTTCAATGGATCATATAAAAACTTAACTTCAATACTTTGGCTCAAAAGTAATTTCTTTAATGATCAAAAAACAAGAGAGAAAATAAGTATTTTCTATTAAAATGAAGGGATGATATAACAAAGGACACAATTCCTCGATGCCAGTGGCACCATACCTCTTCCTCCAAATTTTCAAGGTTGTCCCAGTATCCTTTTGGCTTCCTGTGCTTATAAGCAAGGGATAGATTCATTAGTGATGCTATCCTTCTAAATCCACCCATTCGTGCAATCGCTTTCTCAATGTCTACTCTCCCATGTAAACGAAGTTGCTTTCTCATGGGCATAAAGCCTTCTTGCCCATGTTCTGAAATAAATGCTTGAAGCTCTGATTTAAGAACTTCCATATCTCTTTGAAGGCCAGGAACCCTTGGCCTTTGTCTAAATGAATTTTCACTAATATAATTGTAGCTGTCTAAAGAAACAGAACTGGAAGGAGCTGTCTCATCAGGTACTGATGGAGCACTTTCCCCACTGAAATATCTATTGTCACTGCTTTTTTCTGCATTTGCAACATCCCTATTTTCAATGTAATCTCGAATTGCACAGAGATTAGATGGAAGATCTTCGTATATAACCTGATGGAAGAAGACATCACAATTGAGGGCATTAATACAGAGTAAATAAGAAAAATTAAACAATAGGTAAGCCAGTAAACATTGAGCATTCACAGGGATGTAACTATTCGTAGCTGAGATTGTATGTAAGAACAAGTTTGTTCATGTGCATACCAGTCTCCTATGTAAGTGCTGTTAAAAATTAAATATAAAAGTATACACCAATCTACAAGCTCAATCTTTTGATTAGTTGATTATGGAATAAAATTCAATACCGTATCAGAGTAAGAGATCAAAAGTTGCAATTGTGATTCCCAACATTGTCATTTGACTACCTAGTTTAATTATGTCCACGTAATAGGCTTTAGTCAATACCCAAGCCAACTCAATGAGGGTGGGGTGTTAAAGTATGAAATACAAAAGCCTACATTTATTTGCAACCTTAAACTTTTTAATTACTTGGTTGCAGTGCTAAATTTCAACGTGAATGATTGTGGCCATAGATTGACTGGCCCAGCATCCTGCTTAAACCTATGCATTCCAACTGCATTTTGATATTATTATTATTTCCATCATCAAAATGAGTGGTGCATAGTGAATTGCTATTTACCAGCATAGCGCATAATCAAGGGAAGCCATTGATAAAACTTTTACTCAGAATACTATCTCCGAGGGATAATTAGTCAAATTTAACAACAGGATTGTAAAAAGGTAATTTGCACAAATTGCAAGGTATTGTTCCAGAATGTATATTTGGAAGACATGACAGTTCCACTGTTCAAAGAAAGGTTAGTCTTTGTGCAGTGTATACAGTACTGAGCAGACACTGGAAAATCGATGAACATATTTAGGATAAAAGGTACAGGCAGCAAAGAGTGATCTCTCTGAATGAAATTGTACCTCTTCCATTATAGCTTCAGAAAGAAAGGAATCCCTGTGCATTTTCGATTCAACAGAGTACTTCAATAAAGTATGATGATTTCCTAGCTGCTCAAAAATCCATTTTCCTTGGAATGAATCAAAATCGCCTTCAACCTGCTCAAAACAAATCTCTTTCTCGAGATGTTCACACAAGTCCAAGACAACACGAGCATGAAGCATCATGTATAACAGTCCTTTGCAACCTTCCTGCATAGCAAAGGATAATGAAAATGGTGATTTTCAGTGCAATCAAAATAACTCTTATGTAACAAGAATGAGGCTGCCCTCTCTTTTTCTACCTGTAGAATGCGAACTCTATTATTTTCCCGTGATAGAATCTTGCTGATTGCTAGGTTTGGAACTATCCTGCAAAAGCAGATTTGTGAGGACAGGATTGGGGATAAACAAATCATATAAATATAAGTAAATTGAGAATGAAGACAGTAGATTTTACTTCTAAAGTTATATTTGGTAATATCTCCTTGTTTAAGTTTCTGTTTCTTCTATTTTGGGGTGTATCTTTGCCTAGAGAGCTTTGCAACTATGAACTATCAGTGTCATTAAATTAATTAATTAATAAGACATCTTAAGTCAAGAGGATGTTTCAGAAGTAACACGTGAAAACAAATGCATTCTGATTCACCTGCTAGAGAGAGTGATGCTACATACTTTTAGAATTGACTAGTAATTCTCAACTTTTTTACAATAAGACCTAGATTATTACACGATTAATAATTCAGTAATTCCTCTGTAGTCGAGTCTCTTCACTCTATACGGTCCCTTCTCCTCAAATAATACAACTAGTGATATTCAATGACTTCTGGCCAGAGGCACTCAAAGTTTCAATACAATTTCAGATGCATCACTTTTTTCATTTGTATCTTATCCCTATTTACTCTATGTCTATTTCATGTATGTTCTGTATTTGTTCTAGCATGAATATCTATCATATTATATTTTGGGAAAAGTACAAAATAGTTCCCAACGTTTATTTTATTTTCTATTTCGATACTTCACGTTTCAAAATTTTCATTTAAGTCCTCAATGTTTGCAAAAATTTACAAATAAGTTATTTTAACTGACGGCAATAAATTTTAATTTAAAAAAGTACAAAAAAGTACTTGATATTTATTTCTTTTTCTATTTTAGTTCTTAATATTTTAAAATTTTCATTCGAATCCTCAACATTTATAAAAATTTACAGATTAATCTTTTTAACAAATAATATTAAATTATTATCTATACATTGACACGTAACATTCTATTAATCCACATATTTCTTTTATATAACTAATATAATAAAATATTAAAATTGATTATACAAAAATATTAAAAA
Organism: Lumnitzera littorea; assembly: GCA_024138015.1. NCBI lineage: Eukaryota > Viridiplantae > Streptophyta > Magnoliopsida > Myrtales > Combretaceae > Lumnitzera > Lumnitzera littorea. The sequence goes on along the minus strand of JAMXBB010000009.1, from coordinate 88,804,242 downwards.
AACAATGAAAATTTATAAAAAATTTGGAAAAATGAAGAATAACAAAAAAATCTATAAAACTAAGAAAAATTACTAAAATAATACATTTAGTTATATATATACTTAGATACATGTATATATTAATATTAATTTTAAACTAAACTAATGAAAGCCACCGGCCTTCTCATGTCCTTAGATGGTCAAGATTGCTTATTAATATTATTTTTTTTTCATTTTTTGCAATTTTTTATTTTTTTAATTTATTTTAAAATTAATATTAATATATATATGTATATAAATATATCTTAGTAATTTTTTTTTTCACTTTTCCAATTTTTTTGATAATTTTTCATTATTTCTTAATATTTTTCTGACTTTTTTAATCCCTTAATTAATGTTTAATATTTTATTATATTATTTATTTAAAAGAACTATATGGACCAATAAAATATTGTTACTTGTCAATATATAAATGATAATTTAATGCCATCAATTAAAATGATTATTTCAAAGAATTTTAGAAACATTAAGGAATATGAAGGACTAAAATAAAAAAAGAAGTAAATGTCGAGGATATTTCCGTGCTTTTTTAATTGAAAATTTAAAACTGTCAATTAAAAGGACTTATGTATAAATTTTTATAAACGTTAAGAACTTCAATGAAAATTNGGCATTAAATTATCATTTATTATATTATTTATTTAAAAGAACTATATGGACCAATAAAATATTGTTACTTGTCAATATATAAATGATAATTTAATGCCATCAATTAAAATGATTATTTCAAAGAATTTTAGAAACATTAAGGAATATGAAGGACTAAAATAAAAAAAGAAGTAAATGTCGAGGATATTTCCGTGCTTTTTTAATTGAAAATTTAAAACTGTCAATTAAAAGGACTTATGTATAAATTTTTATAAACGTTAAGAACTTCAATGAAAATTTTAAAACGTTAAAGGATTGAAATAGAAAATAAGATAAAGTTGAGGACCCTTTTTGTACTTTTTCCTTGTATTTTTAATATCTTAGCCAAACACACGGTTTCAAACTGGCACCAAAATGATACTAGAACAATGAGCCAAAAGGATAATAAATATTTGATAAGACTGAAAGCAGAATACATTAGCTAAAGTGTTAATTTAATTATAATCTCCACCATGCTCCACCAGCATAGTCACAGTGAGCTTAGGAAAAGAGACATAGGATCACGTACTCAGGAAGACTCTCATAAGCAGTCAAAACTTTCCAAACTTCACGAACAGGAGCTTTAACTGTCAAGCTAGCAACAACACAGCGGTGAACACCTCCATTTTCCTTCAATCCAAAACCATTTGTCAGCATGGAATTAATCAGAATACTCTTCTTTGGAAGGAAATCCAGTTCAGACATTTTAAAATCAATCAATTACCAATAGACCATCAAGTCGCCGAAGGTGTACTTCATCTACCATGGAAGGCCTATCAAGCCTGCAAACTTTTCCAAACACTCCCCATTTGCTGTTCAGTTCAGTTGGTGATGAAGACAAGTCACCAGCAGAAGAAGTAGCCACAGTTTCTTTAAAATCTCTAGGTGACATCCTTTTATCAATCAAAAGACCACCATCCAGGTTTTGGCTAACAGAATTCACTGCCATCTTTAACTTTTTGCTTCCTTCAAAGTTTTGCTCGGCTCTAAAAGCTAGGGCTTGAAGGTTTACTGGGAGATCTGATCTAATAATCCTCTCAAGAAAAATGGCAGGAAAGTTGAACCGTGGTATCACATTTACCTCATACGATAAGGTTGTTGAAGACCTGCAACACAAAGATCAAGCATGACGATTGGATACAGCAGCTGCCATCTTAAAGATACAAAATCTGGATGATACATAAGGAACAATTAGCCCATAAATTAATAGAGATAATTTCAAGACTCAGACATGTAGAAAACAAGAATGTCTATCCTAAGACACGGATCGCAAACAAGATCTGTCCACCTTTTTCCTGATTTTAAGGACCATTTGCCTTCAAACTTCTTGAAGTCTCCATCAACCATGAAAAAGTGGAGCTCACATTCATCAGCCTGAAGCACAAAATTTTGGTGACTCAGATTAAGATGACATTCATCAAAATACTGGCAATAAATACAGGAACATGAAGAGTGCACTAATTAGTAGAGTTCAACCATGAGGGACAACTAACCCAAGAATAACTTGGTAAAAAGGAAAATACATAATGGATATTCTCCCAACATGAATGAACCTGAAACAAGCATTCTATTGAATTTGGCTCCACAACAAGCTGTTTACACACTTAAGATTATAGATATGGTGTAGGCTACTAATTTATCACATAACACAACATCTTAATTGTGGACTGGGATCTTCATTGAAACCTATCAAGTAGATGACTTGATCAAATGGGAGTGAAATGACAACACAGATGTTTGAAAACATGACCTTGTATCATTGAAATTTATCAAATAGATTACTCAATCAGATGGAAGTGAAATGATGACATAGAGGATTGAACGCATGACCTCATTTTACGATATAATGTTGAATTTAGCTCCATGACAAGCTGATCTACAAGTTTAATCTTATAAATTGGGTGTGTGCTACTTAACAAGTTTCAAATCTTAGGCTACCCGAAGTACAATCAAGTCAGCATTCATATTCCTGATAACAAATGGATGAACAAATGCATTTCCAAGACCTGCTGAACATTGAAGAAAATCTAACTGTCCAGAAAGAATTTCCCTCAATCACCTCACATATGAAAGGACAAGAATGGGCCAATGCCCTCAACTCCAACATCCTCTCAGACATGCTCATTGTGGCCATCATTGGTGACCAACTTTAAGGGAATGGACACTAGGATTTTTGCTTCTCTCCATATATGTTGGGAAAACTTGAAATTTGTAAAGGAGGATAAAACTGCATGTACCACATCGAAATCACAATCAAAGATTATGCTGGGTAGAGAAATCCAAAGCCTTACTATGACAAAAAACCAATATATAAGAAGGAATACTTTCATTATTGGACACAAGCAAATTAAAGAAGTCGTTCTTTTTGTTTGTTGTTAAAGTCCTATTCAATGTAAAGGAAAATAATGATGAAACAAAAGGATTTTATTAGAATGCTTTCCTTGAGACAAATGCACCCTTCAATACAACTAGGAAAGTTCACCTGTTTCCTTGATTAGATTATTTTAAAATGAGTCCTTCAGTGATATGAATCAGGTGAATTGTCTTAAGTTTCTAAAAAGATCCTCCAGCATTTGGAAAAATAATAATGAAATACTTTCCAATAAAATGTGCTAAGTGTGACACTAAATGAAATCAGGAGATATCCAAGTTCATGCTACTCACTGACTTGGGAATTTCTTGAAGATCCAAGACAACACGCGCTTCGATATGCCAATACAAAGCCCTTTGTAGTCCTCTCTGTTCCAGCCATATCCGTCCAGGATGTGGACAGGGAATGGTACCACTGTATAATTGATGTTAAATTTAGTCATATCACAGGCTCCATATATATCAAGAAGGGATAAAAATGATTGGGGAAAAACAAGAAAACATTTCTAATATATCTGCCATCTCATGGCAATATATACCACCAGAGTTCTCTCAGTGAGAAGCCCTGGATACATCTATGAGAAGCAAATGCAGTTGAACTATTAAGCCAAATTACATCGGGCATAAAATGCAATGCAGTTGGCACATGTGTATTATTTGAAATGCAAGACGAATATGCAGCAGATTAAGCTTATGAGCACCAAGATGATGTAACCCCCCATGTTATCAAATAATATATGCTAATTAAGAAATGAAGATCAGCTCGTATTGCATAAAAGCAATTTATCACTTCAAAGATACATATTCTCGACCCATTTTTGAAAGTGGGCAGACACTCATTTTCAAGTCAACAGCCCTGTGCTGTTTGGACATTTGTCTGTCAAAGCCAAGGGATAGAAATATATCAACACAAGTTCAAGCAAAACCCAACTCAAACAAATGCACATTGACACTAGTTGCAACTTTCCAAAGAACAGGAAGGTTGCCCCGTGGACCAAGACTTTCAGTATCTTAAGGATTGCTTTCGGTACTAATGCGCAAACCAAGTGTGCCCTTTAGTAGTTATTGCTCTTTTCTTTCTCCATAAAATGCAACTTCATTTACCTCAGACACAACAGGCTACAATTTGAAGGAGAGACCAAACCGTAGCTAAAGAGTACATTTGAAGCAGCAGTTTTATCACCACACAGCAAAAATCACTACTCACAGCAAACAAGACCACAATACCTCAGCCATTCCAGAACAGAAAATCCAAAATCGATGCAACGACATCAAATCATATATTGCACTTTGGGCACAGACTATGCAATTTGTGAACTAATACAGAGTGACTTTACCACCTAAACATTCAGTAAAGGTGATTTTACATTCCAAAGTCCCAATATTTTTAGTTAGAATTTTTAACCTAATTTTTTGGAATCTGTGGAAACAGAGTGTGAGCCTTGGGAAAAAAGGAATAAGGGCACATGGTGAAGTCGCGATTTATTCTATAATACTTCAAGGATCACAGAACAAATTGACTATTTCTCATATCCAATACATTCTGTAATATTCAAATTAACCAGACTGGACATTTGGGTTCAGAATTCAACAGAAAATGGATCCAACCAAGTCACAATAATACAAATCGAACCCCTATGCCAATCCCTTACTTATTCATAGATCACTTAATGGCTTCAAGTGAAAAAATGACGAGAGTGTCGATAACAAATATAAAAGCACTTATCACATCATTTCTACAAGTTAAACTTTTAAATCTTTTAAAACGGTCTGCAATATATGATTTTATATAAGCAATGCATATAAATAATGATCTGTAAAAACTAAAACACAAGAAAGTTATATTTAGAAAAAAAGAAAAAAAAAATCACTTAAATACTTAAGATTCTGAATATATATATTACCTGCAAACAAGATTAGGAACGAAATCAGCCAGACGTTCATAATCCGTGAGAGCATCCCAAACAGATTGAATATCTGCATTTACACATAATTCAGCCTTAACTCTTCTCTCTCTCCAAGATACCACTTCAACTTCGCATTTCACTTCTCTCTCTCCAATATCCACTGCAACTTCTCTGCTCTCACTGTCATTACTAGTAATTTCAACAACTTGCTCTTCTTTCACATTTTCTTTATCGCCATTATCACTACAATTGTTCTTTTTAGCAACAGTACTTGCAAAACGCCATCTGGGCGTCTCCACAGAAGACGTGAAAAACACACACCTTATCTGCGCATTGGGTCCCATATGTTTACGTGAAAATGTTCCACGTAGTGCATGTGCATGGCTGGTGTTGAGTGTGAACTGGTTATGCGTAGTGTTGAAGTTTGAAGGTTTGCAAATGATCATGGCTTCTCCGTGGATTTGGAGAGACGGAGACTATGCGTGTGTGTTGGTAAGAGAGAGAGAAGAGGAGAAGAAGAGATTGAAGTTAGAGGGAGAAAGTGAACTGGGGCCACGAGTTTGTGTTTATTTGTCGTTTGGGACAGAGGAGGAACGTGTGGCTTTCAGGATATCCAAGTGAGAGGGGGTGTTTTTGTCATTTTACGAAGATTTTTGTAAGTCAAACAAGTCTTGCTCCATATGGTTTTTTTTTTTTTTCCTTTTAAATTCGTTGTCTTTATGATTGTGAAATTAGAGATGATGAAAGAAGCTTTCGAATCTTTAGGTCTTCTGATATTTTTCCTTGCATGATATCTCATGGAGAGGCGTACAAAAATAGGGCGACTCGATTTGAGTCTATTAAGCACTAAGAGGGAAAAAAACATTATATTTCTTTTTGTGCTTTTGCTTTGCTTATTTGTGAAATATGTCATCAACAATAAAAAGATTAAAACAAGAAAATCTTCATTCTTTAAGACTTATCATTGATTAGAACTTGAAGAGTTATCCCTTTAAAAAGATTCGTATTAGTTTCATTCGCATATATATTGTTTATTAACTTGAGATGAATGATTATATCATTCTTTCCTTATTTCTCATGTATTGTTATTACAATATTTAGTTTATTTTTCAACCTACAATAGCAATTTTATGAGCATTTACAATTCCTCAAAACATTAAATTAAAAATCTTAACTCAAGTCTAAGAACCGTAATTCATTAAAAAAATAAAGAGTCCTACTACTCGTTTTCTTCTTCCTTTCGATCACTAATCACCACCACTATACTCTACTACCATACAATCACCAACACACCCTCACCAACATGTAAAAGACCACCTCTAACACACCACCACCATTAACCTTATCCACCGTTATGTCAACACTTCACCACTCCACATCAATACTCCACTACAATACATAACCATACTCTATATGTTAGCATTAGATACAGAAAGGATTTGCAATATGTCATGGTTAATGCATTCCTCCCGAATTCTTTGAAAGTAATTTTTCATTACTCTATTTGATTTTTACAAAGCTTTAAAAATGATTTAGCATCTCATGTGCTTGTAATAATTTTGATGGTCACACTTTAGGTTTTCTTAATAAATGGAGCTAACCCTTTTCTTGGCCTAACTTCTGTTTAGGAACATGATGGTCCATGTCATTATACATCTTTGAAAAATACTAAGCTAAATGAGAGAGGGGAATAAATTGAGTTCTAGGACAAATTGCAATTCTTTTTTAAAAATCCAATTAAATACAATAATAAGAATGATCAAGACAATGATAAAATAATAATAAGTACAGAAATTAAAAGAAATAAGGATAGAGAAGTTTAAACCCGAATATAACATAGAATTCAGACTGCCACCTAATCTCCACAGAGTCACAATGCCTCAAATCGAGGATTTCGCACAACTTTATTAATTTCTCAACACAATACTTCAAGAGCTACACAAACTTATATAATCACTTTTACATACAAACAAAATCAAATATAATGCTTTTCTCTCTCTCAAGATTGCAAATGTAAGAATTTTCAAACACTACATACTAAGTCTCTTTTTGTTTAATTACAAGTAAAGAGTATAAGAGAGACAAAAGATAAGTAATAAAGCTAAAAAATGTAAGAGAATGTCTTTTGATTGCAGTAAAATATCAGTTCTTGATTCTCTTTAATCGAGTTGTTAAGCATTTATATCAACTCATTAAATTATTCCCGTTATTGTGCATTAAATGCTCCAACGGTTACTTAAAATAAGATTACCGACATATTAGTACCTTACCCTTATCGACATAATGGTAAACAAATGCACTATCGACATAAACACCAACAAGTGTACCAACTCTTCATGATTTGAGAGTTCTTCTTTCTGTTATTTAGGGCTTTACATCATCAACTTGGTTATTTCTTGAACCGTCATGCTAGTAGGCCAAGTATTACTTGAAAATACCTTTAGCATGCAATGAACAAATATACTTTGCAAACAAACTTTAAAATCATTTAATCATCACTCAAAATATTAAATATCTTATAGAGTCAATTGATGTATTTAATTATTAAACAAATTAATCAATCTTATTCAATTAACTCAATATAGTCGAATAAAACTTAGTTTAATCATCCACTTTTGTTTTGTTCTCATCCAAATCAATTAGTAAACCTTTGATTTAACAATCTCTCCCTTTTTTATAAGGACAAAACTCTTATATACTTAAGAGCTCTTCCTCAATCTAATACTCCTCCTCAATTTAATCAATCTTATTCAATTAACTCAATATAGTCGAATAAAACTTAGTTTAATCATCTACTTTTGTTTTATTCTTATCCAAATCAATTAGTGAACCTTTGGTTTAACAATCTCTTCCTTTTTATAAGGACAAAACTCCTATATACTTAAGAGCTCTCCCTCAATCTAATACTCCTCCTCAATTTAGCACTTAATTTCAAGATATTTGATAATTCAATAAGATTAAGCAAATGCTTATATAATGAGAGTATTGATTCCTTTCATAATAACTTGATATATTAGATATATCAAATTTACAAGGATTTAAGATATGTCAAGATATAATCTAAGTCCAAAAGGCTAAAAAGGAGATGATCATTATCCAATCAACCTAACAAAAATTAATTTAACCAATCAAAGCAATTTTTTATACTTTTTTACTTTTGAACGATTAATGACTTGACTATTTCTCCCCTTTAGCCTCATCAAAAAGAGGAGTTGTTAAGTGGTGAAGAGGGAAGAGGATGCAAGTTAAAATTTCGATAGAGTTTCAATTTATACTGAAGAGTATGCCCCCTACAAGAAGAAGATTAAAGAAACACAAGGCTCGAAAGGAGCGATAAAACAACCAACAGTGACAACCAAGAATAGCAAAGCAAGTTCATTAAGCACAAAAGTTCAGTAAACATACTACAAAAGCAATAAATATCTAGTAGTACTAGTAGGTCCATCAAGGACCAAAATTCACAATACAACAGAAACATAAAGTAGCCAAAAGCTAAGTCCATAAGCAAAACATAAGAAAGATAGAAAGCTAAAGTAGACAACTAAGCAGCAGGTTGATCATCATCCTAAGTCAAAGGAGAAAAAGGGTAAGAGGGGCATTGAAAATTCAGTTGGAAATGACTGTAAAGCTCTTGAAACCCGCTATGAAAGTGATCATGAATATCCTCCTTAAGCTAATTGAATCACATCTCAGAGTATTGATAGAAAGGATGTAGAGACACAAGAGGAGTAGCCAGATCAAAAGTAGAAAACCCAAAATCAGGTGGAGGCTAGTTAGAAGATCCCTCAGGTAGAGGAACAGCAGCATAACTAGGAGCTGCACTAGAGGGAGTATGAGCATTGTAACTACCTGGCTCATCAGAGGATGTAATTGGATCCTATGGATCGTGCTCAAAACCAAGATCAAGAGGAGGAAGGTCTTTTCTCCTAACCCAATTATTGCTAGATTTCTTTCAAATCCCCCTAACAAATGTCAATTAATTCAAGATACTTGACACAAGTTACTCGTAGAGGTATAGGAAACTAAACACCCTTTCTAAGAAGTAATTGGGTAACTAATCGCCTAAAGCGAAGGAAAGCTTAAGAAGGGTTATTTGTGACCTGTTTAAAGCATTGAACCACTATACTGAAAAATTCAATTTGTTTATTCATAAGGAGATACTAAAGGATCCATAAGTCTTAATATGTTACATTTAACCATTAGCCTCAGCAAGGACAACAGCTATGGATCACAATGTGGTGGTAGATTTTGGTCCTAAGGTCTAGTCAGGTAGTAGCTAAATTTTTTGCCTTTCCCCAGTTTCCTCCAATTCCCTTATATCTGAAGAACTAATCATAGAATCTTACCCTATAAAAATTAACATTTACTTCCGTTCCTCCAACAACAGCGCCAATGAGACCATAAATATCCTCAGGAATAATAATAATTAAAGTTCCATAAACATATGTGCAAAGGACAGTACAACGCAATTAATTGCTTAGATTCATTTTCAATTTAGGTTGACCCTGATCATCTTAAGAATCTAACATGTTATAGTAAAAATATTTAAGAGCATCATCGTATACCTTATTGGGAAGCCAAAGGAGGTCGAGGACACGATTGGTGATGACATTGGGAATTGCTGCAATTCAAAATTCCTCAAGTACCTTTGGGGGATAAAAGATGTCGATATCGACTTCAAGATCGGCAAACTTTTCATACCTTTGTGCATATTGTCATGAAGGAAAAAGGTAGTGGTCACAAGCTGGGGGGTACATGACCATGAGCTATATACGGTGTCATAGATGTGACAGAGATGGATAGAGGCATCTAAGGTGAAGAGGATGAGGGAGACGGGTAAAATCGTGTGTAATAGTAGATGGAGAGTACGGGTGATGGAAGCCAGCTTGACGATAGAGGCATGGGGACAATGATTGGCGGCATGACTGTTGACGGGTAGTTTTAGAGAAAAAAAAGTAGTGTGAGGAAGAAGATGAGGGTGAGATGGGACAAAGTGAGGAGAAGAATAGAGAGTTGAAAGAGTAGGGAGTTAATTAATGAGAGAAAAATAAGATTTTAAAGGATGAGAGATGGTGGATCAAAGAAAGAGAAAGAGGCTAGGGTTTAACGGAAGGGAAAGAGGGGTTTTGGGAAGAAGATGGGAAGTGAAAGGAAAGATTAACCCTTTTCAACTTGCACCTAGAAACTAATGTACCAGTATGCTGGTAGTGTAGAGAACTGGCATGCCGGTGATGAGAATAAAAGCTTCACCAGGTTATTGTAGAAAATAATATACCGACATGGCGATGGTTAAGGGTATTAACATGCCAATTCTTGGAATAGAATTGAAACTAGCTTCTTATTCATGAGGGTATACTGACAAGCAGGTAGCTGTGGATACCGCCATGCTAATTATCTACAAAATAAGTTAAGTCCATTGCATTGATTCAAGTTGCCAACTTAAGTTGATTTATAGTGATTTAATGAGCATTATAACACTTCAAACAAGTTTATTTAAGTCCGTTAAGGCTTGAAAAAATTGAATTTAAGCAAGATTTTAAAGGTTTAGCCAAATCAAACTCTAAAGCCCATGAAGTGTATAACTAAGAGCAAAAGTGCATATATACGCAAGACATGTGAGTAGCCATTGAGTTTTTGTACACCAGTACTTTAAGTAATTTTCAAATGCATATTTGAGTATTATAAGAGTAAATTATAACTTTGAGGCTCTATAAAATATAAAATCACTACATGAATTCCTTAGGATCAAAGTTAATCATGTAAGTAAATAGTAAGCAAGTAGAGATCCTTCCTTAATTTCAAGATAAGTTCATGCTTCAAATATGTTTGAAGTTATCAAGAAGCAAAAAGGACTCATGATCAAACTAAGTAGCATTCATATTGGCATAAATAGGTAAGAAGAGCTCTACTCATAGCACTTAGTGCCTAATAAAAGTCTAAAAAGGTCAATTATATATAAAATTCAATTTAAGCTAGTTTGACCACTTAAACATGATTTAGTGATGAAAATAAACATGTAAAGCTTGGTTTTGATCACAGAAACCGATGCAAGATGAATTTGTGCATGTGTGAGCTTAAATACTTTATGAATGACTTCAAGTATGCCCAAAACATATTTAAATGTGATATTAATGCATGAAATCCATATGATTATGTTTCTTATACCTCATAGTAAGGATTTTGCTAGTCAACCTACTTGTATGTTATTTTTGCTAAAAAATACTATCTTAGTTCTTACGTGTTTAACACTCATCTTGCATGATTATTCTCAATTCTCTTCTTGCAATGCAAAATCTTTCCTCACTCAAGGGTTAGTGAAGATATCAGCTATTTGATTGCTATTATCAACAAATTCTAAGTAAATATCATTGTTTTGCACATGATCACGAATAAAGTGATGTCTAATTTCTACATGCTTAATTCTAAAATGTTGAATTGGATTTTTGGTCAAATTTATAGCATTTGTATTATCACATCTTATTAGGACATTGGTGAATTCTAAACCATAGTCAAGCAATGTTTGCTTCATCTATAGCACTTGGATACAACAACTACTAGCTACCACATATTTTACCTCAACAGTAAAGGGTATTATTGAATTTTGTTTATTTGAATACCATGATACTAACGAGTTACCAAGGAAGTGACACGTGCCACTTGTGTTTTTCCGATTGACTTTGCAACCGGCAAAGTTGACATTAAAATATCCAACAAAATTACATGAGGTGAACTTAGGATGCCACAAGCCAATTTTAATGGTGCTTGTAAGATACTTGAAAATACGTTTGACCGCATTTAAGTAAGATTCTTTAGGGAAAGATTGAAATTATGCACATAGACATACCACAAACATGATGTTGGGCTTAGATTACAGTTAAATATAGAAGACTTCCTATCATGCTCCTATACATCTTTTTACAAATATTCTTTCCACTTTCGTCTTTATCAAGTTCTAGAGTGGTGCTAATTGGAGATGACTTAGTCTTACAATTTTCTATTTTGAACCTTTTTAAGAGCTCCCTAATGTATTTAGCCTGGTTGATGAAGGTTCTATCTTTGGTTTGTTTAACTTGAAGACCTAAAAAATAGTTGAGTTCTCCCATCGTACTTATTTTAAATTCATTTTTCATGCATTGGACAAACTCATTAACTAAATCTATGTGAGTAGCACTAAACTCAATGCCATCTACGTATATTTGGATAATTAGTATATGATCATTATATTACTTAATGAATAATGTCGTGTCAAGTTTCCCTCTAATAAATTCATTCTTTATTAAGAAGCTACTCAATCTTTCGTACCAAACTCTAAGAGCTTGCTTAAGTCTATATAAGGCTTTATTAAGCTTATATACATGTTCTGAGAATTCACTATCCTCAAATCCCAATGGTTGCTCTACGTATACCTCTTCTTTGATGTAGCCATTTAGAAAGGTACTTTTTAACAGCCATTTGATATAATTTAAAGTCTTTATATGTGGCAAATGCTAAAAGCATCCTAATAGCCTCTAATCTAGCAACTAGAGTAAAGGTCTCATTGAAATCAATTCCCTCTTCTTGGTTGTAGCCTTTTGCAACTATACATGCCTTGTTTCTTGTTACTATTCCGATTTCATCTAACTTGTTTCAAAATACCTATTTAGTTCCAATTACCTGTCTATCTTTTGGTTTAGGCACTAAGTTCCATACCCCATTTATAATAAATTGATTTAACTCTTTTTGCATAACTTAAATCCAAAATTCATCATTTAAAGCTTCTCCTACATTTTTTAGTTCAAGTTGAAATAAAAACACTACATTACTTAGATTCTTAAGAGAAGCTCTAATTTGCACCCTATTAAATGGTTCTCCTATTATTAGATCCTTAAGGTGATTTTTCACAAATTTCCATTCTCTAAGTAAATCTGTGTTAGAGTTCTCAACAATTCCATCTAACCTAGAGGATTCCTTCTTAATTGAATTGGATTGATTCTTATTAAGATAAAGACCGTCCAAATGAGCACGAATGTTCTCTATTTCATCATTAGACTTTTTATATGCATATGTATCATCAAATGCAACATAAATCAATTCTTCTACAACAAGAGTTCTTTTGTTATACACTCTATAAGCCTTACTAGCAAAAGAATAACCAAGAAAAATGCCTTCATTTGATTTTGAATCAAATTTTCCTAGTTGTTCCTTTACATTATTAAGAACATAACATTTTGTTCCAAATGGATGAAAATATGATATGTTAGGTCTTTTGTCTTTCTAAAGCTCATAAGGGGTTTTCTTAATAATAGGTCTAATGAAAACATGATTTGATATATAACAAGTCGTATTAACAGCTTCGGCCCAAAAATACTTAAGTAGATTATTGTCACATAGCATAGTCCTAGCCATTTCTATAAGGGTCCGATTTTTCCTTTCGGCAGCTCCATTTGTTGTGGAGTTCTAGGCGCCGAAAAGATATCTTCTATTCCATTTTTATTACAAAAGTTTTCCATTTCATGATTTTCAAATTCTCCCGTGATCACTTCTTATTAAGATAATAGAAAGACTTTTTTTCATTTTGAACCTTTTTACTATAATTCAAGAATACATAATACGTTTCATCCTTATTCGCAAAGAAAAAGGTCTGAGTGTATCTAGTGAAATCATCAACTATGACCAATATATATCTTTTCCCTCCCAAACTTAAAGTTTGGGTTGAACCAAATAGATCCATGTATAGTAGTTAGAGTGGCCTAGAAGTTGAGATGGCATCTTTTGATTTAAGAGATGACTTGGTTCATTTGCCATATTGACATGCTTAATGTGTTCTATCTTTATCAAAACTAATCTTTTAATAAAATTCCTTTTGACTAGTTTTAATAAGATATCCATACTAACATATCCTAACTTCCTATGCCACAACCAACTATCATTATTTTGAGTGGATAGACAAGTTTCAAGAGAACATAAAAACATGTTGAAGTCATTTTGTAAATATTTCCTTGTCTATACCCTTCAAAACTGATTTGGTCATTTTTAATGTTTTCAATAAAACACTTTAATACATGAAAGATTACTTTATATCCTATATCATACAATTGACTAATACTAAGTAAATTATGTTTCAAATTATCTATAAGTAGCACATGCTTGATAGTAAGATCATTATTAATGTAAATGTTACATTCTCCAATAACATGAGCCTTCCTATCTCCGAAAGTTACACTTCCTCCATCCTTCAAGTCTATAGGTGTAAACTTAGATGCATCTCTCGTCATATGTCTTAAGAAACCACTATCCAAGATCCATTTGTTGTTATGCCTTGAAGAACCTTACAAAATAGACGATTACTTTTTTGGTACCCACTTTAGTTTGAGACCTTTAGGGTTAATTGTTATAATGTAAGCTTATCTCTTAGGAATCCAAACCATTTTACCTTTGTTATATAAGGAGATATTATGACATAATGCACATGTATACGCAATATGACCATATCTTCTACAATAATTAAAAGTTTTATTTGATGCCTTAACAAAGTAGCTTTTGTATGCTCTATACACATTCTTTTTAATATAACCTATTCCAGTTTTGTCTAATCCTTGTGATACAAACCACGCTAAGGACAGGTAAGGCAAACTGTTAGGGTGAGTCCAATCGTGCCAAAGGAACAAAAATAAAGTGAGTTTAGTAAGAGTTTTGGCGAATCTGTAGACCACTTAACCGAATATGACACACCAACTAGACTCTACACGACCTAAGACTCACCAGATGTGATGCACCGGCTCAAGTGATAGTGTTACTAACCACAATCCTTGTTAAAGGAACTGATAAGAGACTGATAAGAGTTAGTAAAAGAGGGCTTTCTAAGAGAAAAGACTTAAAGGGGGGTTTTCATTGATTTTTTATATTATATTCGTATTGTTACAAATGTTGCTATTTATAGTACGTCCTAAATCCTAATGGCAAAATTGTAAATAATATACAAGGCCTTAAACCCTAAAAAATTTGGCCCATGAATAAAATAAAGACAAGCATGTACAAAAATACAAAACTGTGCGTTTTACAGGGTAGTTGGCATGCGATCATTTAGTATGTCCTGAAAGTAGCCTTACATTGCTTGGCCGAGACACTAGAGAGGACGGCCCCATAATTACTAAGTTCTAAAGTTAGTCGGCATTAACCTCTCTGTATCTTACCGAGTAGATCCAACTCTCGGAAACGTAAGTTAGTTGGCATTAGTCTCCCTGTGTCTTAGCAAGTGGGTTGCTCTTGGAAACATGATATCTCGGTATACCGGCAAACGTGAAGCCGAGTAAATAATTAGTCAAACATGGGTGAAGATCGAACCTTTTGCTTCTAGACACTCTAGCTACAAGAAATAGGGTCATTCGGCTCAACAGACAAAATGAGTCGACAAGTAAGTGTGCTCGGCCTTAGCAGTTGGGTTAGATCAGTACCCCGAAGCCTATCATTCCCTCTCCTTTAGAGAAGTTTAGGTCGGAAACATAGTAACCAGCAACTTCAAACCTTATCAGGATCAAACATCAACCTGCAAAAATGAAAGATAAATGCAAAAAAGTACTTAAGCTCCTTCTATTCATCATAAGCCCGACAATCAAACTCTTCATCATATATCCCTCCTTCCACTCATCATGAATCCGATCAACCACATCTTGGTAGCCCCAATAACTATCAAGTACGAGAAGTAATACGGTTTCTAGGTCATACAAAAGATTATGGGAGCGTGGGTCCGGTGCTGACAAGAAGTAAGATGGCTCGTCAGTCATAAGTACCTCCAACTCTTCAAGCTCAGCTAACTCGAATCTCATAATCTTCTCATTCGTTGAAATCAGTATTCCCTCTGCTTCCTCGTAACTCGATTCTTCTTCCACTTTCCATCTAGGGTCATGCTCATCAGTTTGGATGGTCAATAATGGGAGCACATCGGGAATATGGGGGGTTTAACTTCAACTCAACTTAATCCTCTTCCTCTCTACTACTCACTTCTCTAATAACCTCTACCTCCTTAACTCCTCCTTTAATACTCGCTCATTCGACATTCCTCCGTTGTCTTATTTCATCCTTGAACACTTCAAGCCATCTTTCAATCTCCTTAAATTGATCCTACACTTTCGAGAGGTTAGCTTCGTAGTTGTGTTTTCTCTCATATGATTTGTCATGATGGTCTCGAGGTATGAATTTTCTTCGCATCAAACGTCTTATCTCGTCCCATGTAATGATCTCAACGTTTCCTCTATCAATTCTTTGATTTGTCATTCTCTTCCACTGAGTAGCTGTAAAGCCAATCATCAAATTCTTTATAGCATAGGCTCTCTTATGCTTAGAGTAAGAATAATTTTCAAAAATCTGATTGACTCGAAATTCCCAATTCAAATATTCTTTTGGAGTTCCATATCCATCAAATTCTAGAATTCATGACATCATATCTTCATAATAATAATATTCATAATCGTATCCAACTTCATATGTCATGTTGAGGATATTCAATTCAACAGTACGATACTTAAGCTTATATGAGAGAGAACTGCTCGGCAACACTAAAGAAACGCAGCACAGACAATCAATTGTGCAACTTGGCAATTCTTTTCTTTTTGGAGTTTAGCAAGTTATTTGTCAGCTTGGATAAATTTCACAATCGTACTTCGATAGCCCTCAAATAGCACAGCTCGGTTACTTACGCGCTAGGAGCTCAGATAACTCTTCAATTTCGAACGGCAATTGAAACAGTTCGGTAACTCGAAGAGGAATAGTAGCCGCTTAGTTCAACTTAAAGTAAGACAATACCACCTCGGAAATTTATTAATTACAACAGCTCAGAAGTATTTTTAGCTCGGGAAAATAAAACCTCACAACAACTCGATTTAGGCACTTCAATTTGATAACTCAAACTCCTTCACTTAATCAATCTTGGCACGTCATAGGAGCTTAACAACTTCGAGTACAACTCGATAAGTGTTTGAACAAGACAATCTAGTTTAGAAATCAGTCCGGCTATTAGAATTACTCAGTTTGGCATACTAAGTAGTACGACGTAACTTCAATTCAGCAATTCAAATCCGTAGTTCAACTTGGAAGCTTAGCAAAGTTCAAATTTGGCACAGCAACTATTCTTGTCAAATCAGCTTAAGCATACACAATCTCAACTAAACACTTGGTCTTTTTAATATGGCAAACACAATAGTACTTTCTCGGCCACTATTGCAATACTAGGACATGATAACACATTGAATAACTTGAAAAATCATATCTCAACAAACAACCCAAATTAGAATTCCAACCTTTTGTTTAATATATATATTTAATATGAGATTTATAATGTAAAGAAATTGCAATCCAAATTTTCACTAACCCCACCCAAAGAAAATCAATTGAAACTAAACTAATACCCACTAAACAAATCCTCGATATCCCAAACAAACCCAATAAACAAGCACTTCCTCAAACACAAAATAGAACAGATGCAATGCCTAAAACTCTTGACCCTATCTAGAACCTCGAGCTCTGATATAAAGATGATATGAACTACACCAAGGATAGATAAGGCCGACCATCAGGGTAGGTCCGATCCTGTTGAAGGAACGAAAATAAAGTGAGTTTAGTAAGGATTTTAACAAATCTATGAGCCACTTAATCGAATATGACGTATCAGCTAAACTCTATAAGGCCTAAGACTTGCCAGATATGACACACTAGTCCGAGTGATAGGGTTACCTACTACAATCCTTGCTAAAGGGATTGATAAGAGCTGGTAAGAGAGAGCTTCTAAGAGAAAAGACTTAAAGGGAGGTTTTCATTGATTTTCTATATTATATCCGTATTGTTACAAATAATATTTGTAGTACGTCTTAAACCCTAGTAGCAAAACTGTAAATAATGTGCAAGGCCTTAAACCTTAAAGAATTTGGCCCATGAATAAAATAAAGACAAGCATGTATAAAAATACAAAACCATGTGTTTTACAAGGAAGTTGGCATGCGGTCATTCGGTATGTCCTAAAAGTAGCCTTACATTGCTTGGCCGAGACACTAGAAAGGACAGCCCATAATTGCTGAGTTCTAAAGTTAATCGGCATTAGTCTTTCCGTATCTTACTGAGTAGATCCAACTCTCGGAAACGTAAGTCAGTTGGCACTAGTTTCCTTGTATCTTACTAAGTGGATCGCTCTCAGAAACGTGATATCTCAGTATGCTAACAGACATGAAGCTTAGTAAATAATTGGTCAAGTATGGGTAAGGATCGGGCCTTTTGTTTTTCGACACTCTAGTTGGGAGAAAAAAGGTCATTTGGCTCAGTAGACAGAATGAGTCGGCAAGTAAGTGTGCTCGACCTTGGTAGACGGATTAGGTTGGTGCCTTAAAGCCTATCACCTTGTCTTTTTTATCCAAGGATCTTATCCAAATTCTTTTCTCCATATACAAATTTTGCCATTATCTTTCCTGAATCATCTAAGCTAGATTTTACAATTAAGTTTTTAATTTCAAGACAACCTAGTTTGTTAATTATACCTTCATCATCTTTTGCCTCGAGTTTAAGTTCTTTCATTTCCTTTTCAAAATTCTCATTGACTTCCTTCAATTTGCTATTTTCAACTAGCAATTCATTGTTTCTAGTACTTAGCTCTTCATTCTCCTTTGTCAATTTCTCATTTTCAATTTTCAAGTATTCATTATCTTCTTCTAATCCTTCTTTTGCATCAACTACTTTATTGTATTCATTTTTGATAATATCAAACCGATCACCTACTTCAATCATCATTTTCTTGAAGACTTTATTCTTCTTTTGTACTTTTATGAATTCTCTCAATAACTCATCATACATACTCCTAAGTTTATTAAAGGAAGAGTTATGTATAGAAGAGCATACCTCTTCATTGAGAGCCATGAAACAAGTTTCATTATCGAAGTCATTAGAATCCACATTACTTTAAGTAGCTATCATAACTTTTTTTTCTTGACTTTTTATCAGCCTTCTTAAGTAATAGACAATATTATTGAATATTGCCTAGCTTTTGACAATTGTACCATTTGATGACTTCTTTCTTTTCCTTCTTGAACTTAGAAGGTGATCTATATCCATCCTTGTCTTTCTTAATCCTTTTGTTGAATTTCATAAACCTTTTAAACTTCTTTGCCAACATTGTAACCTTATCATCATCTTCACTTTCTTCCTCACTTAAGTTCTCCTCTGTAACTTTTAGATTAATTGTCTTCTTTCTAAAGTCATCTCGTTATCTTTTCACCATCTCATGTGTCTTAAGTTTTCTAAGAAGTTACACTTTTGACATTTCATTAAAATCGTAGGCTTCTTTGGTGCACCTAGGAGCTTAGTTATCACTAGGACTTACTATGGCAAAATCTTACTAAAATGGGTCCTTTGAAATATTGAAGAAAATTAAAGGGAAATGGTCCTCAAACGAATAAGAGTAATTGATGTGAAGCTATTCAAAGGATGTGACTCACCAACAAATATAATACATCTTGACACCTCACTTGATATGATGCACAAGTTGATATCAAGGTCCACCTGCTACTAATCCTCTGCTACTAATCCTAAGCTACTCTGCAAGATTAGATAAGAGTATATGAAAGATAGACTTGGAGAAGGTTGTCTTAAAAGAGCAAAGTGTTCAGTATTAAATGTAAGTTATCTCCGGCTTACAAGAGAAATGGACTATTTATAGTAATTCCCTAAAGCAATATTACGAATAAAGAAATTACAATAAAGTATATACAAAAAGGAGATCCCTAGTACATACGAAAAAGGGTAAAAAGGACAAAAGACAAAAATAGAAATGTGGTACAATATTAGACGAGGTGGATAAGTGGCAGTCCAACATAGGTCTCGTATGAATATTCACTAAGTTACAGCAAGCGAGAGGGATCAAGATGTTGTGGCAATAAAGGGCCCGGGACAAGAGAGATGGTAGTATGCCGAAAGAAAACTACTCAGTCGATAAGTGAGTCTCTCGTCACTTAGCAAGAACCTCTTAGCAACAGCTGATCGGATTACTCGACATAAGGTCCTTAGCTAAGGAATGGTCGGCATCAGCACTACCGAAAGTATAGATCATAGTATGAGAATGCGGAGAGCTTAAGGAGTTTAGCTACCTTCCTTCGGTGTAAACTTTCTTGTCATCAGCAAGTTGCCGAGAGAGAATTCTTCGGGTGAGGGATTGTAGTCCTCAGAGCCATGCGCAAGTAATGGGACTGTTGGTCAACAATTCATCAGTTCCCTAGGGTTGGTTGAAGATTTGCCTACAAATCTTGGTCTTTATCATCATTAAACACATAAGGAGTCAAATTGACAACGTTGAAGGAGGTAAACACGCCAAAACCTTCGGGTAGATCAATCTCATAGGCGTTATCATTAATACGTCTCAAGATCCTATAGGGTCCATCCATTCTAGGAGATAATTTATTGGTCCTTCTACTAAGGAAGCGTTCCTTGCCAAGATGGATCCAAATAAGGTCCCCAAAGGTATAAACGACTTGCCTCCTTCCACGATTTCCTACTTCCTTTTGTCAGGTTATAGTTTTGGTCAATTACTTAGCAATCTTCCAATATAACCTTTGGAACTCCTCGGTATGCTGTAGGCCAGATTGACTTTCCCTTTGTATAATCAAGTTGTTAATTAAATCTAAGGGTAGGTTTGGATTAAGTCCATAAACAACCTCAAATGGTGATGTTTCAATTGAGCTGGATGAGTGTGTGAGTGGTCATGGGCGAGCATCTAAGCGAGCGTACGGGTGGGTAGTAACAGGTGAGCGCATAAGCGAGAGCAGGAGTAAGTACGAGCGTGATTGGACGACAACATAGGCGTAACTAGGCAACAGCATAAGCAAGCATATGAGCATGACTGGGCAACAGCACAAGCGATGACTAAGCGAGAGTACAATGGGATACTAGGAGAGAGCACGGGTGGCACTAAGCACCAGTACGACCGGTGACTAGGCAAGAGCACGAGCGACACTAGGCGACAGTATGAGCAGTGACTGGGCGAGAGCACAAGTGATATTGGGCGATAACACAAGTGGTACTAGGCGACAGCACGGGTGGTGACTGGGCAAGAGCAAGGGCAACAGTGGGTGACAGCACGGGCGATGACAGAGAGAGAGCATAAGCGATACTGGGTGACAGCACCGATGGTGATAGGCGATGGCTTAGGCAATAATAGGTGATAGACTAGACAAAAGCACAAGCGATGACTGGACAAAAGCATGGGCGAAATTGGGCGATAGCACTGGTAGTGGTAGGCGATGGACTGGGCAACACGGGTGAAAGGTCGACGATGGCTTATAGTAGTGTTACGGTAGACTAGGCAACAACGGCGGTAGTTTGGATAGTGTTGGGTGGTACATATAGGTGGCGTTGGGCAATGGCTTCGACAATGCTAGTGCTACGTGTGGTGGTTACATGTGGTGATTTGGGTGTTTGTGAAGGAATGTGATTTAAAAAAAAAAAAAACCTTCCCCAACTTCCCCGTCGACGTACTATTTATAAACTCAAAATCAAATCTTTTGTATCAAAGATACGGAAAATACGATTATGATTTGTCAAGGATTTACTCTAACTTCTAGAAACCTTAATTTATTTTGGGCTTTTTTTTTTAAATTTTTTCAAGGCTTCATCTGATTCGATCCGCTATAATTTAGCCCAATAATTCCCTAATCTGATTTAAGCCCCGAAATTAAATGAATTTATATTTTACATTAGTCTAGCTCAAAATTAATTAAGCCCATATCATTACCTTATCCAACGACCTAACTTAATTTAACTTGCCACGACTCGACTTGCTATGACCAAACTTGATTTTTTTTTTTAATTTTTTTCTTTTTAATTTTCATTTTTATTATTATTATTTTTATTTTTTCATTTTTCTATTTATTTATTAACTTGTCTTAATTAACAAAAACAAAAAAAAAATGGCAAAAATTAGATGTCTACAGCTGCTTCTTTTTGTAGCCGAAGTTTAATTAGAACTTTGCTATAAAGACAAAAGAGATACCCATTTTTACCAGACCCGACTTGAATAATCCAAAGAGGATAGATATTTTCAAGATTTCTCTTTGTTTTGGTGAATAATCTAAAGAGGATAGATCTCTTCAAGACTTGTTTTGACTTAATTCGAAGAGGATAAATCTTTTCGAGATTCGTTTTGACTTTAATGACTAATCTAAAGAGGATAGATCTCTTCAAGATTGGTTTTTTGTTGATTCGAAGAGGATAGATTTCTTCGAGATTAGTTTTTTATTGATCCGAAAAGGATAGATCTCTTCGAGATTCGTTTTAGTTGATTCGAAGAGGATAGATCTCTTCGAGATTTATTTCGGTTGATCCGAAGAGGATAAATCTCTCCAAGATTGGTTTTGGTTGATCCGAAAAGGATAGATCTCTTCAAGATTTGTTTTGGTTGATCTGAAAAGGATAGATATCTTCGAGATTCATTTTGGTTGATCCGAAAAGAATAGATCTCTTCAAGATTCATTTTAGTTGATTCGAAGAGAATAGATCTCTTTGAGATTGGTTTTGGCTAATCTAAAGAGGATAGAATTCTTCGAGATTGGTTTTGGTTGATCTGAAGAGGATGGATTTCTTCGAGATTGGTTTTGGTTAATCCAAGGAGGATGGATCTCTTCAACATTGGTTTTGGCTAACTTAATTCTTCTAAATATCTCTTTCCAAAGACTTTTAAGATTATTTTTCCTGAGACTAACAAATTTCTTAGATAGCAACTGTAGACACCTAATTTTTTCCCTTCTATAGTCTTAATTCTTATTTTTACAAAAAAGGGTCCTAATTCAAAAATAATAAAAAATTAACAAATAATGAAAATACCAAAAAAATAAGAAAAGGAAAAATTATAAAAATTTCGTAGATTTTTAGGAAGTAATTTATATTAGGAATAATTAGTTTAATGTTAGTTTTAATTTTAGTTTAGTTAAAAATTTTAGTTTGGGGATTTAGATAGTTTAAATATAATTTAATTGTAATAAATGTTAAGAAACAGGTCAACGGCCTAACGGATAAGTAGCGGAGCACTTGGGTGGATTTAATTAGAGGTCATGGGTTCGAGTCTCAGTAGGTATTAAATCAGATTTGAATAAGATTTGAATCTAATTTAATTTGCAAGTTTAGCTAAATCAGATTTGAATAAGATTTGAATCTAATTTAATTAGATACATTAAATATAATAGGATTCGATTTGGGTTTTATAAAAGAAAAAGAACGGGGATCGACAATCCCCACCCTCTAACGAACAGCAGCAGTCCACGATGGTTCTACACAGCAGCAGATCAGTAGCCCACTGCGACAAGCACAACGACGGCAACCGGTGAACGGTCAGCCCCCTGATCTAAAAACGAACACGAGCACTCCCCTTATTACATGATCAAGTGAGTTTCGTTAATTAAATAGTTAGTTTTTTTTTATTTATTACTTATTATTCGATTATGATTATTATTATTTTTATTATCATGTTTTTAGTTCCTTGTTTATTTAATATAGTATATGTATATGATTGCATTAGTTTAGGAAATCTTCAGCTATTTAATATTATACATACATTAGATTAACTTTTATATTAGGTATATTCCCTGACATTGTTAATTCGCTTAGGAGGATAATTGTTAAATAGAAATAGTGTAGATGCATATTTATATATATATATACATATATACATTCGTCTAGGATTCCTTTAGAATTAGTTTTTTTTAGAAATTCTCATATAGGAAATTATTTTTAGAAACAAAAATTAACAAAAGGAAAATTTTTTACAAAAAGATTATAGTGTTTTAAGGAGTCTTTTGATCACTTACGAGTTAGGGCGCTTTATTTATTTATTTATTTTTGAATAAACTAAATCAGTTAAACACATAAACTTAGTCAGTTTTCAAAATTAAAATCAACCAACACACTAAAGTTTTTTTTGGAAAGAACTACAATTGTCTGATCTTAGCTAGCGGGTACGTAGGTACCTTCAGGGTGATAATAAAATATGTAATTTTTCTAAATTAAAAAATTATTTTGATATCGATAAAATAAAAAAAAATCTTTAATTGACTTCTTTTCTATGGTTATACATCTTTTCCATAGTTTAGATGTCTTCTCCATAGTTTAGATGTCTTTTCCATATTTTAAATGTCTTTTTCATAGTTTAGATGTCTTTTCTATGGTTTAGATGTCTTTTCCATAGTTTAGATGTCTTTTTCATGGTTTAGGTTTTTTTTTTATGATTTAGACATCTTTTCTATGATTAAGGTATCTTTTCAATGATTAGGAAATTTTTTTTTTTTTCTTTCTTTCTTTCTTTCTTTTTTAATGTTTTAAGCATCTTTTCTATATAAAAGTTTCATCATGTAAAACATTGCATATTTCATAAAATCTTTAGAGTTTTTCTTGAAAATAAAAAAATTATCACTTAGTTATTTTTAAATAAAAATTTTAATTTGGCACTTTTCAACAATTAGGTTTTTAGGTTTTTTTTTTTATATATAATGTTAGGAATAAAAATTAGGCTTCTAGGGATTTTTCTTAATAAAAATAAAATGGTTAATAAAAACGTAAATTCAACCAATCATTTTTTATAAAAAGAACCAACACATTAAAGTTTTTGGAAAGAACTACGATCGTCTGATCCCGACTAGCGAGTATGTAAGCACTTTCAGGGCGACGATAAAATATGTAGAAACTTAGTTTCTTTTTTCTTTTGATTTTTATTTATTTATTTTTAAATATTATAATTAGAAAAATAATCCTAATTTCGGCAAATAAATAGTGATACCCTTTAGGGTTTAATAGGTTAGCCCCCGAATTCGGAACCCTTTGGTTCTTTATTAAAATTGAAATCAAAGACTGGTAGCTAAATCGTAACTAATCCACCCAATTGGTTATGGTTTCTTTTCTTTTCCCGACTCTGGTCGGGTGGCGACTCAAAAAAAAATAATTTTTAATAAAAAATCGGAATTTCTCAATTTCTTTAGTCGAGGATTAATATTAAATGGGTTAGGGTTTAGTATTAATCAAGAAATGAGAAATCAATTGAAATAAATAGAAAACCGAAAAATCAGACTCGATAGCAACTAATTGGTATGCTTAAATCGACTCCCGATATTCACTCATTCAATCAACAGAATTTCACCAAGGGACAGTACTTGCTTCTTCTTTCCTTTTTCCTTTTTCTTTTCTTCCTTTTCTCTTTTTTTTTTATTTCTTCTTTTTTTCTTTTTCTTTGAAATCTCCCAAACTTTTGAGCCTTGTAACTGAACTATACTCATGCCTTGAATTTGCTTTATTCAACACTAAATTTTAGTTTCCACTCTTCATGACTTCTGAACGATAAATCTCTTTTCAAAAGAAATAAGATTAAATTATTAAGAACATTTGATTTCATTTTTTCCGGTGATTCATTGGTACGAGTTTGGTGTTTAAGTATATGAAGCTAAGAAACATGGTATACAAAGGTTTATTGGCGAAGTGTTTATTGGTCTATGACCATCCGAATTCGAAAACATTCATGGATATCAACTTTACTTGTAAACGATGAAAGATTAACCACAAACTTTTCAAGAAAAATTGAAATATTTATTAAGCTCATTTTTCATGGATAATACAATTTGACTGCATCTGAATTCACCAGTCCCTTAAATTCTAGGCCATCCATCTCTATCAATACTAATGCACCTCTTAATAATACCCTTTTCACCACATAAGGGCCTTCATAATTCAAAGCAAACTTACCCCTAGGGTCTTTCGCATTTGGTAATACTTTCTTTAGTACCAAGTCTCTATCTTTGAAGTATCTCGGGCGTACTTTCTTATAAAAAGCTCATATCATCCGCTGTTAGTAGCACTGACCATGACATATTGCTGCAAGCCTCCTTTCATCTAAGAGATTCAAATGTTCTATTTGCTTCTTCACCCACTCTGCTTCGCCGAGCTGAGTTTCTGTTAATACCTAGAACAAAGGTATTTGTACTTCTACTGATAGTATCACTTCAGTTCCATATACCAATGAATATGGAGTTGCACCAATAGAGGTTTTGATTGAGGTTATGTAAGCCATGAAAGCAAAGGAAAGCATCTTGTGCCAATCTTTATAAGTGATCGCCATCTTCTCAATGATTCTTTTAATGTTTTTATTTGCAGCTTCAATCGCCCCATTCATCTGAGATCGATATGGAGTTGAGTTTCTGTGATTGATCTTGAATTTGTGGCACACTTTATCCATCAACTTGTTATTCAAATTCATCTCGTTGTCTGTAATAATAAACTTAGGTGTATCGTATCTTGCAATAATATCTCTTTTCAGGAATCTGACCACTACTCCTTTAGTTACTGTAGCATATGATGCTGCTTCTACCCACTTGGTAAAAAAGTCGATCGCGACTAAAATGAATCTATGTCCGTTCAAAGCTATTGGTGAAATTGGACTGATCGTGTCAATTCCCCACATTGAGAAAGGCTAAGGAGCCGATAACACATGCAATTCATGGAGAGGAGCATTAATTTTATTAGCATACACCTAGCATAGGTAACAGTGCCTCATGTGCTCAATACAATACGATTCCATCGTCATCCAAAAATATCCCATTCTCATGATCTTTATAGCTAACATATACCCATTCATGTGAGAACTACAAACTCCTTCATGCACTTCTTTCATTAATTTCTTAGTTTCTTCTTCATCTACACACCTTAGCAGTGTTGTATCTGGTGATCTTTTGTATAACGTGACCCCACTTAATAGGAAATGAGTAGCCAACCTTTTTAAAGTTTTTCTATCTTTTCAATCAGCATCTTTAGCAAATTCACCAATCTAAAGTAACCTTTTGATATCATGATACCAAGGCTTCTTTGATTCCTTCTCTTCAACTGCAAGGATAAAAGCCAATTTTTCTTCCACTTCAATCTTTAGGAGCTGAATTTCTATTCCATCCGTGATTTTCACCATTGACGCTAAAGTAGCCAATGCGTCGGCAAATTGATTTTAGATTCTTAGAATGTAAGTGAATGAAATCTTCTAGAATTTTTCAACTAGCTTTCCTAAATGTTCATGATAAGGTAGCAATTTCTTGTCCTTTGTCTTATACTCTCCCAAGATCTGGAGAATTATAAGGGAAGAATCTCTATATACTTCAAGCTCTTGTATTCCCATATCTAATGCCATTTTAAGCCCCAAAATGCAGGCATCATATTTTGCTATTTTGTTGATATATGGAAAAGTTAATCTTACTGCCACAGGGAAATGGTTACCCTTAAGTGATACCAATACTACTCCTATCCTACATCCAAATACATTGACTGCTACATCCAAATACATTTTCCACCTCAATTTTTCGCCTCTCAATTCATTTGTAATCATTACATTTTCATCGAGAAATTGTGCTTCTAAACCATCATCTTCATCTTCTAATGAGTATTTTGCCAATTAATCAGCCACTGCTTGCCCTTTGACTAAACTTTGACTTATGCACCTGATATCAAACTTAGAGAGTAGCATCTGCCACTTTGATATTCTCCTAATCAACGTTGGCTTTTTTGCTAAATACCTTAACGGGTCATATTTCGTCAACAACTCTATTGAGTAATAGAGAGTGTACTGCTTGAGCCTATACATCACCCATACTAGGGCACAGCACGTCTTTTCCACTTCTAAGTATTCTTTTTCGCCTTCTATGAATTTCTTGCTCAAATAGTTTATAGGATGCTCTTTTCTTCTTGTTTCATCTTTCTGCCCTAGCATGCATTCCATCAATTCAAGAAGGATCATCAAGTAGAGAATCAATAGCCATCCTGGAGTAGGAGTGACTAGTACGAGAGAATTTATGAGATACTCTTTTATTTCAACAAATGCTTGCTCACACTCTTCATCCCATTCGATGGCTGCATTCTTCCTCAAAAGTTTAAATAACGGCTTGCATCTATCAGTTAACTGCGATACAAATCGAGCAATGTCATTCAACTTCCCAATAGTCCCCGAACTTCTCTTACAGTCTTCAGTGTTGGCATGTTTACGATTGCTTTAACTTTATCTGGATCTACTTCAATTCTTCTTCTACTGACTATAAAACCCAACAATTTGCTCGAAGTTACTCCAGAGGTGCACTTTTCGGGATTTAATTTCAGTTGAAACTTTCTCAATCATTCAAATAGTTTACGCAAAATATCTACGTGACTTTCATCCTCCTTGGATTTAGTGATCATATCATCCACATAAACTTCGATCTCTTGATGCATCATGTCATGAAACAAGGCAACCATAGCATGTTGATAAGTTGCCCCAGCATTCTTCAACCCGAAAGGCATTACACGATAATAAAACGATCCTTAAGTGGTAACAAAAGTTGTTTTGATTTTATCTTTTTCTACCATTTTAATTTGATTATATCCCGATAAACCATCCATAAACAAGAAAAGATAATTTTCGGCCGTATTATCCACTAATACGTCAATATGCAGCAAAGGAAAGTTATCCTTTGGTGTCGCCTGGTTTAAATCATGAAAATCTATACAGACCCTAACCTTTCTCATTTTTCTTCAATATTGGCACCACGTTAGCTATCCATTCGGGGTAATCCAATACTTCTATGAACCTAACTTCTAATAACTTCTTCACTTCTTATTTTATTTTGAGGAGTATATCCGGCTTAAATCATCTAAGCTTTTATCTTTTTAGTTTTATTTCCTCCCTAGTTAGCAATTTATGAACCACAATAAACGAATCTAAACCAGGCATATCTTCATAAGATCAAGTGAATATGTCCAAGTATTCTAATAGCAATCGTGATAACTCCCGTTTCTGATCATCCATTAAATTACCACCAATTTTCAAGTTTCATGGACTTTCCTCTATCCTCAGATTAATCTCATCTATCAGTTCATCAATAATCACTCTACCCTATTCATGTTGACGCCAACTTTCCTGAATTTCGTTTGGAGTCTCAATATCATCTCTGACGTCTAACCCAGCAGAGCCAAAGGTGATATTAGTACTTTCATCATTTACATGCGTGAGATATCCATTACATTCATCATTTTTATCGGATCTAAAGAATAAAGGAAAAAAAGAAAAAGGACAACGAATAAATAATAAAGAAGAATTGATAGAAAGAAAGGAATGAATTTTATTAAATGAATGAATTTAAATTGTGTGAAAGGAAAAGTCTAACTAATCAGACTAATCATCGAAATCAAATATTCTTAATTAATCTAATTTTGCGTTTTTAAAGAAACTTATTAACGGAAACGGAAAACCAATTGCACAAGGAAACTGATACACCAATATCACTCTTCTCATCTGGACCAATGTTGCATTGCTGAGTCAAGGCCTTGGAAAAACTGGCTACTTCAGGTTCTTGAACACCAGCTGGTACTAGGAACGTCTAGCAGATGTCCGAAAAGTCCATGTAAGCATGGTATAACTGATCTCCTCTCTTGCTTCTGGTTTTAGCCTTCATTTCTTGAATCTCCTCTTCAGTGGGCTCATACCCAAGCCCAAACGTTCCAATCTACTGCTTAGGCTGTTTCAAATGACCCCGTGCCCCCTATCTTGCTTCTCTGATCATACTAACTTCGTCTAAAATCTGCAACCCTAGCTCTTCCAATTCTTCATCACATAAGTAATAGTCGTTTCTTTGTAAATCTCGTAATCTTGCTCCTTAAGAATAGTAACCAACTACTTGATGGCTATAAATTTCAGTTTTTGATGTAAACTAAATGAAATTGCCCCTATTAAATGAATCTACGGTCTTCTTAATAGAAGGTTGAAAGTTCGCGATATGTCCAGAACTTGAAAGGGAATAGTAAACATTTGCCGGCTGATCTCGACTTGCAACCCAACTTCTCTAGTTATCTCCCTTTTTTATCCATCAAAAGGTCTTATTAAAGTCAAGCTGGGCTTTATCTCAATTGCATCAACTTCAAGTAAATTTAATATCACCAAAGGACATACATTCAATAATGACCCATTACCTATTAGAACTCAAGCAACCACTTTCCCTGCATACTTCACCACTATGAAGAGGGGTTTCGTATGCTAGTCTCCTTCTTTACCTAACTCATCTGGTGAGAATGAAATATGATCTACTGCAAATATAGAGTTCACCACCCACCCCAACTTCTTAGTGGAAATCCCTTCAAGTACTTTGATATCTTTCAAATTTTTTATTAAAGCTTCCCGGTGAGTATTTGACGACAACAGCAAGCCCATTAAAGAGATCTGGGCTGGTATTTTGGCTAACTAATCCATTATCTTATATTCACTTGCTTTCACTATCTTCTTGGCAATATTCTGATCTTTATCATCTATATCTTCAAAGATCTTTCATGACGCCTCTTCCACAGTAAACTTCCTCTTGGCTTCTTTGTTCTGATTATAGACTCATCCTAAGCGCGTAAGCCCACCGACCATAAGTGATGAGGCCCTGGTTGTCTGATTCACCGTTTGGTAATCTAAAGGTGCTACTTTGTAATTCTTTGGGGCTATTAGGACATTAAAAGCAATTTTCTTAGGCTTACCCAATTCTTCAACTTTCTTAGTCTTCCCATAATACTAAAAAACTACAGCTTAGGCCTATCTCCAATCATTCCAACCATCTCAGTTGTCTTCTTGGCTTCTATAATAAGCTTATCTTCTTCTTCAAATTCTAGACCCCATCCAGTGGGTGGTTCATTAGCATATATGGTGGGCGAACTGGCATAATCCACCAAATACTCAAACTTCTCTGACAATTCTCTTAGGGTGTCAACCGTTGGGTCTCCAGCTTCATACCTTCCTCTAAGCTCATTTTAAGTACTTCTCTTTTACAGTTTTGGAATCATTATAGCCATAATATTAGCTTTTTTTATCTTCTTATCCTTCAGCAGTTAATATATTACTGGCTTAGTGCGAGTTCTATGCTTAAGATTCATATTCTGTAAGCATCCGGCTTGCCTCAAATTTTAAGCTATCTCCTCAATGGTGATGGGGAGACTATCTAGATCAATCTTCAATTCAAAAACTTCAACAATAATCACATTGATTGAATTTCCATGATTCGGTAAAGGGTTGTTACCCACATTGGGAGTGGGAGTCTAGATGAAATCTAATTAAACCAATTTGGCATCAATAAAATCTTGGATCTTATGTTTGAGTCTCCAACACTGATCTGTAGAGTGCCCTACTTGCCCTAGATGATAATCACATCGAAGCTTTGGGTTATAATCCTTCGGTCTTTATCCTTCCCTCGGTATTTCAAACGTAAAGAAATTCTCCTTCCTTAATCGTACGAGAACCTAGCTTAAAGGAATGGGAATATGTGTGAACTATCTTCTTTATGGGTGATTTTTCTAATTTCGACTCGACTCGGGATTAGATCCTCTAATCATGGCTATTGAGGCTGCGGGTCTGACAAGATTATCGATATTGACAACGCTTATGGTGGCTTCTTTAGCTTTGTTGGAAAATCTCGCCGAAGGTATCTTTTTCTCAACTACTTCAAGATTAAGAAGCCTTCCAATAACAATAGCTTCCTCAATTCGGCTCCCTAAGGCTACAATTTCTGCAAAGTTAGAGACGAGGTGCCTAACCAGATGTTGGTAATATAAGCTTCCAAGAGTGTCGATAAAGGCGAACGTTAAGTCCTTTTCTATCAAGGGTAGAGTTACCCTAGTTGCCATGCCCCTCCATCTCTAAGCATATTCTTTAAAGTTTTTGATAGTCTTCTTTCGTAGATTATTCAAATCCCACATAGACGAAGCTACTTCGATGTTGAACTTATACTAGTTGTAGAAAGCTCGTACTAACTTATCCCAAGTATCGATCTCATTCAAATCCAGTTGGGCATACTACGTTAAGGCAGGCCCAATCAAGTTGTCCTAAAAAGTCTAGACTATGACCTTATCATACTTCGTGTATTTTCCCATTTTCCTGATATACAACCAAGTGTGGAGTTTTGGGCAGCCAATCCTATCGTATTTCTAAAATTCTGGTACTTTAAATCTTTTTGGGAAGTCGTCATCTTCATATATCGGCAAATTAACCGTCCCCATTTATTCAAACCCGTTAACCATTTCCAGCATTTTCATTTTCTCGATCAACCTCTACATGAACTTTCTTTCCATCTCACGGTGTTTCTCTTCAATCTCTTTCCTCTATACTTTAGCATTAGAGACCAATTCTTCATCTTCTAGTTCAGGGGGAAGGGTCATTTCTGCCTTCTGATTTGGGCTGACTTGAGATCCTTATCTGTCGTTAAGAATCTCAATAGCCTGAGTGAGAGCATGAATCTATTCGGCCATCTTATTCATGTTTTCCTCCAAAGTTGCTACTCTTGGGTCAGGCTCGGTTTGACTGACATTTTCAATACCCTAGGTTGACATCCTGGCTTTAGAATGACTGAATATCGGGCTTCTAGTTGAGTTTTCTCATTTGAATACTATCTTTAAAATCTTACGCAAAAACCCAAGTTTTAGACTTTTTGGTGAATTAAAGTTTTTATTTTTTGTTCTATTGTTTGCCTCTTTTTTATGTTTGTTTTTAATTTTCTCTTTTTTTTTTCTTTTAAAAAGTCAACTAAAAAATAAATGAATAATAATAATATACATATAACATAAGTAAATAAAATATTCACAAAGAAACAAGCATAATCTAACATACAAAAATGCAACATGTCACACACAAATGCAATGCGGTAAGGTTGGTAATTAATAAATTATAGGAAGTATGATGAATCTGCGGTCAAGGAGCACCCTTATATATAAGTAGGTTTGAGATAGGATTTTTAAAAAAATAAAACTTGCAAATACTTATATATAAGGGTTACTGGTTGTTTTTCTTAAAGAATAAGATTGGGCCAATCGCGAATTGATTGGGCTTTTCCTATATTTTAAGAATAACTACCCCTTTTTTAAAAAAGATAATGTAAGAGGGTGGGGTTTACAGATCCCAAGCTCTATAGCTCCAAGGCTTTTCGGAGGGAAGCCTGAGTGGGCTCACCTATTATTGTCAAGCGAAGGTAAAGACTTCAGCGACCTATAAGTTACACAATGGCGGCCCGTCCTAGGCTCTTAAGGTAGTCTAGGTCTAACCACATCTAAACACATAGATCATTAATAAAAAAAAAAAAAAAACCCTAATTCCCCTAGAAGGCCCATTAGGCTAAGCTTTTTCTTATTAAGGCCTGCATCACTAAAAGACAATTATTACAACTATAATATAATACAAAAAAAAATAATAATAGAAAAGCCCATCAAAAAAAGAAATTTTTTTTAATTCTCACATGGTTAGCCCACCAAGCATCCTTAGTGGAGTTGCTAATTTTGTCAAGCCCTATTTCGATTTTCTTAATTTAACCTATATCAAGCTCAACCCGTTTAATATAAATTACTTGATATTAAACTTAAGGAAATACTTTTTAAAAAGATTTAAAAAAATTAGAGTCGCCAGTTTAACTAGTAAAAAAATAAAATTAGGGTTTTTGACAACTAATCCACAGAGATTCTAAAAAATTAATTTTTAGAAAAATTAAATCAAAAAACGGGATTCAGAGGCTAACCGAGTTCAGAGACTAACTTATTAAGAATAAGTCATCATGTGAAAATTAAAGAAAAAATTGATGGGCTTTATTTTTATAATTTTTTTTCTAAAAATATTAAAAATATACTTAAATTCACAAAATGCAATTAAAAATGATTTTTTTTTTCATTACGAATTTCTAAAAAAAGAGAAAAAGTTTTTTTTTTTTATTTTTAGATGGTTACCTCGAAGGTGCCTACATACCCGTTAGTTAGAATCAAGCCGGTCGTAGTTCTTTTTTTTTATAAAACTTTTAGTGGGTGGATTTTTTTATTTTTTGAAACTGAACCTGGTTTACGTTTATTTATCAATTTATTATTATTTTAAAAAAACCTAAGAAATATAATTTTCTTGAATTAAATAAAAAAACCTTAACTAATTATCTTTAAAAAAAACTCAATTAAGTTTTTTTTTTTATTTTTCCAAAACCCCTACATATAAAAAAAAAATTTATTAAAAAAACATGATTTTTCAAAAAAGAACTTAATTCAACTAAACTTTATTAGAATGGCCTTTCTTTTTTTTTAAAAAAAATTGCAATAAAATAAATAATAACTAAAACCTACACTTAAACAAAAGAAATAAATTAATAAAGAAAAATAAATAAATAACTAATGAAGTAAATTAACAAAAATTAATGAAATAAATAAACAATAAAAAATTTAATGAAAATTTACTTAGCGTCGGATTGTGTGCTCATGTGTTCAGTTTGGATGACAGCTAGGCGTTATGGGCGAGGATCTGGGCAAGCATGTGGGTAGTGATAGGAGAGCGCGTGGGTGAGAGCGGGCGTTACTGGGCAACAGTACAGGCGAGCATACGGCCGTGACTAAGCGACAATACAGGCGATGATTGGGCAGGAGCACAGGTAACATTGGACAACAACATAACCGGCACTAAGCGACAACACAGGTGGTGATTGAGCAAAAGCAAGGGCAACATTGGGCGACAACATGGGCGACTACTGGGTGAAAGCACGGGCGACACTGGGCAACAGCACGGATGGTGATGGACAAGAGCACTGGCGACATTGGGCAATAGCACAGCGGTAATTGGGTGCGAATACGGGCGACACTAGGCAACAGTACGAACAGTGGTGGGCGATGGCTTAAGTAGTGATGGGTAATGGATTAGGCAATACCGGACGACAGTACGAGCAACAGCATGGGTGATGATGGGTAATGGACTAGCCGACACGGGTGAGAAGCTAGTAGTGGCTTGCAGTAGTGTGCGGTGGACTGGGCATCAGTGGCGATGGTTTGGGTAGTGTTGGATAGCACGTGTGGGTAGTTCTAGGTAGTGGCTCTGACGGTACATATGGTCGTTTAGGTAGCACATGTGGTGATTGTGTATGGTGATTTAGGTATTTGTGAAGGAATGTGATTTTTTTAAAAAAAAAAAACCTTCTTCAACTTCCTTGTCAACGTATTATTTATAAACTCAAAATCAAATCTTTTGTATCAAAGATACCAAAAATACGATTATGATTTGTCAATGATTTACCTTAACTTCTAGAAACTCTAATTTATTTTGGGCATTTTTTTTAATTTTTTCAAGGCCCGATTCGATCCGCTACAATTTAGCCCAATAATTCTCTAATCTGATTCGAGCCCCTAAATTAGATGAATTTTTATTCTATATTAATCTGGCTCAAAATTAATTAAGCCTATATCATCACATTATCTAACAACCCAACTTAATTCAACTTGATAAGACTTGACTTGCTACGACCTAACTTGATTTTCTTTTATTTTTATTTTTGTTTTTCAATTTTTTCTTTTAATTTTCGTTTTTTATTTTTTTTTTATTATTTTTTATTTTTTCATTTTTCTATTTATTTATTAACCTGGCTTAATTAACAAAAACAAAAATAAAAAATGACAAAAATGAGGTGTTTACAATGAGCAACCGAAACTCTTGGACATAGTTGTGTGTGGACCTATTACCTTGCCTCAAGTCTTGGAGTCGTCGAAAAGTATCTTATTTATAGTGTTCGAGAATGAACCTACTTCTCAGAACTCTCTTCATCTCATTCCTTGTTCGAACCTCATGTCGAGTCTTCAGGCAACCATTCTTTAGCTTCTTCCACCACATTGTCGTATATCTAGAAAATTCTAACACAGCTACTCTAATGCAAACAGCATCTTTATAATCATAAAAGTCAAATATCTCTTCCCAATCCAGGTAGTCATCAACACTACCAGACCCGTTGATGCTCGAAATCTGTACCTTAAGATGTTCAGCATCTCTTAGTACTTTAAACTCATGCTCATCGATCCTAACATACCAGTCTTCTTCTTATTCGTACTCTTCCACTTCATCTAACTCTAACCTTCTCCTTATGACTCTGTCGGCACGTCGCGGTAGTGCTTAGTTCACTGGAAAGGCTTCCGGAGCTCACTCATTCATTTACCTCCTCGGCCTACCTCTCTTTTCTCGGCCCTACTAAGCCACTCTCTCACGTGATCTAGTCTCTAAGACCCTGTTTACTAAGACATCCAAGTTGGCCACAATAGCAACAAGATCTTGTATCTGCTCATCAGTAGTACATGGTGTTTGTTGGGTAACTCAACCACGACCATAAGTATCACTCTTGACATCTTTAATCTCTCCATGTACACTAAGGTTCGACATTCTCAACACAAAGCTTCAATAAAAACACTTCACTTAGATGCTTTCAACATACACACGAATATATGAAATAGCAAACTGACTATCAGTACACAACTCTCATTCTCAACCTTAAGCTCTGATACCAAGAAATTATATGGTGTGCCTAGGAGCTTAGTTATCACTAAGACTTAACATGACAAATCTGACTAAAATGGGTTCTTCAAAATATCGAAGAAAATTAGAGTGAAATGGTCCTTAAACAAACAAGAGTAGCTGATGTGAAGCTGTTCGGAGAATATAACTCACTAATGAACACAACACAACTTGACACCTTACTTAATATAACGTATAAGTTGATGTCGAGGTCCACCCGCTACTAATCCTGAGTTATTCAGTAAGATTAGATAAGAGTGTATGAAAAATGGACTTGAAGAGGGTTGTCTCATAAGAACAGAATATTTAGTATTAAATGTAAGTTATCTCCAACTTACAAGAGAAAGGGACTATTTATAGTAAGTCTCTAAGGCAACATTACAATTAAAGAAATTACAGGAAAGTATATACAAAAAGAAGATTCCTAGTACATACGAAAAAAGGTAAAAAGAACAAAAGACAAAAACGGAAAAATGGTACAATATCAAACAAGGTAGATAGGTGGCAATGTAACATTGGTCTCATACGAATATTTTCTAAGCACAGCAGGTAAGAAGGATCAAGATGTTGCGGCAATAAAGGGGCCGGGACAAGAGAGATGTTAGTATGTTGAAAAAAACTACTCAGTCGATAAGTGAGTCTCTCGTCACTCGACAAAAACCTTTCGGTAGCAGTCAGTCGAATTACTTGGCATAGGGTCCTTGACTAAGGAATGGTCAACATCATCACTATAGACAACATAGATCATAATATGACAATGCAAGGAGCTTAAAGAGTTCAACCATCTTCCTTCAATGTAAACTTTCTCATCATTAGCAATTTGCCGAGAGAGAATTCTTCCGGTAAGGGATTGCAGTCCTTGAAGTTATACACGAGTAATGGGACCATTAGTTGACAGTTCATCATTCTTCAATTACAGTTCTCTTAGCTTCCCAATCTCTTAGTAAAGACCTAAAGATTTTAGAATTTATCTCAAGATTAGTAAATGTCTTTCCAAGAACATTCAAGGGATTAATGATATTGATAAACCTATTATGCATCTCATCAATTGTTTTATTTGGATCCATCTTAAAATTTTCAAATTGTCCACATAATAAGCTTATTTTTGTATCTCTTACTTTACTAGTTCCTTCATATGTGCTTTCTAATTTATCCCATACTCCTTTAGTACTTTTACATGTACATATCTTATTGAAGTCATTTTCATTTATGGCACAATGCAAAATATTCATAGCAACTTCATTTAGATCAAGTAATTTCCAATCTTCATCCGACTAATCTCTTTCTTCTTTTCCTTCTATCTTAAACGGTCCTTGGTTGACTACATGACACAATAGTCTATTTTATGCTTTTAAGAATATAGACATCCTACATTTCCAACATGGATAGTTACTATCAGTTAAAAGAGTAGGCCTATTAATTGCTTGTCCTTCTGAAAAGCCTAATGCATTAGATGCTATGACCTTTACTCTAATATGCAGTTAAGCAAGTGATTAGAAACTACTTCAGATACCAATTGAAGAACATTAAGCTAAACTCAAGAGGGGCGAGTAGGGGGGGAGGGGGTAGTGAATTGAGTTCTAGGAAAAATTCCAATTCTTTTTGAAATTTCTAATTAAATACAATAACAAGAATGATCAAGACAATGATTGATGGGAATCATCTTTTGACTACATCCAAGCTGTAGAAGACCTGTCTGAAGCCAAGTTGCAGCCAGAAAGGCGAGAGGGAGGAAGATAAACACCTAACATCGAGTCTGTCGTCACCCAAGGTGCCAAAATACCGTAAGGCCAAGTACTTGGAACTAAAGAACCACTTGATACAGCATCGAGAGACTTATCCGGCTAATTCTAGGACTTAGCAATTATAGACTGACTTTTCTAGTATCTCAACCAAATACTGCAAGACTTCGGGAACTCTTACCCGAACCCGTACATTCAACTGCTAACCCCGTTTGGTTCGAATACTACTCCTTCCAGGACATGCCAAATTTCCCTGTAAAATACACGGTTTTGTATTCTTGGATACGTTTTCCTTTGTTTTATTTATGGGCCCAATTCTTTAGGATTTAAGGCCATATACATTATTTACACTTTTGCCACTAGGGTTTAGGACTTGCTATAAATAGCAACATCTGTAAACATCAAAATATATAGAGATATAGATGGACGTCAATATACAAAATCAGATAGAAAGTATATTCCTGTGTTTTGGAATCTTTCCCTTTTTTAGTAAGGCTACTCTTAAGCTAACATTATCGAATTATTGCATGTACCCTTTTTGAGCAAGGCTACTCTTGAGCTAACATTATTGAATTATTGTATGTAGATCAAACTCTTTAATCATCCCTATGTTCTTATGATCTTGTCCTCAAGATTGTGGCAAACCCCTTCCATTTGAATTGGTTAGTGAATTACATCTAACCTTCATTTGAATCCAAAGCAACATTTAGTGTTTGTGAGTTATATAGAACCCTATTTCGAGCTCAAACCCCTAATTGTGTTTATGTTTTAGTGAGTTATATCCATTCACATTTACCGTCAAAATTAACCATCTTACTCCTTGTCTGTCATACCCATTCGACCCATTCTGCCTTTTCGAGTTATGCTGCCTTCGATCCGTATTAATGATAAAACAATAATAAGTACAGAAATTAAAAAAGATAGGGATAGAGAAGTTTAAGCTCAGATATAACGTGGACTTCAAACTGCTTCCTAGTCTCCATGGACTCACAATACCTCCAATTAAGGAATTCACACCGCTTTATTAACTTTTCAACATAATGCTCTAGGAGCTACACAAGCTTACACAATCACTTTTACAGATAACAAACTCAAATATAATGCTTTTCTCTCTCTCAAGATTACAAATGTAAAAACTTTCAAGCACTACACTGTCACGCTCTAAAGTGGCAAAGTCGTAATAGTCCCGCCATGCAAACCATTCTAAGATAGAAGCCTACCATACATCCGCCATCTTAGACCTACTTTACACAAGGCATTCACGACTAACTCGCTTTGAAGTAAACAGTTCGTAATTTAAATAAATCATTTACCTAAGAAAGTAAGAAAATATATATATACACTAGAATTCAGTTATTACAATTAACATTTACAACATTTCACCATAATCTATTTCCTAGTTAATACATTATTCAGAAAAGAAAAATTCTAAGATAAGAGCTTGGACCTTAAAAATATATGTCTATTCTTCAAATGTTTTTCCTCACTCCACGAGATCTAACAGTTGCTAGCTTCAGAGTAGTTGTAAGTCGCTTCTTAGCCAACACCTGCAACGATGTATATAAGGATGTGAGCAACCACAACTCAGTAAGTTAGGATGGAGGACTTAAAACTATACCACAATCACAAACAAGATTATCAACCAACTTATTAGATGCAATGCATGTTCAAGCAAATACCATCGCATGACGTTGTCCGGCCCGTTGTAAGATTAGAGAAATTATGCTCGCTTTAATTCGGGTTGAGGAGTTACCATTAATGCAACAGCTCACGACCAAACTCAGACTTGTGCAATGGAGACACCGCTTCTCCCGCAACTACCTTCGAACCATTAATTTCACCCTTGTCGCGACCTCTTCACCTGTTACTTAGTTTGATTAAGGATGAAGAAGAGACCTATTATATTATCCAACATTATTCCTTTCGAAGGGGTCGGTATTTAGTCAGAGAATCCTAAGTTTCCCCTAATGGGTTGCTATGTAGGTCCAATTATGATTACAGGTTGTATATTTGATTAGGTCCAGTTTAGGATGATCAATCATTTCATACAAATCATACAATACAAGCCAAGTAGCAAGTCAAAATCATATCATCAGCTCAAAACAAGCACAATCAAGTATAAATTCAAGCCTCCAAAATACAACACTGTATTAATCCCAACTTACCTCGACTCATCGCTTGCTTACTTAAGGTAGGATTCGTTCAGTCCATTACTAATGATCCCTATAATACCAACGTTGTCTCTATTTTGATATAATTGTTATAAGTTTGTTTTATCCCATAACGCTTATTGTTATCCTTAGTTTAAGGTTTAATGTATCTAATTATTTAGGTTCTCAAATATTTTATAATTATTCTTGGTTTGGGGCTAGTTTTGGGTTCAGTTTCCACATCGATTTCTAAATTAGGTTGTAGTACTATTTTATATCCAAACCTTAGAAACTCGTTTTAACTCATAATATGAAATTAATCACATTACTTCCAAATATCCTAAATACCATAACTACCCCTAGTCAATATTTTATTCCATCCAGTACACTTAAATCCTTATTAGTGTACTGAATTTATTCCTGATGTGAGAAATTTTTACATTTTTCATATAATTGCATAAATTTAAGATTTCTATCAGATTTATTATATATCCCTATTATTTATATAATATCAATTTTTATTCTAATATCTCCTATTTATTATATTTTCAATAATTGCATATTATGTACTATAACTTATTATGTACATAATACACATCTAATATTTTTATTACTCTAATTACCATCTCCCAACATCAATTATCATTTCAAAATGTCTAAATTCATCTTAAATCAAATTTTACACCTAATTACCCTAATTTACAAAATTAACTTAAAATTTACTATTTTTCCTTATTACTTATTTATTACATAATTAGCCTAATAATTATATCTAATACCCTAAATACTACAAGTATCATACTTCATTAGATTTCAATATCTTAAAACATATAATTATTCATTAAATTAGTAATTAACCATTTAATTATTTAATTAATCCTAAATTACCCATTTTATGCCTCATTTTAAGGCCTAAAAATTATCTAAAATTTTCAAAAATTCATTTTTGAAAAAAGGCTTCGTGCCACTATTCTATATCACCTAAGTAGTCTATACAAAAATTTTGGATTCAAAGCTACACTCATAAAGTAATTTATTTCTAAACCAAAATATACTTAGTTTTACATGATTTCTTAAGAACCATATATCATAGGATATATTTTCATCAAAATAATATTTTTCATAAAAACTACATACTAAAATATTCTAAAATTATGAAATTCATAATTTTCTAAGAATATTTACTATTCTTATAAAATTACATAAAATCGGGCTAGAAATCAAACTTATTGGTTTAGGTGGCTTCGGCCACCGTCGGTGGCCATGGGTATGCCCGCCTACCTGGGCGCTACCACCACTGTGTGGTGGTGGTGGCCTTCTACTTTCAACGGCTCGTTGGCTTTGGGTTCTCTTTAGAAGCCTTAACTACATAGATTTTTACTAAATTTTTGTAAAACCTTAATTTACTCTCAATTTCATCTCTCTCTAATTTTCTAAACTTCTTAACATCCAAAATGAGCTTCTGAAAAATTTGGGGTATTTATAGAGCTTTAGGGAAATTATTATGCATTAAATTGATTTGACAATTGCCTTATTTCTTCTTCTTTTTGACTTTCTATTTGGCTAAATTTAATTGGTTAATTTCCTTCTTTAATTTTCAGATTGCCACACCCCACTTCTGGACTTTTTCTCATTTTTCTATATTTTTCTTGATTTTTCCTTAATTAAATATGAATTTTCTTTAATTATTTAGTATTATTTTAGCACATTTTACGTATTTTAAGTAATTACACATATTTTTACCTACATGTAAATTCATATATAGTATAAATAAATATTCTTAAATATTATTTAGGTTATTTTATGATTTTTAGTATATATATAATTTATCTCTATTAATTTGTTAATTATCAGAATACATTTTATGCATTTTTGATAAATAATGAGTAATATACTTAAAATTTGAAAATTTTATATTCTTTTATTTTATTACTTATTTTCTTAAATTCAAACTTAAGGGGTCATTTTTACTAATATTTCTAGTTTTATTTGATAATTTAAACTTGATCAAATCCTTTAACCAATCACCCTAAATTTGATAAGCCAAACTTTGG
Organism: Lumnitzera littorea; assembly: GCA_024138015.1. Classification (NCBI taxonomy): domain Eukaryota; kingdom Viridiplantae; phylum Streptophyta; class Magnoliopsida; order Myrtales; family Combretaceae; genus Lumnitzera; species Lumnitzera littorea. The sequence continues at coordinate 88,762,038 of JAMXBB010000009.1, read as the reverse complement.
GTAACTAATTGTGAGTCTTACATATACATTAGGTCTCTTTTGTTTGATTGCAAGTAAAGAGTACAAAAGACAAAAGATAAGTAATGAAGCTAAAAAAATGTAAGAGAATATCTTTTGATTGTAGTAAAATATCATTTCTTGATTCTCTTTAGTCAAGTTGTTGAGCATTTATCTCAACTCATTGAACTCTTCTTGTTATCGTGTATTAAATGCTCCAACGGTTACCCGTAACAGGATTACCGGCATGCTGGTAAACAAATGCACTACCAGCAAGTGTACTTACATGTTGACGCTTCGTGATCAGAGAGTTCTTCCTTTTTTTATCTAGAGCTTTATAGTGTCAGCTTAATTCTTCCTTAAGTTATCATGTTGGTAAGCCAAGTGTTACCTAAAAATACTTTTAACACATAAGGAATGAATACACTTTGCAATTCAACTTCAAGATCATTTAATCATCACTCAAAAGATTAAATATCTTATAGAGTCAATTGATATATTTAATTATTAAGCAAATTAATCAATAACTCAATATAGTCAAATAAAACTTAGTTTAATCAGCTACTTTTGTTTTTCTTTCATCAAAATCAATTAGTGAACTTTTGATTCAACAATCTTCACAGATGGATTAGAAAAAGAGAGAGAAAGAGAGAGAGTATGTGAGAGAGAGAGTTGTAGGTGTATAGTAGATGCGATGAAATGGATAGTATAGTTAACTTAAACATAACAGATGTAAGTTGGAAGAGAAAACGAGGGTAACATGGTCATTTTAATTGTATTACATGACTATTACTTATATGCTCTTTTTGTCTAAATAGATAATTATGAAAAGATATCATTTTACATCTAATTTATCAAATTTATCAAGATGGAAGATGCTTTCGTTCATGATGGATTCCTTTATATTGTCATGAAGCGTCTCTTCATAACCTTAAAAATACACGTGAAATTGTTTTGTAAGCGGTATTCAGCTACAACTAGAGTGGATAAAATTTTTTATTTATGCTTTTGTTGAAGAATTCTCTCAAAGGATGTTAAATGTGTTTTTTAGTTTCACACTTCTTATTTGTAATAACTGCATAGAGGTTTCTACATGATCTCCTATCCAGTCTCTATTATTGGCACTCACGGGTTATCATCCATTAGGAGATAAAGCCAAAAAAATTGGTGATATCTTTAAAAGGTTAGCATTTGAAGCTAAGAGATTTTGTATAAGTATGAAGACTAATATCTTCCGGACATGTGTGAGTCTAAAGGTAACATCAACTTATCTATTAAATCCTTTGTAAGTTGTACATTTCTTAAGTCACGACCTTAGCTTGTCAAGCCTCAAAGCTCTATTAGGAGACAGTTATTTCGCTAAAAGTAATTTTTTATGGTGATTTTTTCAATCCAAGAGCTAAGATGGGACGCTTAATTAAGCACCTTAGCACTTCTAAGCACCGTATGGTGCTAGGAAACTATAAAGGAATATGAGGTGCTTGGTACGGGAATCTATACCAAGCTACCAAGCACCCCTTATAAACATACCCTCACACTTCATGTCAATGTCTAAGTAGAAATTTTTAGAACAAAAAATTGAAGTAAAATAATGGAATTGGTAGAATTTCAAATGAGGTAACAAAGGTAGAAAGAGACAATAGAGGTAGTAATGGTAATGTTTTGAATTGAAGTAGGTGTATAATTTAATAAGTCAAAGGTTTAGATGTATAGTTAAAAAAAAAACTGATAAACTTAAATAGTAAATGTGATATTATTTTATCAAATCATTATAATACTTTGGCAAAATATTTTTCTAAGAAGAAGTGACAATGCATTGTGAATCCAAAGAGGACCTTAAGATTCAGGACCTTGCAAAGGGGAACTTTACTTAGTGAACGTTCCATAAGATAATGTTTAATACAAAGGAACTCCTTTTAAGTTTTTAAATGTTATATCAATATCTTAAGAGCTCTCTTGCCCAAAGAACTCACCACTTCATCTTTGAGTCCTTTATAGAAGTTTCTTAACATTTTTTTAAACATTTTCATGTGTCTCAATGACACACTTAATCAATTAAAAATTTCAAGAAAAAAAAAATGAAAGAAAGTAGGCTAAGAACATTCCTCGTCAAAAAAACTTACATTGGCTAAGGAACTTGTAATATTGCTAAAGGAACTTAACAAGCATTCTTTATCCTTAACAAAGCAATCCAAGACACTCACAATAAACCTAGTCTAATAACTAGTTAGGTAATATCCTTCCTCGGTGTTCCATAAAGTGGAGTGGTAGATAGGTCATAAGGGAGTTTTGATGTGTATAATTATTAGAAGAGATTGTTATAGATGTACATTTAAATGCTAGTGGAGCATAAGCCTCATGCAACTTAAGAGGGTCGGTAATTTAGCATATAACCTGCCAATTTGGACACAATATGAGACGAATGTAAATTAGTTTATAGTAAAGAAACTTAACACGAATGATAAATATGTCAAACCATTTTAACCTATTAATACATGTATTTAGGTTTGGACCTAGCACTCAAGCCGATTTAGGAACTAGCCAACCCGTTAAAGATAAGGGTTGTTAATATTATTTCAAGGTTTTGGCCTAAGTTATAACCTAATTCTAATAATAATCTTGTGCAATTTATATCTTTTATTTTACTTTTGTACTTCCAATAGTGAAATATGGAAACTTAAGAAATTTCTATGGTTTTGTTTATACTTTAGAATCCCCAATCATGGCTTGTGTAATGATCGACTTTAATATGCCATGAGTTTATCTACGATCTCCTCTTTAATATAATGTACAACTATTATTTTGTGATGTCTTATATTGTTGCTATCTTTCTTAGAAGGTGATCTTATATTTTCTAAAATGTTAAGCATGTTTCTTTTAACACATTTATATTACATATTTTATTTCCCTACACATTCTAACAAAGAATGTGGTTGATTCGAATATCGTCACTAATATCATATTAGACCGTGGCTCAACTAAACAAACTAACGTGATGCAGCAAATGGAACAATGGACTATTTCATTATGTTTAATTAAACTTACTTTATTTAAGATTTTTGTTTGTTGCATCATGATTTGTCATATTTGAAAGTATATACAATTTGTTCTTCTATACTTTAATTTCATTAAGACTTTTGTTCCAGTTGTTTTAATAAACAATATAACTACGTCCTGATCTATTTTTGATATTTTTAGTCAATAACTAGATACAAAACACATTTATTAATTAGGTCAATTTATAAGTTTAGATTTTCAAACATAATTAATAAATAATTCATGTTACAAGTTAAAATTCTTTAGATATAAACCTATTTAAATCCAAATATAACACATTAATACGAATTGTCTGCCCTAGTTCTTTCTATTTTAGTGAGATTTTCCAGGAAGTATGAACAAACCATATGTATGGAAAGCCAAGTAAAAAGAAAAAGAGGTCAAGATTATTCGTCTTCTTTCTATCCACAGAACGCTTATTCAACGTTTTAGATTCTCACCTGCGGTGGAAGATTCTTCATGATCATGACGCAAGCTAATGGATGCTAAAAGCCTTATTCTTTGTATCAATGAGTTCTCAGTGCAGATGACCATACTAATTGAAGCATTCTATGCAGCGACATTCCCGCCATGTTATGGTTTGAGAGGGAACGTGTACAGTTCACCCTAGCGGGAGAATAATGTTTGTTTTGCCTTCATCCTACAGAGGCCAGAACTCCATCTGTGAATTTTTATTTTGCATTTATTTCCATTTTATCCTCTTTATACTCAGGGAAATATTTCCATCAAGCCAAACGATTACCATCTTATACAACTTGCCTCTCAATCTTCTGTACCTCTAGAAATGCATGCAAAGAACGAGTTGAACAATCACATAAGACATTCAAGATTGCAATGTACTCGAATCAGGGAAAAGCAATCTCCATTGACGCATAATTTTGCAGCCTATCAAAAGGAAGATTCTACATAACATGATGTCCAGAAGTTAGTCTTAATCAATGTCTAGTAAGGGAAGAAAACTGGTAGGTGATGTTTGTCTTTGATGTACAGTCATTCCTAAGCAATGTATGTGGGACTCGTATACACTTAAAGCAATCAAAATATCCTACAAAAACCAGGTTCCGACTACAAAGCCAAAAGGTTTCTTTTCTTACCCCATCCAACTGCTATCAGATACATCACGATGCAGCCTCCAACCGTACCAATGGTGGTTTCCCAAAATTTAATAGGTTTGTCGTCAAAGAGAGTGATGTTGATGTTCATCCCAAAGAGTCCAACAACCACAATGCCAGCATTCACAATCATGTTTGCAACAGACAGCATAACTCCCATTTGAAGCAGCTGATTCTGCTTATCATCCAACATGATGTTGATACAATCCTCGGTGTCATCAACGTACTCATTCATATCAGACAGTCTATGCGAGATACCATCAATTTGAGCAAAATACGCTTCTAGAAGCATCTCCAGCTCCACGATGCTAGGCTTAAAGCCATTGTTAACCTCTGAATCATCGCATTCTTCTTGGGCAGATTCTTCAAACCTGTTTCATTATTGTTAGCATTTCAATTTAAAGTCTGGTATCTCATACAGCAGCAGAAACAGAGAAACAATTTCAGAAAAATTGGAGGAGATGATAAGGAATACAAATTATGACATAATCGGACTTCATAAATTGGTAAATTTTGGGATTTCTCAGCCACTCATCCTAGAGATTTTTTTTGGTCTTCAGTTGAAAATTGAAAAGAACACACTAAATACACTCCAAGCGCATTCCTTTACCAGTCTGGTGTTCCCAACTCGTCAAAATGTATTAGATTACCATTCCTCACCTTTTATGTTTTCCATCAGATGCAGCCTTCTCTACTTCTTCTTTGATTGATGTGGGATCTAATGAGCGAGCAAGTAGCTTTTCTGTCAAGTGCATTTCGGCCATATCATGGTCATCATCAAGTAGGTGTTCCAGCTCATCTCTCACCTACAACAAATAGAAGAGAATATAAGTAACAGCATGGTGAGAGAAACATCTTCAGAAAGTTTGATTATGTTTTCTCCATGGCCTTTTGCTTTAGGAATATTCTCACAAGAAAGTTACTGTCAGGCTTAAATATTCTTGGATTAGAAGTAATATCAGCATCAAGAATTTAATTGTAAAAGAAATCGAATCCACAGCACAAGTTTAATCTCATGGGTGGAATGAAAGGACCTTATTTGCACAAGGAGTGTTTTCAAGCAACTGAGACTATATCCATTCACTCTGTAAAATTTCAGGAGGCTCAAGTCAATTTTAAAAATAAGAAGTAAAACCATGCAAACAGGAGGTTCCAGGTAGATTATCTATTCAGACATGCTCAGGAACCGGTTAAACACTCGAGAAAACCTGTTAGACAGTGACTATTTGGTTTCACATTCGAAATCAATGAAACCATCAATTAGAAACTGCAGTAGATATTCATGACATAACTAAAATTGCCTGTTTCTCTGAATTCAGAAGAGAGTACTTAGCAATTCAGTCTATACAATTTTTTCATCGGATGATGGGTTTTGCCAAGCAGACTGGCATTTATTACCTTTTGGACTCGTCCAGATATTGCAACCAACCGGCTCTTTATTTGTCGGACACGCTCAAGGTTCAATGTGCTAATTTTCGATGTGAGTTCATCTAATGCTGGGTATGCCTCTTCCTCCAGGGTCTTCGTCTGTGCACAGTTCAACAAATTTTTCAGTAAAATAAAAGTTAAGAAATGTTTCACGTAAATTTTTTCATTTGTCTAATCCAAGTAATAAGGAACTTCCATACAAAAATTTCATCATTCATCATCCTCGGGATTACTTCTTCCTAAAGCTTTTTCTCACTCGAAATGGTACCTCAGATTCTAGACATCCGCAAGCAGATTCAAGACATGCTTCAAGTGCCCTGAACTCAAAAGGTAGCACCTTTGGACACCCACCACCCAGCATATTGGACCAGCTTCTCTTCTTACCTTCATCTTTTTGTGGAATACTAAGCATGCCTCCAACTGAACCATCTGTACCCTGAGATGATTGTCTACAGTGTCCTTTGTTCTCAAACTCATCCTCCCTGTCCTTGTGCTCATCATTTCTCTCTGGTTCCTTTTGCAATCATGAAACTATGTATCAAGACTCCATTTTTTCCCATATATGAAAAGGATGGAAAATAGAAATTCTATGAAAAAGAAAATCTTTTCATAGCTAAATCATTTCTAACACATTTATCAAAGAAATGATATTGCTTGATTCTTTCTCACATACAATGCAGGTTTAACTATTGGAGAAAAGATTACAAATAGGAATACAAAATGAATATATAAATAAATAAAAGAAGGGTGAAGTGCAAACACCCCTTATCTTTACTTTATGTCTGAAAAACTCCTATTATTTAAAAATGAGAGAAAAGATCTAACATTATATTTTTTCTATCAAGTCACACCCAATGTTGTTAAAGTGGTTCCTAGGGGCCTCAAAGAGGCCATGTTAACCATTTCTTCTTCACTTTTTAGTAAATCAAACCATCCAATAGCTTCAAGCTCTATACTATAAACATCATATGTTCATTGTTTGAAATGCCAAGTGAATTAGGTTATCTGAAATATTTGATTCTACTTCCCATGTAAGAAGCACAGAGGCATATTCTGCTTCAATGATATGGCAATAGGTGCCAAACTCTATACCATCAGATTGGGGCACCTTTTTCCTCTGTCTTTGCTATCTATCCCTTCAACCACATATTTCTCGTCACAAAATGATTTAGGATCACTATAATGTCACCATAATCCTCATTGTGGTGGCCCACTGATCTATGTGAAAATTTATCTCCATTAGAGTTACAGCTACATGATACATGACTACGAGTACCAAATCAACCATGCTTTAAGGTATGCAGTAAGAACGCAGGAAAATGTCCACCACTATTTATCTAAAGAAGCAAATGCATGTAACCTTTGAAATCAAGAGGAAATGAAGTAATCTCTGGAAGCATCTTGAAGTGTTTAGCGACAACTGCCCTTCCAGTTCTACATCCCATTCTCTAGTGGACTCACTAGCAGAGTCCAAAGACCAAGATAATCATAGCCCATTCACACGATTTCTTCCCTATCCATTCTTTTCACAACCCAAAAATACATATTTCCACACGTTTGCTGGGACTCATCTGACTATAAACTTCTTGAAAGCAACACAGCATTCTTTTTTCGATCAATGCTCATGTTCCCATAACAAGTTCATGATTCGGAATTACCTAATTCATCCTGTGAAACGTACTTCATCATATTTTTTAAGTAACCCCAGTAACGTTTCTTGTTCATTTTTCGGTGATCCGATTACATATAAAAAAAAAGCCACATAACTTTAACTAGATGGTTATCTCATACTTCAATGCTTCCTTAAAGAAGCTGTTATACAAACATGAAATATATTGGAATTAATATTGACAAGTTAATAAAAAAACAAAAAAAGTTTCGAATATATGATACGTAAAAAGGATCCATTCACATATGCTACGCATTGCAAGATAATAGAGTAAGAAAGATAAAATGGCGACGGTAATTCCTAAGGGTACATGACAACACGACACAGTAAGAAACATGTTCACAGAGATATAAATATCTGAATAATGAGACTAATAGATGATATTATCAACGTGAAACTCTGTATACGTGTTAGAATTACATAAAATTGATTAACCATCCCGAGGGTGATACTAAAATGAATCAATATATAGAAATAGGCTGCCAGTCATTGGATCAAGAACCTGATGAGGAGCAAAATGAGATTGAGGATTTTCGATACGGCGATGGAGATCCTGAATGAACTGGAGCACCAAAGGACTAGCGGAATGCACCATCAAAACCTCTTTAGCCGTTATAATGACCTTAATATGCTCCAGATTCACCACAATCGCGCGTTCTCTTCCAAGGATCGAGGACGGATAGGAGAGAACCGGATCCAAAACCCTAAGGTCACGTGCAGGGAGTCCAGTCCAACGCATGATGGAATGTTTCTCAACTTCTTCGAGATGAGAGTCTCCAGACTCCGATATCACCAACCAAACCCTGGTCCCGGTGGTTTTACGGCGTGTTTGGGCCTGTTGAGTTTGGTTTTGAATAATTGCTGATGATGCAAGCTGAATCGCTTCTTGATCTTGCTCTTGTTCGGGTGATTCACCGGCGAAAGATCTAGGGCTAGTAGAAGCCATGGCGGTTTGTGTTTAGAGATTCTGGTGATGGCTTGTTTGGTTTATGTTCTCGTTCTTCGTCTTCTTCTTTGTCGTTTCATATTTTACGTACGAGACGTAGCAAAAGGATATAAGGGCGGATTGAATGGGGTTTCCCGCCGAAATAGGAAAGTGGGATGACTCGTCCTAACGGAATCAAGCGCACTGGACTGGAAAGGAAAAAGAAATCAGCTGGATCAGATTTGGACGATCCGATTTAATTACTTTCTATTTCTTTGAAAATATATTATATCTTATCTTATATTATTAAAGCAAATCCGCGCTTAAATAATCATTCTTTCTAACATTATCATTTAACCCGCTGATTAAAGTTTTATTGTAAAAAAACCAATATTAAAATAATTTATTAAAACTACAATTGTTATATACTAAATATAAAATTGACATATCAATCCATTCTTTTTCATTAATTTCTCGTATCTCAAAATACACTTTCTCCATTATCTTTCTCATACAATATGGTGCTTATCTCATGATCTCTTTCTTTCTATTTTCTCTCTCGTCTTGCTTTACGTGCGCACATTACATTGGTTAAAATTCAGATTATGATGAAATATAATCATAATGATGATTTATGTTTACTTGTATAGATAAATTTATGTCCATAATCTTAATTTGCTAATAAGTAAAAAACTAAAAGATTGAAAGTAAATATAGATAGAAAAAAAATTAATTAACTTATATTTATATTATTTAATAAAAATTATAATTTTTTACCGAATAAATAATGGTAAATTTTAAAGATATAAATTTAATTTAATTTAATCTATATGCATTGCAAGTGCATCGTCCACTAATATATGTTAAGATTGATCGTAGATTATGTATGAGAATCAACATCCCAAAGCTCCAAAACTATAAGATTAAGGGTTAATAATTAATTAATAATATGGAATAGTAAGTGATAATGAGAATGTATGATGGATAATAAATATTACATGGAATGTATGATATAACAACGTTATATCGATAATATTACAAAAAAAAAAAGTAAATTCATTTTATATTATATATAACATAATAATATAACTTATACGTACGCATAAATATATGTACATGAGATTAAATAACATGCAATATTATAATAATGTAACATATTATATACATATTATAACATATTTAATTATACTATAAGACCATGAAATATATTGTATCACATTGTTTATATCTGCATCTATATTTTCTATCTTATTAAGATTCTTAAAGCTTAGAGGATGAGGTACGTAATCTTTCTATTTCATGGTTTATCTCAACCATTTATGCAAATCCTGATTCGGATACTAGGGTTGATTTTTGGAAAGAACTAAAATCCTATGTTAGAACAATAGTAGGGCCACAGTTGTTGATAGGTGACTTTAATAAAATTCTATGTAAGAAAGAGAAGTGAGGTGGTAGAGACATTATTCAAAGTAGAGTGGGTAAGTATCAAAACTGTATGAATTATTGTAATATGTTGTAATATGGTAGACTTGGGGTTTTGTAGCCTAAAATTCATTTGGTCAAAAAGATTAAGATGTCTTAATGACCTCATATAGACAAGGCTAGATAGTGCAGGGGCCAATTACGATTGACAATGACTTTTTTGGGAAACCAAAGTCTTCCACCTGATGTCCATTCATTCGAACTATTTATCTATTCTTCTCTATATGCTCCTAAAATTCGAAGGAAAGGAAAAGCTCGTAGGCCTTTTCACTTTCAAGCAATGTGGCTTGAACACCCTGACTTAAAAAATTAGGTAAGGTTGAAATGGAATAGTGATCTCTTTCGTTAAGTAGACGATCTGCAAAAGTTCATCTCAAACATTAAACAATGGAATGAGCAAGTTTTAGGATATATTCCTCCACAAATAAGGGAAGTTAAGGAAAAACTTTTTGAATTAAAGAAGGTATTATTTTCAAACCCACTTGAGATCTAATCAACAAAGAGCATGATCTTAGCATAGAACTTGAGTGGTTATTGCGATAGGAAGAACCCTTATAAGCTGCGAAAGCTCGCTATAAATGGATCCTGGATGGGGAATGTAACAACCATTACTTTCATGTAAGCATGATACCTTGAAGATCTAAATCCCATATATGTGGTCTTTCTAACTTTGTAGGCAACTGGGTAACCAAAGAAGCAGGGATTCAAAATTTGGTCAAATGTTTCTTTGAGGATTTCCTTTCTATAGAAAGGCTCTTGGTTTGGAGAGCTCATACTAATTGGGATGGACGTCGGGAAGTCTTGGGAGTAGATGATTGTCATACCCTACAGAATGAGTGGGCTAATGACGAAATTAAAAAGGTGTTTTGGTACGTTGGAAGCAACAAGACATCAACAATGGACAACCTGCACGCTAAATTATTTAAATCATGTTAAGATATTGTTGGGCCAACTATCTACTAGACAATTTGGAATATTTTACTCATGAGGAACTTACCTAAAGAGATAAACAAGGCTCTTCTTATACTTATTCTTAAGATTGTAGGAGCAAATAAAGTCAAAGAATTTCACCTAAACAATTTGTGTACTACAATGTATAAAATTGTTAATTAATGTCTGGTTAATAGACTCTAACCTTTTTTTAACGACATTATTAGCTCAAAATAGGCCAATTTTATCTTAAGTAGAGCATTAAGAGATAACATCATTATATTCTAAGAAACCTTGCATTTTTTAAACAAGAAATCCAGTGAGATAGCTTGGATGGTAGTGAAACTTGACCTCGAGAAAGCTTATGATAAAATGGAGTGGGACCATGTACGTATGGTCCTACACAACCTTAATTTTCTAGATACATGGATTAAGCTTAGTAGATACTATTTGTTGAATGTTAAGTATCAAATTCTTCTCAATGGTATGATGGCAGATGAATTTTCTCCTGGTCATGGATTGAGATAAGGCGATCCTCTTTCGCCTAACATTTTCATTCTTTATATGGAGTTGTTAAGTAAAATCATATACATTCTGGTCGTGGAGGGTGCTTGGAAGCCAATAAAGCTCTAAGGTACCAACATGTGCTTCTCTCACTTGTTATTTGCAGATGACCCCCTTTTGATGGGCGAAGCAACAAATGAAAATGTAATTATTATGAAAGAGGTTATGGATGGCTTCAATAGTTTATTGAGTCAATAGGTGAATTATGATCAATTTAGTATTCTATTCTCAAGGAATACTAGTAGAGCAACGAAGGAACACCTCACAAATCTTCTTAGAATAAAAAAAATTTCTAGTTTGGAAAAGTATCTGGGAATTCCCATTAATGAAGATGGGGTGATTGGAGGAAAGGATTTAAATTTCATCCTAGAGAAAACGAGGTAGAAGTTAGCATGGTGGAAAGCAAATTTACTTAACATGGCTAGCCAAAAACTATTGATTTTGTTTGTTCTTGAAAGTGTAACAAATTATTATTCCCTAGCCATCCCTATATCTTCTAGTCTTGAAAATTGGCCACAGAGAATATATTGAGATTTTCTATGGGGATCTTCGCAAGAAAAAGGTAAAGTCCATGGGGTAGGATGGCAAAATATTAAAAATCTTAAGGAGAAAGAGGGCTTAGGGATGTTTGATATTAAAAAGAGAAATAGGGCTAATTTTGCTAAACTCACTTGGCAAATTAAGAGAAAGGATTCATTATGGGTGAACTTCATCAAAAGCAAATATAAACTCCATCTTAAAGGAAGAAGGAAGAGCGGTAGATCCCTAAACTTCAAGGAATGGAAACAAGTAGGAGAGACTAGGTGGAATCAAAAGCTAATACAAACTAGAAGACTGGCCAAAACATACCCATTTGGACAGGAAACTCATTGAAGAATGGTAGGGTGTCATTTTGACTATATAGACCTTTGAACAAGTTTGATCATATGTTGATTGTGCAGCAAGTTTAGGATAACTTTTAAAGATGGAAGGAGGAAATAATTGGATATCTAATTAACTAGATAATAGATAATAACTTGGGCGAGGTAATTCTACAAAGTGAATAAGATTTGGAGGATGTTCTAAGTTAGCCCTATGAGATAAACGAGTAGATAACGATGAAGTCAGGCTACTTTATTCTCTGATAAGATGAGGAAATGCCAAATGAGGAAAGTTGGGAGTGGGTGTGGAAAACCTGCACAACACTGAGAAACTAATTCCTCCTATTGAGTATTCTCCATAATGGTCTGGCAACAAAGGATAATTTGCAAAAGAAGAACATTCATGTAGGGTTTGAGTATACCTGATGCAGGAAGGAAGAAGAATCCATATGTCTTTATTAATTGCAAGTAGACTCAAGAAATCTGGCAACTTTTATGGTCTAAGTATCCCAAAGAAAGACCTATCTCTTACTGAATGTACCGAGTAGCTAAGGAAATCATGTAGATGGAACAAGAAATTATAAAAGCAATAGAATACTCCTATAACAGGCAACATGCTCTTCGCCTTAAAATGTATCTGGATGGAGAGGAACAAAAGAGTCTTTAGACCAGAGGAAAGGGATGAAGATTATGTGTCAAAAATATGGAGAGAAGCAAACAAATGGTAGACAAGACACAAGGCTACGAAGCTAAAAAAAGGTCAATGGCTTACAAAGAAGAAATGGGAGAAACCGACAAAAGGCTGGGCAAAGATTAATTACGATGGTACAGAAAGAGGAAATGATAACAAGGTGGGAATTCGAGCAATTTATAGAAACAAAGAGACTCAAGTTATGGGAGTATAAACATATTTTAGCAAATTCTCCACTCTAAGATAAACTTTAGGCCATAGCGAAAGGACTTATGTTTACTATAAGATTAAACTGTGAGAAGCTAATTGTAGAAGTTGACTCCCAACGAGCTTTAGAATGGATTAAGAATCCTATCGTAAGGCAAGATATTAGTCCCCCTTTCTTCAAAACTGTTTACAGCATATTAATTCTTTCCCTAACATATCTTTTTGTAGGGTAAGCCATGAAGCTAACCAGGTTGCTAACATACTTGTAAAAACGGGACTCGCATCAACCTAAGATCGTCTCTTTATGGATTATGTTCCGTTCTTTCTTTCTAATGTTGTTGTTAAAGACTTTTATGGTGATGTTAATATTTTGTTTCATAGCATAGGGGAAGATGTTTCTCGCTATGAACAATCAGAATGAATTGTTGTGTTTTGATTTTGATGTTCTTTAATGAAGTTTTGGTTCACTGAAAAAAAAGCCTCTACACTCCTCAAAATATAAATTTTATCATGATATCCCTTTATGTATCCTTTAAACTAAAATATGATTTTATCTCACATAGCAATTGAAGGGTCATTAATATAATTTTACTCACAATATCCCTTTTCTTAAATACCTCCTCTTTTTCAGGTTAAAACCAAACTTACAAAATGTTAATTGCCTTTTCAATTTTTTGCTATGGAGTCTGTTAACCAAAGCCCACTGTCTTAACTCTCTTAGCCTATTAAGGACTCTAAAGTCACATGCAAAATATCAAAAACCTTTGGAACGTGATATAAAAGCCTTTTCTCTCTCTTCTCTCACACTCAATCTCACTTTTCTGAAGGTACACAACCTTAGTTCCCTCTTTGATTCTATTACATTCTTGATTGTAATCTGTTTTTACTAATCTTTATGTGATTTGTATGTTTTGCAAGGAGATCTAAGGAGTAACCTTTTTGAGCAAGGCTAGGGCTCTAAATACTAAAGGCACTAATTTCCATAATAGGGTTCAATGATTATTCCCCTTTTCTTTCTTGTATTTATATGATTTCTTATTCTATTACAATTGGATCTATAACTAATTTTGAGAATCCTAATTGAATACTAACTATTTATTTATAATTGCTAAACTATTTGTTATTATTTATACAATACATAATCTTTCTACCATGCTGGATTACATGAAACTTGCTTGTTTATAATAGTTGTCTCCCCCTTTAGAAAAAGGATCTTGTTCTTAAGGTCAAAATTACGGGTAAATCTATGTAAAATGAATGTAATCCTCCCATGTAGTATCTTCTGGTAATAGTCCATCCCATTGAACTAAGATCTATTTGATTAAACTCCCTTATCGTAAAATAACCCAAGATTCAATAATCTGTAGTGCCTTCAAAACTGGATGATTCTCAAATGCTTCTATTGGTAATGATAATTGTGGAATAAAGTCTCCATATGCCTTTTTCAACTATGAAACATGAAACACATTATGATTTCGGACATGAGAAGGTAGTTCAATCCTATAAGCACAACTTCTAACCCTATTCAAAACCTTAAAGCAACCATAAAACCGTTTAGCCAATTTATGATGTTTTACTAACCCTAACAATAGTTGCTTATATGGTTATAATTTGACAAAGACCTTGTCACCTTCCTCAAACAAAACATCACTACGATGTTGATCTACATAGTGTTTCATCCTCTATTTAGCTTATAATAAATTGTCCATCAATATCTTCAACATGTTATCCCTGTTCTGTAACTCTACATCCATTACTTCCATTAAAGAGGCACCTCGAACATAACTTGGAACAGTGGGTGGTGATTTCCCATACACCAACTCAAAAGGAGTAAACTTAGCTCCTTAATGGTATGAAGTGTTGTAAGAAAACTTAACCCATGGTAAACAAGTGACCCACTTCTAAGGATACTCCATTTAAAAAAACCTCAAGTATTGTTGAAGTATATGATTGAGTATTTTAGTTTGACCATCACTTTAAGCATGATATAACATACTAAAATTCAATTTAATACCACTAAGTTTGAAAAGCTCCTGTTAAAAATGACTCATAAAAATCCTATCTTTATCCAACACAATAGATTTAGGATACCTATGTAGCTTAACTACAATTTCAACAAACAATTTGGCTAATTTAATAGCTATAAAATGTTCAATTAAGACGCCCAAGTGATAGTACTTAGAAAGCCTGTAAACTATAACCAATACAATCGAATACCTTTGAGATTTGGGAAGACATGTAATAAAATCCATTGAAATGTCTCCCCAATTTCATTCTAGAATAGGTAAGGGTGATAGTAATTCAACTAGTGATGTTGTTGAATACTTTACCTGTTGACATGTTATACATTTCCTTACATAATCTTCAATTGCTTCTCTCATATCTTCCCAATAAAAGTCTTGAGCTATTCTTTTGTAAGTCTTTTGCACTCCGAAGTGTCCTCCTATAGGTTAATCATAGTATTATGATAAAACCAATGGAATAATGGAAGATTGAAGCATAAAAAATAATCTCTTATTATAAAATGAGAGATTATTAGATCATTGTAAATTGTGTTTCATAAGTTTACCTTGCAAAATATCATCAATCAACTATTTAAATGTAGGTAAAGTATAATATTCCTCCTTCAACTTATCTACAAATTAAAAAGAAGGAATAGAAATCACTAAATAAGTTCCCTCTTCCATATTCTGCCTTGATAATGCGCCAGCAACTGTGTTATCTATCCTAGATTTGTAAACAACATAATAGTCATATCCAAGCAACTTAACTAAATATTTCTGTTACTCTGGAGTTTAAATGACTTGAGTAAGAATCTCTTTTGAGCTCTTATGATCAGTTCTGATAACAAAATGAGTTCCCAATAGGTAATACCTCCATTTTTTAACTGCTTCCACTAAAGCATAAGACTTACGGATAGAAGCTGATGTTTTTAGTAGATGAATAGGCATCTTTTTACTAAAATAAGTTATGAGATTATTGTTTTGCAACAGTACTACTCCGATTCCTTTTCTAGACACATTTGTTTCAACAATAAACATTTGTGAAAGTTCTAGAAGAGCCAATATTGGTGCCGTGATTAATGCCTGTTTAAGTTTATTGAAAGCATCTTTTGCTTGTTTAGTCCAACTAAACTTATCAAATTTAAGTAAATCAATTAATAGACTAATAAATGAGGCATACCTCTTAATAAATCTTCTATAATAGCCTGAGAGTCCTAAAAATTTATGACTTGTTTAATAAACATTGGAATTGGCCAATTCGTTACTGTTTCTATCCTTAAACTCTCTGGTGCAGCTCCAACTTTGGAAACTATATGACTTAAATACTCCATTGTAGTTTAAGCAAATGAGCACTTACTTTCCTTAAGGTAAAATTGATTGTCCGCGAAAGTAGGAAGAACTATAGCCAAGTGTTCCAAATGTTCTTGAATGTTAAAGGCTATTTACCAAAATGTCATCAAAGAAAACAATGAAAAATTTCCTCAAGTAAGCTTGAAACATTCTATTCATGATGGCTTGAAAAGTTGCTGGCGCATTACATGACCCAAATGGCATCATAGTAAATTTGTAATGTCCCTTATGTGTTCTAAATGCAATCTTCTCAATATCTTTAGGATACATTTGAATTTAACAATAACCTGCTCGCAAATCTAATTTTAAGAATATTGTTGCTCCTCTAAGTTCATCTAACAATTCATCAATAGTGAGAATTGGAAATTGATCTTAATAGTAGCTTAATTTAGAGCTCTATAGTCTATACAAAATCTTTACGTACTATCATTTTTCTTCACTAGTAAAACTGGTGATGAAAAAAGATTTGTACTATACTGCATCAATCCTTACTTAAGCATGTCTCTAACTTGTTTTTCAATCTCCTCCTTTTGAAAATGTAGGTATCTGTAAATCTTTACATTCACTAGTTTTGATTCATTCACTAAGTTTATCTTATGTTGGATTTCTCTTATTGATGGCAATGATGAAGGTACCTCAAATACATGAGGAAATTTGCTCAACAATTTCTTAATGTCATTGTTGCTGGCAGTATCCTCACATGTATTATATTGCACATTCTAAGCTAAGAGTTGGAAGCATAATACTATAGAATCTATTTTGCACATTCTCTTAAATTGATGATGTGTAATCTGTGTAAGATCATTTCCTTTATATCCATTTAACACGATTACTTTGCCCTGATATTCAAACTTCATAGTAAACCTAGTATAATCAATAGTAATTGATCTTAGCTGTTATAGCCACTGTACTCTAACATTATCTTTACTCCTTGAATAAGCAGGACAAAAAAGTTTATGCTAAATGTAATATTTTGAATTTGCAAAGGAACGTTACTGCATTGTCCTTCACATTGTAACGTATCTTCATTCCTAACCAAAACCTTAAATTGAGTACTGGGTGAAATTGTTAGATTTAGATGTCTAACCAATCTGGTTTGCGAAAAGTTATGGGTGCTACTACTATCAACAAGCACCATTATAGAATATCCATTAATATACCCTTAAATTTTCAATGTATGAGGCACTAAAGACCCTGACAATGTATGATAACTGATTGTCAAGGGATCTTCATGATCTTGCTGCATAGAATCTGTAATTTCTTCTTCAGCAAGTATGTCCCCTTGATCTTCACTCAATAAAAACAAAAATTTCAACGTACATTTATGGTTTTTATTAAATTTCTCATCACAATAGTAGCATAAGCCTTGTTCTCTTCTTGCCATCATTTGTTTGGAGTCATTTTTCTAATTGGTAATGGTGGTTTTGTTTGTATGGAATTGTTATTTGAAAAAGAATATAGGTTCGAGTTTAGTGGTTTTGAAAATTACAATGTAAGTTTATGGTATGATGAATTGGTAATGATAGGATCACATGATGAAATGTATGGTTTTGCAAAAAGGGAATATATGTATTTGAATTCATAAATCTTTGCTACAACACTTGCTTATACTAAGGGTGTCGACTGTACTACTAATACTTCTCTTCTAATGTTTTGTTTTAGCCTAAAAATAAAGCAACTCACCATAAATGTTTCAAAAAGGCCTATTATATGATCGACCAGTGTCAAGCCCTAAAAAGGTGAAGTCATAATAGTCTTGCCTTATGAGTCATCCTAAAATAGAAACTATCCCTACAATTGCTATCTTAGACTTAGTTCATACGAAGTATACTCAACTTTATCCCTTTGAAGCATCCAATTTGATACCTGTTTGATATAAACCTATAAAGTAATCCTCTAAAATAATTTGTTAAAAATAAAGTTATAATTTGACCTTATAAAAGAGTGGTAGTAAATCTCATAGGTACTTGTCATTTCACATACAGACTAAAATATTCAAAACTACCAAGCCCTTTGAGGAGTCATGTGTAGTTTTTCTTAAAAGATAAAAAGTTAATACAAAGAATAATAACTAGCCATTTTTTATTGCATCTCACTTTCTGTCTCAGTTTACTAGTATTCTAGTGTTGGATAGGTATGTGTAATCTATTTGAAACCTGTAAAACAAACTATAGGAGAATGAGTAACAACTTGCTCGGTAAGTAAGGCAAAGACAGAAGTATGCATTCAGTACATCACAAATAGGGTTTTTAATCAAGTTGGTTAGATATAATATACGCACAAATAAATGCAACCGTACAATGTTATCTAGTCCATCATGAGATCAAAGAAATTATGCCTACTCTAATCCGGGTTGAGGAGATTAACGTCGTGCACTTCATGAATCGAAACCAAACTAGGGCTTGTGCAATGGAAAACACCCTCCTCTCGTGACCACCTTCAAACTACGGCCCCAAATCTTGCTGCAACCTCCTCTCCTGTCATTTAATTCAACTAAAGGTGGGGAAGGGACTATTTCGGCTATCCTCATTGAAAAGAGTCTGTGTTTAGTTCGAGAATCCTAGCCGTTATTCCTAATGGGTTACAATGCATATCAGGTTAAATATTAAGTCGAGTTTGAATTAGTTTATTTTTATGGTGATCAACCAAGCTCAAATAATTCAAGCATAATAATATTCATAGAACAACCATATCATGGACCTCAGCTCTCATCACAACAAATCGAGCCCAACCACAAATGCTACATACTCACAAACAGCTAGTTACAATCATAAGTCAATACATACCAAACTCCCCAAATATTCTGAAATAATATCTCAAAGTGATGTAAAGTATTGATCCCACTTACCTATTTAAATGCTCACTACAAAAGACTTAGGTTGTCAATGATCTGATCACCGTAGAATCTTAAATACATAAAACCTGAATTTAGTTTTTGTAATAGTTACGAAAACACTAAGAATTTATCTAAAACGGCTATATATTTGTATATATATATAAAGTATATTATCATTTTCCTTATATAATAATATATAGTTTTATTATATAGGTCGGGTTAAGTTATTAAGTATTAATAATATACGCAATTATACTATTACGTATAATATATCATTTTGATCGTATTGAAATTTACTTTTAATTGGTTAAATCACGTTTCGATTAGGGTAGAATTATAGTAGTACGTAAACTAGTAATATCGTAGAGATATAGGTTATATTATTTAAGTTTATCCGATTTTAGTAAAAATAGTATCGTTGAGCTCTTACAAACCTAGCGATACATATTATGAGTCATATTCTTAAAGATGACTTTAATAGGTAGTTTAAATTTCTAACACAGTTATACGTATCTAAATAAATATTATCGTATTGTACATATTTTATATAATTAAACTATATTTTACATAATTTGTCAACATAAGTCTATAATATAGGTATTATTTAATCCTAATATACATATAATATATTCCAATCGTCAAAATATTATTAAATATATTAAAATTTTGCTTTTCATCACATATGATGAATATGTATATATGCAATTTTTATTTCATTATTTATCACGTTTTAGCCTATTATTACTGAAAATATATCCTAGTTCGTAATTTAAACTATTTTACTACATAAATTCATAATAAATAGCTCGGGTCATCAAATAATTCCTCGAAAATTTCTATATATTCCTAAAAATATGGGGAATTTAGTCATCACTTAGTTTTGTGTTATCGATTTACTACCTATATATTCAAATTTACAATTTTACCCTAAAATTATACTTAATTATCCAAATTTTATTCTTTTTTACATAAAAATTATTTTCCAACTATCCTGACATCACTAGAATTCACCAAAAGTTAGCATAGGTCAGTTTTCCCCAATTAATTTCACAAAACTTATTTATTTCACATTTTCACCTTAATTATAGCTATTTTTTGGGCTAAAAATACAATTAATATTAAATATACTCAAATAAAAAATCAGGCTACATAGAAATTATCTATATATCATATGTATCTTACACAAAAATTTTGAGTTAAAAACTACATTATTTAGTGTATTTATTTTGGATTTCAAATTTTGGATGAACAGTACATTTGTTAAGTACATACATTAAATATTCCTAATTTTGTAAAAATAAATTTACGAAATGAAAGTACATCTAAAACAACCTAGGAATTAGTTTTTTTTTTATATTTTTCCTAATTAATTTAATAACTTTTCAAAAATAAAGAAAAATAAGGGAAAAGCTCGGAACTTGAGTTTATCGAAGCTCTGGTCACCATTGGCCTGAGAGGGGTTGTCAGTCGGCCTAGTTGGTGGTGGCTCTACTAGGTGGTGGCGGGGCTCCACGTCAGGTCATCGAATGGTTGGGGAACTGTCCTAACTTAGTCCTTACTCTATTTTTATTCTAATTTTTTCTATTTTTCTTTGATTTTTTTTTCTAATTTTTCCTTTTTATAATTTGGGTTCCTAAATGTGTGTTTGTTGTAAGGCAGTCATATTTAAAGTGATTAGGGTCGGTTGAATTTTTTTCTTAATTATTAAGTAATTTATTTTAATATTTTTCTTGAAAAACAAAAAGTATGAGGTGGTAAATGGTTGGTGATTTACTTTTCAGTCATCATTTCCAGTTGTTGTTGAAGTGCTACGTGAATTCTAGCAATTCCTACATCATTTGGATAAGTTTTGGTTTAATTTTAGTGAAATTTGAATAATTTAAGTATATTTGATTATTATATTAATATACTTGTATATATACACTATATATATAACACATGTAATGAGTAACTATATGCATATAACCATGTTTCTAGCATGTCTTTTATTTTTAATATGCTTTTCATATTTAATTTTGCTATTTTATCGCTTATTATGTATAATTATATAATTTCAAGTTAATTTACAAGTATATTTATTATATATATTTGGTATACTCGTAAAAATGCGTGTATACTCATATAGTGTATTATACTATATTATTTTCTTTTATTGCCTAATTAACTTATATCTAAATTCTCGTTACATTCTAAGCTCGGTTTTAGGAGTTTCGATCATTTTTACACTATATTAAGTAATTATACTTTTAAGAGCAAAATTAAGATTTTGGGTAATTATTTTCAAAATCTAACTTCACTGAATCACTTCAACTAATTTTTTTTTATCTTAATCGTAATGTTTGGGTTCAATTGGATAACATTTCTCGAGAGCTCTAAATTTAGGTACAATTGCCTTAAGCTTGACTTTAGGATCTCATATAGAGCAAATTCTCACTATCTTGATTATATTCTTGATATTTTATTATATTTTTTGACTTCCAAACATACGGGGATTCTTCAATTAGAGTTATCATGTTTTTCATAAATTTATAGCCTATTCAATTTACTTTTCTGAATGCTTTAGATTAATTATCGATCCTAATGGTACAAGGACATGACTTTATCCTAATAATTAGATATTCATGTCCTGATTACTGAGTTATAGGATATTACTATTAGTGTCTCAAATTCATCCAAATATTCTATAACTAATCTAGTTTGCATCTATTTAGATAACTTACCTTTAGCATCATCATATTATGAAGGACGAAAGCATACCTTCAACGACTTCAAGAATCTTAGCCATGTTGTTATTTGATTATTTTTCTCTATTCACTGAAACCACTATAATGCTCTATCTTCCATTGCAAAAGAAGCTTTTGTTAATCTATGTTCTTCTAGGATATGATGAAAGTTAAAAGACTTTTCTACCTTAAAGATCCACCCTAATGGGTTATCACCCTGAAATTTAGGTACTTCTAGCTTAGTCCCTTTTAATAAGGAATCTTGACTCGAAAATTATGAACCATTTATATCACCTCTTTGCTGCAAAATTTCATGAGATAAACTTTCATGGATGCTTTGGTTCTAATTCTTATTGTTACTAATAATTGTTTATTGCAAATTCTGAACTAATTGCTAAACATTTTGCACCAAATCATGCATTTATGCTTTCATTGATTGCACTGATTCTGGTAATGAATTTACTAATGCCTGTAATGTGTCATTGTTTCCTTAGTCCCACCATGAACAAGAGCATTAAAATGTTAACCAAAGCTTACTTTCTTAACTTGCTTGGCCTATTAATGACTCTGAAGTCACATAAAAAATATTAGAAACTTTTGGAATGTGATATAAAAGCCTTTTCTCTCTCTTCTCTCACACTTAGTCTCACTCTTCTAAAGGTATGAAACCCTAGTTCTCTCTCTAATTCTATTACGTTTTTTTAATTGTAATATGTTTTTCCTAATCTCTGTGTGATTTGTGTGTTTTGCAAGGAGATCTAAGGGTCAATAACTTTTTCGAGCAAGGTTAAGGCTCCAAATGCTAGAGACACCAATTTCTATAATAGGGTTTGATGATTATTCCCCTTTTCTTTCTTGTATTTATATGATTTCCTATTCTATTACAGTTAGATCTATATATATTTGTAACTAATTATGTAAATCCTAACCAAATACTAACTATTCATTTACCGCTGCTAAATTGTTTGTATAAACTACTTGTTATTATTTACATGGTACATAATCTTTCTACCATGTTGGATCACGTAAAACTCACTTGTTTGTAACAAAGTTATTTATTTGTTTTCAATAATCAATATAATAACTTCTAACCTTCTATCTTCACTAAGAACTAAATTCCATTATAATCATGCATTTAATGGAGTTATATATGCATTATATTTTCTTTTTCTTTCACCTTTCTCTAAGAAAAAACTATTTCTTTCATTTTTGAAAATATTGAAATGTCATCAAAATATAAATATCAATGACAAAATTCAAGGAATGAAGAAAATATAAGATGTTTTTATTAAATTATATTATCTTCTTATCTTCTATTATATTAAGCCAATAAGTAACTCTTAATAAAGTTGTAAAGTCATTTTCTTACTCAAAAGTAGGAAATGTGGTCGATTAATATATAATGGAGATTATTTGGTACTTTAAATGTAAAAAAAAAAAAATAAGGAGTACAACCTCTATTACATTAACCAACAAGTCACTCTTTGACTTTACTTTCTATATAAAGTCGTAATATCATTTTTTCACATAAAACATAGAAAATATGACCAATTATTATATGGTGGAAGTCATTTGATACTTTTAGTGAAAAAAGAATGAGGAGTACGGTTAAATTAACACATAATGGAGAGATATGGCAATGAAATAATTGTCTATTTTTCTATAGCATTATACATGGTTTTCTTTTTCTTTTCCCTTTCATCTTTCATGTAGATGCCTCCCTCTTCATTAAAATTTGAGTTTGCATACATCTAAGTGAGGATAATTTCTTTGTTTTGTTTCTTGCTATTTCCATTACATTGTCCAAAATATTTCTAAAAGCTACTGCTTTTCTTTTTTGTTTCCATACTATTAAAAGATTAAAAGAATAATTAATTTACTTTAAATATATTTTGTAATTAGCTAAGAGCCTATGCTGTGTGCATATAAAAGTTTAAATTATGATTATAAATTTCTTATTTTTAAAAATAACAAATGTAAATCTAAACCACTATTTTATATAGTATCTAAAAAAATATTATTCAATAAAATATCCAATTCATTTACTAATAAACATTATAACATATTTTTTGAAAACATACAAAGCATACACACTCTCTCTCTAAAATGTTTTTATATATTTGAATATGAAGGAATAATTACATTTGATAAAATAAATTAGAATGTAATCAATAGTATCATTAAAATATGTATAGAATATGACAGAACGTTTGAATATAAATTGAGTTGAGTTAAAATGTAATTAATATGAGAATATGACTTTAGTATTGATTTCAAATTTGATTTTAACTAATACAAATGGGTTAAATTAGTTTAATGCAAGGATAAAATGTTGAAATTTGATGGTACAACATTTTTCAAGAAAACAATAAATATAAATAAGATAAAATTTGTAATCATCTACTTTATCATTTCATCCTCTTTGTCTTTTTTCACTAAACATACTGAAAAATGATAAATTTCTTTATTTTTGGCCAAAAAATAAAAAATATATTCTATTATAAATTTACATTAATAATGTCTAGTTTAATCAATCATAAATTATGCTATTAATTGATATTGCTTATCATCAAATTAAATCATCACAAATAACATCTTTTATAAAACTAGTTTTCTTAGTTTACATTAAACAACCATAAATGAATACCTTCTATAAAAAATGAGATAACTAATTCCTAATAATATAATATGGTACATATAAAGAAAAGTGTCACTAAAAAAAAATATATCTCTCGATAGAAATATAAAAACAAAAGTGATTGCAAATCACTCCTCATATATAAATAAAATAATTAATATTGTATTTGGCAAAAAAATTAATAGCAAATGCTATTAATGAAAATTAATGACACTATTAATAAGAATAATAGATGAAAAATAGTATAAAAGGTAAGAGTCTCATTATTACATTAATTTGAAAAAAACAAAATTAACTACGAATATAATGATGACATAGTAAAGAAATTAAAATTATACCAAAATTATTGTTCTCATTTAGCAATCAAGAGAATGATTGAATTAATTGCTTAGGAAAATTAAAGCGTCTTTATGAAATAAAAATCCCCTTTTGATTACTATAACTATGGCGTAAGTAGTAAATAAATAACAAAAGTAATTTATTGGATTTAAAGAATGTAGGGTTACGAAAATCAAGTAGGGATTTTTATAGAAGTTTCTTCTTGTACATCAATCTTCGCTTCCCACTTTACTATCTAGTAATCCATTCTACTTTATTAAAAATAAACTTTGAGAGAGTATGACATATGTTAGCCTTAACTTTTAATCCACTGCTTTGTCTCGCTTAGCTCCTACCTAATCTAAAATACAAAGTATAATGATCTGCTACCCACTCTTGGAGTACAACAACACCGTGCTCAAAAATAGTATTAAACCAATGAGAATACAAAATAAATATAAAATCCTCTAAATAATTTGCATAAGATAAAGGTTTTAGTATAGCTGCTACTATCTACTCAAATGAAATATAATAAATAAAAAATATTGGTTCATAAATTTTTCGCTTTTTTTTTTTTAAGCTTTAAGGGCTTCTCTTTTTAATTGTATCCATCCATATGCTCTTCAAAATGCTTGGAAATATATATTCTTGAAAATAATAACTTGTTCTTTTAGAGGAAAATTAGGAAGATATTTGTCTTAATGCTTATCTCTTACTCATTTTGAATTTAAAATTTGTTTAAAAAATATCCCCATATTTTACTCTTAATATAATCCACCAAAACCTAATGTTAAAGTCTCCTAATTTGTTTTGATGATAACAAAACATGAATTAAGTAAATATTAATGAATGTATGAAGTATGTTGTATGACATAGAAGGCAAAGGTCGATTGATAGATGATTTGAAACAATATAATACATTCGATAGTAATCTAAAGGAAGTTAGAACTAGAATTTCAAACACAGAGATAGAAGGATTAAAGGTTTAGCTCTACTATGCGAACATATTTGGGTAATATGATTAACTCATTCCACTAAAATTGGATTAATATCATAAGGTTATAATATTAGGTGTGGAATGAAGTAATGGAAATTTAGAGAAATTAATATTGGAAAACATGATTGATATTCTTTTAAGCTTGGTGAGAATATACGGAGTTTTATGCATGGCCCGTTTTCAAAGTGAAGGGTAAGTATAATTCACATGGCAAAATATTTTATTTAAGATTCCTAATAAACCATATAGTCTTCAACTTAGCAAGATGCTCAACAAGTTAATGAAATTTTCATTGATAAAAAGTAACTTAAATGTGAAAAAACATTATTAATTGAGCTCATGAGGATTATTTTCAAGAAGTTAGTCCGGCAAATTTAAAGTAACATTTCAAAAGTTAAACTTTAGCATGTGATCTTGAGCACATGAATCATGATTAAGTATATGGAACTCATCAATTTATGTCCATACTAAAATGAAAAGCCTTGGAATTAATGAGTATCTCATTATAATTTTTCAACATCTTTAACACTATGTGTATAAACCCTACTACTTTAAGGGTTATGTAATTAACTAAGAGTACTTCTTGATCATTCATAAGGATTAATTAAACTAAGAACTTAAAATTTTATTTAGAAATTGAGCTTAATCTTTCAATTCAAAAGTTCAATATTGATTAAAACCTTAATACGAGAACATTGGGCCCTAAATCATCCAAAACCCTAAACTCTAAGATAAACTATAGATACTTAAGGATTTTGTGACCATAAACGAATAATTAGGAAATTGAACTTAACCAATTTCACTTAACTCTAGAAAGTCGTAATTCCCTTTAAGAAGCAAATCATAATGTATATAAATTACTACAAGAATCAAACCCTAAAGGAACCATACATGTAAGGCTTTCAACCAATCAATTAAATTCAATTTCAATTTTGAAATTATTAAAACTAAAGACAATAATGGGATTTAGATTGCCTTATCATATGCCACTTCTCCATAAAATTCAATGTAAGCTAATTTCCTTATTCCCTTATAAGTTATGTCACTTATGAATAAGCAAATTAACTAATCACATTAAATAATCTATCAAATGAAAGTTGGATTAACATATCATTTGATAACCTTTCAAAAACTTATGATAAGATAATTTCCTTATCACCATAAGCTATACTATACATGGATAACCTATCTCATTACATTATTTAATTCAATTCAAATCAAGAAGATGGGACAAGGCCATGCCCCTACGGGACATTTTATGGCCAATTGAGATAATAGGGAATGGGAGGCCATTCCTTATTAATCAAACATCAATCTTAATGTCTTTCATATCTATTATTTGCCTCGTATTGCTTACATCATCCAATCATTACTTTGCAAGTGTAGAAGCAATAAAAAGAATTTGTTTTGGAGATGCACAATACACATTCATAACCAGCCATTCACACTCCGCAAATCATCTCATTTTCACTTACTTTTCAAACACATTCAACTTACAAACCAAAGTAAGACAAAGCCCCACTTTTCCCTTCCTTGTCGCCACTTCTACACACACACATACACGGCACAAAAGTCCATTTTGTTTCCTTCACTTTGTCTACCCAAAGAGCTACCTTAGGAAACTTGAGAACACCCAAAACCAACTTTAAACACCAAAGCTTTGGCAACTTAAGGAACTCACAAAAAGGAAGGGGAAAGCAAAGAGCAAAAGAGGACGCTAGGTGTACATTCACTTTCCATACTCATTTGGAAAAGTAAGTTTCTAAATTTGAGTACATTTAAAATGTCATGCCTAGGAAATTATATGTTTTCATTAGGATAGTATCATGTATATAAGGTGATATTATAGTTAGTTTACATTAGGTGTTAAACTTATGAATCTTCTACACGAATATTGGAATATGAGTATGCTAAATTTAGTACTATGTAAGATATTTGCCTATCACTTAGAATAAAAGTTTATGACTTGAGAAAATCATGAAATATGTACATAAATGATGGACAAATATGCTGGACGTAGCACACTTGAAGGGTATTTAAGTGTCACTTGTACTTTTATTTGGTTTTACATGCTTAAAACTAGCTTTAGATAAAGGAAAAACCATCACATAATGTTTTAATGTAGAAATCAACTCTTAAAGATTTAAACTAAGGTGTGGCACCTATGATAAGTATGTGACCTATGAATTTTACTTAGTATTATAGCTAAATAATCTTTTTATCAAGAAGAAGTTAAGTTGGAGTTAGAATATAAATAGTATAGGCTCTTCATTTATTACTTAAACTTAAGAAAGTTATGAAACAATTGGAGAAACCAAGTTGGAAGCCTCTAAACCCAACCAAACAGATTTGGAACTATAAGAAAACACACTTAAAAATACAATAAAACAAAGTGAAAAGACTAATCAAGGCAAGTATAATAAGTTTAAACGACTAAAACTCAAAACCAAGCCTAAAACATTCAAAACAAGCTTACAAATTTTAGTTAGGCCCTTAAGAAAATTCTAACCAGCACCTTAATTGTCTAAGAAAAGTTGTTTTGAAATCTATAAAAAGTCCACATAAAGCTCCATAAGCCTAACAAAGTCATCAACTTTAATTTGAATAAAAAGCAAGCCCGTTTAACCACATAAGCCAACTTAAGAATCCAAGAAAACTTAGGTAGCACCAAGGTCACAAGGGATTAATAGAATCTGATCTTGATGGATGTTTTAAGCTTAAAATAAAGTTCCAAGCCCAAGCCCAAGCCCAAGCCCAAAGGATTATACAAGATAACAAAAAGCCCAATAACCAAATTAAGTTAAAAAAGAAATCAAACCATGAGGATCGTTACTGTTCTGGTCCATGAACAAAATTGTAGGCCCCGTCTCAAAAATCTAATTACACCATGTTAAAGTACATTAGAAAAAGATGGAAATCGACTATAAAATTATAAAAATTGAATTTAAAACGTAAAAGTTATACGCGATTAAACTTTTAGTCTAACCGGGAACAATATAAGAATTGAGTTAAAAATATAACTTAAAAGATTTTAAGTTAGCCTTCTAATTTTATTTCAAATTCTTATAATATCATATTTGCAATGTTCAGAAGACCCTACCATTGGAGAAGACTTGCCTTCGGACTACTACGATTTATTTACTATGACCGAGTGAGTGAATCTTGATGACTTTATGCTTGATTTTGTTTGTAGTGTAATTGCACTTAAATTTTATAATGAACTTGAATGCATATGGGATATGGAAAATGCATGTGTGTGATATTATGATTGAACTCCATGAATTGCTAATCCGATAATAAATGGAGTTACTTATAATGTTAGACATGTATCATTGTTATGGAATGCAATTGTCTGATTACAATGAAAATTGGATTAAGTAACTATTCGATTGAGTAATTCAATGAATCATGTGTTTCTCATGATTGCATCATAATTATACCAACTTCTACTTCACGCAGAAGGTGGGAAGAGACTTATAAGAGCAGAGGTCCTATCTGCTCCTATAGGGATTAGGCAACGGTTGTGCCATTTATATATATTATTGAGTCTTTGTCCTGAGCTTTCAAGCTTATTAGATGCCAGGGGATGCTAACCATTAGCGAAAGGCCGTATCTTATAACTATTGCTTAGGGCATGTAATTGTAGATTGCGGAGGATATCACACCGCTTGACTTAGGAATTTTGACCTTGATTTTCTTTGGTTTTTGAAAAAGGAAAGTATATTTTCCGTATGAGAAGTAAAGTTTCCATATGTCATACATATATATGTTTAAGTTGATCTGAGCACATTGGTGCAAATAGAATAAAAACCTAAGTGCTAGAACTTGCTTAATGGTTTATGTCAGTTAATTATTTCTAACCCCAACTATAAGTGGCGTAATTTTGAGTTGCATGTAGCTCCTATATAGTCGCACATATTGTTTGGCATTCTAAGTGTT
This sequence comes from Lumnitzera littorea, assembly GCA_024138015.1. Taxonomy (NCBI): domain Eukaryota; kingdom Viridiplantae; phylum Streptophyta; class Magnoliopsida; order Myrtales; family Combretaceae; genus Lumnitzera; species Lumnitzera littorea. The sequence goes on along the minus strand of JAMXBB010000009.1, from coordinate 88,732,312 downwards.
TCATGCATCATATGATTTGTGCATTTAATAAATTGTTCATGTAGCATGACGAGGGGTTTAGCTCTTTAATTATAAGCTTACGCCTCAACAAGTTTCTTTTGATGCAAGACCACTTCTTCGTCAATCCGAGCCAAGGAATGCTAAAGGTAAGTCTCGTACCGGGACAGGGCTATGTGATTCAAAGAGCGAAGAGTGAATTTATAATATTAGCTAGGAACTATTATTTCTTTTAACTTGTATAATGCTATGGATAGATAGACTTAATGTAGACTTATATGTACTGTAATATTTTTTTGTGGAATTCTACATTTTACGTTTTAACTCCATTGCTTTCCATAATTAACTTATAGTTTTAGTTATTATGCTTGATTTTACATGTCTACAAGCTTAATAGTAACATAAAGTGGAAAGAGCCTTATGTATCGTATATAAGGCCTATGATCATCAAAGGGGTCAATTATAGATTTTTGTACGATGCATGGCGATCTACCACAACAATGATACCATTGAGTTGTGATAACATGAATTAATTTGTTGAACACGTGTTGAAAAAATAGTGAGATGCTTGTTTATTTCTAAGCTTTTCATTTCGATATGGACATAAATTGATGAAATCCATATAGCCAATCTTGATTCACTTGCCAAAGATCACATGCTGGAGTTTAATGTTGGAAATGTTGCTTTAAAATTGCTAGACTTGTTTCTTTAGAAATAATCATCATGACATCAATTAAATGATGCTTTTCTACGTTCAAGTTACTTTCGATCAATGAAAATTTGATTAACTTGTCAAGCATCTTTCTATTGAAAACCAAATGGTTAATTATGAATCTTAAATGAAACATTTTACCACATGAATTATACTTGTCCTTTGCTTTAAAAATGGACTATGCATAAGATTACACATATTCCTACTAAGCTTAAAAGAATATCAATCATGCTTTTCAATATTCATTTCTCTCAATTTTCCCAACTTCATTGTAACTTATTATTATGTCCTCATGATACTAATCCATCTTTAGTAGCATGAGTCGATCATATTACCCAAATACGTTCGGCTATTAGAGCTGAGCATTCAATTTTTCTATGTCCATGTTTGAAATTCTAGTTCTAACTTTTTTTAGATTATTGATAGTGTAAACTTCTATACAACCTTCTACAAATGCTAAATATTTAGCCTTATCCGAGAATCCAGGTTTAATAGTTTGCTCAACCTCCTATACATAAACTTCTACTTAAAAGTGTTCCTTATTTCTATGGTGATAATCTATGAAGAGTTATCATTCTACTTAAAAGTGTTTTCCAATATCTCATTTATATAACCTTTTACATAAGCTTCTACAAGCTATTATGTTTTGTTCTAAAACATAAAACTAAAAACAATCACATCCTTTTACGTTTTATTCTACCAAATTTGTCATGCTATTTGTAACGAACACTAGGCTAAACTCAAGAGGGAAGTAGGGGGGTGTAGTGAATTGAGTTTTAGGGACAAATTGTAATTCTTTTCAAAATTACTAATTAAATACGATAACAAGAATGATCAAAACAATGGTAAAACAATAATAAGTGCGGAAATTAAAAGAAATGGGGATAAAGAAAATCAAGCTCAAATATAACATGGAGTTCGAACCATCCCTTAATCTCTATGGATACACAATGCCTTTAACCGAGGATTTCACACTACTTTATTGATTTCTCATTCCAAGCTCCAAAAGCTACACAAACACAAACTTGATTACACAAGTTTCACACTTACAATTCACAATCTCTACTCACAACACAAAAACTTAATCTCAAGAATTATTGGTATAGTGCTTTTAACTTTCAATACTTTGCAACTAATAGCTTACAAGTACTACGCTTTAAATCTCTCTAAATACTAGCAAATTAGGGTGAAAAAGACAATGAGAATAATAGACGATAAGTGCATAAAGGAAAATTGGAATATTGCAACAAAGGATTAGTTCTATCTTGTCTTTAGTCAAGTTGTTGAGTATTTATATCATCCTATTCAATTTTTCCTGTTATAGTGCATTAAATACTTCAACAGCTAATTGGATCAAATTTACTAGTATGCTGGTACCTTACCCTTACTAGCAAGCCAGTACCTTACCCTTACCAGTAAGCCGATAATAAATTGTACTACCGACATGAACACTGGTAAGTAAACTGGCATGCTAGCTCCTTAAGGCCAGTGAGCTTTTCTTTATATTTTTCAGGGCTTTATACTGTTAGCCCGGTTCTTCTTTAAGCCATCGTGCTAGTAAGCCAAATATCACCTAAAAATACTTTTGACAACCAATAAAAAAATACACTTTGTAATCTAACTTCAAGATCATTTGATCACCACTCAAAAGATTAAGTATCTTGTAGATTTAATTAATATATTTAATCATTAAGCAAATTAATTAATTAATCTTATTTAATTAACTCAATATAATCAAATAATACTTAGTTTAATCATCCACTTGTTTTGTTCTCTCTAAAAACAGCATGTTCACATATATTTGCTCTCATCAAAATTTATATGTTTAATTATACATTCTTTATTTTGTTCTCATCAAAATCAAATAATGAACCCTATGTTCAACAATTTCATGTAAGCTCTCAATTGACCTTCTTATTTACCTTCTACATTGTACTGTGCACTTAATAAATTCATTACTATTTACTTAATTTATGTTTTATGATCATCAAAACTAATTAAGAGACTTCGACATTCTTTCCATGTTTGATGATGACAAAATATTATAAAAAATATATATAGAATTCAAAATATAAAATTCGACAAATTCCTTCATGAAACTGTTTTGAAATTATATTTTTCATTTACTTTTCTCTCCCCCTTTTTGTTACATTAAAACAACTTCAAATATTTTAGATCTATATATTTTTTATTGAAAACTTCCTCCCTCTTTCTATAGTAAAAGGATAACCAATTTTTTATGAGAGATTTTAATTGAAATAACTGTTTTGACTACTAAAAGAAAAAGAAATATTGAATACCGATTATTTATTTAATGAGTCAATGCTAAAGTAAAAATAATTTCTAAGCTCTTTTCTTTTTCTCCCCTTTAAAAATATCTCTATGAAGATACACTTCCCTTAAAATGATATGAAATGTTTATATAATTGCATAAATAATAAAAGTATATATGTATGTAACATGGAGGGCAAATAAAAAGTAAAAGAGATTGAAATAAAATTACAAATAAACTTATGTCCCAAATGATATATATCATTGTCTTTTACTTCTAATGAGGCTTTTATTGATTGAGAATTATCTCCAATTAATTTTTGCCTCAAGTACCTACAATCACTAGAAAACACATATTCCTTCTTACAAACCGAGGCAAGTTCAAGTCTACCAAAATTTAAGCTCATAACATTCTTATTAACTTGATCCTTTCTATACTTGTAATTTTTGTAAAAATAATATTTTTCGTATGCCCTAACTTATTATTAAAAAAGCACATATAGGGGGTTTGATGGACTTATCTCTAATTTGTTACTTATTGCCTTCTATATTAGTTCAAGTACCTTCTTCTCTATAATGGGTACCTTATACTGTACCTTATACTTTGGTGCAAGTACTCTCTACCATATGTTCTAATTTGTATAACTAACTTAGAATTATCTGGAACATTTGTACTTACTATAGGTTCACCTTAATGAACCTTTTTATTTTTTCACAAATACAATTTAGTAGAACTTTTTGAACATTTAGCATTTTTGAAACCCAATCCATTTTTTCATTTTGCTAACCCTTTTGACTAAATAAAAGTATTTGAAGCCTCTTGTCACTTTTATCAAATTTATTAACTATATTGTTGATCGATTGAGATAGAACCTCAACTTGAATTTATAAATTGTTTATTTCTTCTTTCAAAACCAAAATTTCATTTGATAATGCTTTTTTCTCAACATGCAAATATTCATTATCGTTTTTTGAAAAGATCATTCTCTTTTGCCAAAAGTACATTTGTTTGACTAAAAGCTTCATTTTGAATTTTCAAAGCCTTGTTTTCATTTTCAAGTTTAGAAATTTTTGCATTGCATTTCAAAAGTGCTTTTAGAGCTTTTTCTATTTTCTCATAAGCATCATCAATAAGAGTATTAGAATTAGAGTAAGAGTTTACCTTAAAATAAGTCATAAGACACAAATTTGCTTCTTCATTATCTTCCACGGTATACTCTGCTTTTGTTTCTAACTTGTCTAAGTCGTCCCAAGTTGTCATTAAAGCTCTTCACTTCTTCTCATGCTTTTCTATTTCCTTTATTAACATGGCACACTTATATTTAATGTGTCCAAGCTTGTTACATTCTTAACAAGTTATCTTCTTCCTCTCCTTTTTCTTTTCTTCTTTATAGCTTATATTTAAATGACTTCTACTTTTGTTAGAATCATAATCTTCATACCTTAAAGACCACTTTCCTCACTTTTTAAGTATCTCATTGAGGCATCTAGCTAATTCATTGATAACTCTTATTTTAAATACATTTCACATGATAATTTTATAGTATTTCCCTTATATCTTTAGTTTTCTTTAAAGAAATTGATACTTAATAGAGTAAAATTTTGATTTCAAGGTTTGAACGCATTCTTGGATTGAAAACGAAGAAAAGGAATCAAGTTTCACTCAATTTGGAGTTCAAATAAATGAGTTATGAAGTTTTGAAGTTACACAGTCTAGGACACAACTATGTCCTTAGGCTGTGTCCATCCAGGAAAATTTACCAAGGTCATAAAGTTACACGACTTGGGGACACGTCTGTATCCCAGGCCATGTCTGGTGACGAAAACGGAAACCTTACAATACATTATAAAAGGATATACTAAGGTTTTGCATATAGGATGAGACATTCAAAAGAGAAGAGACTTGAAGAGAAGGAGGAGAAAAAAGGCGAAAGCAACACATAACTTCAAAATTGGAGAGATTTTTCATCAACAAAAGGGGTTTTTCATGTTTTATTTATTGGTTTTGTTGGAATTCGTTTTTAGTTTCATTATGATAGCTTAAGATTCTTATATTTAGGATTATGGAACCTAAGGTTTTATGTGACTATTAGATTAGTTTATAATTTTCAATAAAGTCTCTATCTTTTCTTGATTCAATTATGTTATTTAATTGTTAATTGATATTTCTAGAATATCAATCTATGATATTATGCATGATGATTGAGAAATTACATGTGTAATTAGATCTTTACATAATTGGAGAGAATTACATGTATACTTAGAGATAAGATACATGTTTCTTTCGGAAAGTTGTTCTTTTGTATGGGAATTCGTTAAACATTAATGCGATTATAAATTATATTACTAAGTGAAGAGATTCAGGTAAATAATTTAGGATTAGGGTTAATATGCTTGAGAAAGGTATTAACTTTAATTATGAAACCTTCCGGTCAAGAATAATGGAGATTGAATTGGATACATTTTAAGTGGTCGCATGTTAAACACTAGGAGAAATAATTCCTAAATACGTTATTATTTTCTTGAAGTCGTTCTCAATTTTATCGCTTTCTAAATTGCTTAATTAAGTCTCATAATTAGGTTAGTTTGTTAATTTTAGTATTTTTAATTCATTCAACCCATCACAATTTGCTTAATTAATTAAGTCTCTATTTTTTAATAGAGCTAAGGTTAATATTAGTACTCGAAGTCTCTGAGGGATCGACTCGGACTCACATCCGCTATATTAAAATTGATAGGCGTACTTACCTTATATCATTTATTTACATCATCATCCTCATCACTGGATTGTTTGTTATTTGAGTCCATATTTACTTCTTTAACTTTCAATGCTACAACTTTCTTTTTATTATCTTGATCATCATCATTTGGGAAGTGAAACTCATACGCCATTAAGTCACCATGAAGTTGAAGAAGCGTCAACTTACTAAGGTTACATGCCTCTTCAATCGTAATCTCCTTTCCATCCTAGACTTTGGTAGGACTTACAACATGTTTCTTACTAAATTTGCATCATTAAATTTCTTTCTAAGTAAAGAGAGTTTGTTTGATATTGCTATAAGACGATTGAAGGCATCCTTGATTTTCGTCCCTAGTTAGATTTGAAATCTCTCATAATGATACAACAAGGAATTTATACAATACGAGTATCGATGTAGATGAACATATGACCAATGGTATCATACAAACAAGGGGTGGGCCTGAATAACGAGATGGCCTAAAAAAAAAACAAACAAACAAATGATAGTCAAGGGTTTGATAAGGGTCCCCGTACATCAATGATAGATATAACATACTGACGCTTTACATGGGCTCAAGTCACAGTTGATATCACGTATAAGTGTGACAAGAGGTTACTTACCACTACTCCATACTCAAGGATGGATTAGATAAGAGTAAAAAGAGCAAGAAAATACATTTAGCTTTAAAGGGAAAATTTTTGAATATTGAAGATACTTAACATGTGGCTATTATAATTGTGAAGTATTTATATGACCAAATTAGGGTAAGTCCTAGGTTATCACAAATTACCAAAAATGATTTCTACTAGAAATGGAAAAATACATATTATGTAAGAGCAACTTAGTAAACAAAACAAAAAGTAATATCCTATGTAAGGACAGTACGAATGTTAGAAGATGGGACATCTGTTGACCTATCAATTTGTGGTCCAAGCAAGTACTAAACGTAGGGTAGAGCCTCAATAGCTTAGGGACTTAGAGGGCGCTTGTCTGGATTGTTGGAATTTAAGAGCTCGGCTTCAGTAGGTCAACTTAGCGTTGGTTAATATAGGTTCAAACTTCCAATAGCTCGAGATCATGAGAGCTTGGGTCTTGGCACTAATAAGAGTTATTAGTTTCTATGGGCATTTCTTCCATCAAAGAGGTTATGATTTAATTGGAAGAGCTTAGAAACATATTAGGTTAGCTCAGAGGAACTCCTCTTCTTTTAGGGTTAAGTCTTTTAGGTGGCTCGACATATTAAGGCTACAAGTCCTCGTACTTGGGATTGTGTAATTGGTTCTAGATTCCTATCATCCCTTTAGGTTGTTTAAGATTTGTGATCAAATCTTAGTTAGCTTCAAATGACTCATCCTCAGGGAAGTACTGGCTAAGGTCAGTAATGTCAAAAGAGTTGGAGACTTCATATTCCTTTAGCAGTTTAACTTTATAGGCATTAGGGTTAATCTTCTCAATCACTCTGAATGGCCCATCTACTTATGGGGACAACTTACTTTTCTTGAGATTTGGGAATCGATCTTTGCTAAGATGAATCTACACTAATTGCCAAGCTGAAATTCCCTAACCTTTCGTCCCTGGCCTTTTCTCTCAAGCTTTAAAGCAGCTCGAGTTAAGTAGTCTATGACCTTCTACTGCATTGATCGAATGGCTTCTGATCTCTTAACAACCTGTTAATCCTTAGGTCGATTAGGTAAGGCGATTTGGTCAAGTGGAAGCTCAGGGTTGTAGCTATATGGAACTTCGAAGGGTGACTTCTCAATGATACCTAAGTTGTCCTACTGTAAGCAAACTCGATTATGGGAAAGCATAGGTCTCAATCAACTTGGTTCCTTCCAACTGCAACTCGGAGTAAGGTGTACAAGGTTCAGTTGATAACCTCAGTTTGACCATCTATTTATGGGTGGTAAGACACACTAAATAACAACTTGGTCCCTAGGCATTTCTATAGTATCTTCCAAAAATGGCTGAGGAACTTCGAGGCTTGATCTGATACTATAGTCTTCAGTACTCCATACAGCTTCACCACCTTTTACAAAAAGAGAAAAGAACTAGCCAAAGTGTTGTTAGTTTGATCATATGGCACAAAATGTGCCATCTTACTAAACTGATCCATGACTATCATGATGGAGTCCTTCCCAAGGTACATCCCTAACAACCCTAATACAAAGTCCATACTTAGCTTAGACCATAGTTTGGCCGGGGTAGGCAATGGTAAATAGGGTCCCTATTCAGCTCGACTCTTCACCTTTCTACAAGTAACACACCTTTCCAACATAAATTGCACGTCTCTCAACATTTTTGGCTAAAAGAACCTTTAAGCCAATACTTCATGGGTCTTAGTCTTCTCAAAATGGCTAGATAATTCTCCTCCATGTGCTTCGTGTATTAGCGATTCTCGCATAGAATAGGCTATGATATACAATTTCCCCTTTTTGAACAAGTATCTGTCTTCTTTGTAATAATCAAAATAGCTCATCCTTCCTTACATCAAGCATAGATCAAACCAAAGTGTGGATCATCAACATATAAATTCTTGATGACAAAGAATTCGAGAAGGCTTGTTTGGAACTTAGTCAAGAGTGAATGTTGTCGTGATAAGGCATCAACTATTATATTATTCTTACCATTCTTATACTTAACAACATAAGAAAATTCTTCCATGAATTCTACTCATTTGGCCTGTCTCTTAGATAATTTTGGTTAACTCTTCAAATAACTTAATGACTCGTGATCATTATAGATCACAAATTCCCTTGGCAATTAATGAGTTTTAAATTGGTTATATTTTAATTAATGATTTTTTGATGATTTTCCTTGATATTTGAGTTTATTTTTTAGATAATGATTTTAATTGAGTAAAATTTTGTTTTCTAGGTGTTGAAATGATCTAAGCGAGACAATGAGAAGATAGAAACAAATTTTACTCAAATCAAAGCTAAAATAAGTAAGTTATGAAGGTTTAAAAATCAACACAGCCGAATAACATGATTGTATTGTTTTCAAGGAAATTTGAAGCTTATTTTCAACTGTTATAGTCTAGGACATAACCAAAAGACATGATCATATCCCCAGTCATGTCTTTTTTAATTGATTTATCTTTTTCATCTCTTCCTATATAAAGCCTTATTAAGGTTAATTTAAAAGAAGAACTTTTGGCATGAATTTTAGAGAGTTTTTCAAGTAAAAGACACTTAAGAAAGCATTATGTAAAGAAGATTTTAAGAATTAATTTTTCTTTAGATTTCATGATTCATCCTTTTATTTTTTTTCTACTCTTTGTTTTTAAATCCTTATTTTACGGTGTATAGAGAGTAGATTTTTGGTATCTATGTTTTATAAAACATAGATCTATTCATGTGACATGATTAGTATTTAATTAATTTAATTCTTTAGTCTTTTCTTGGTTCAACTATATTTGCTTCATAATTTAGGTTATTATTTCCACAAATAGTAATCTAGAGTTTGATATCTTATAAGAGAATTGAGAGATTTCTTATAAGATTAGATCTAGGCATAGTTAATGAGAATTATCGTAAGATTCTCCTGGAATTTTAAACTAAGGCATAGAGAATTTATTATTCAATAATGTAATCTTAGATTATGCTATTGAAAAGATATTCTAATAAGTAATTTTAGGGTTAAGGTTGATTAGCTTGAGAAAGTGATTAACTTTAGTAAAGAATTCTCCCGATCAAGAAAGATTAAAGAATAAATTAGATTATCTTTAGGAAAAATCACATGTTAGTTATAAGGAAGTAAGATCTAGTTACAACATTAAATCTTGAATTAATTTCCAATTGAATTACTTTCTTGTTAATTCTTGAATTACGTCTTAGTTAATCTTCAAATCAGTTTTAATAGTAATTTATATTTACTTTTTTAGGTTTCTTGAAATTTAATTTACCGGTTAGATAATAAAAACCTAGTAAGTACTAGTAGTTAAAGTCCTTAAGGCATCGATACTTAAACTTAATCCACTATTACAATTTGATAAGGTATACTTGCTTGACACATCAGCAGTAAATAATGTTACCAAACTATTAGAGCTCCAATCAAGGAGTAGAACTCCTTATCATACATTGAGTAGTTAAGTATAGCTCCTTAAAGTTTTTTCACTAAAGTAGGCAATAAGTCGACCCTCTTGTATCAGCATGGTACTTATGCCCAATCTAGATGCATTGCATTCCACTTCAAATGCTTTGTTAAAGCTCGATAGAGCTAGGATAAGGGCAGTAGTCAACTTCTCCTTCATTTCTTCGAAACTTCACCGCTCCTTCTCTCTCCGTCTAAACTCAACGTTCATTTTGGATAGTTCGGCAAATGGTACCATGATGGTACTAAAGTTCTTTATGAAGTGGTGATAAAATGATGCAAGTCTATGGAAGTTATGAACATTGGTAAAACATGTTGACATCAACCATTCAGCAATTGCCTTCACCTTCTCCTCATCAACTTAATTACCTCCACCACTTACAACAAAACCTAAGAAAATCACCTCAGATTGGTAAAAGTCACACTTCTTTACATTAGCATATAACTTTTTGGCTTGGAGTTTAGAGAAAATGGCTTAGAGATGCTCACAATGTGCTTCCAAGTTGGGGTTGTAAACAAGAATATCATTGAAGTGTATAATAACAAACTTTCCTATCAACTCTTAAAGCACATAGTTCATCAACCTCATAAATATGCTTAGTAAGTTTGATAACTTGAATGGCATCACGAGTTACTTACAACCCATGGCAAGTTTTGAATACGGTTTTTCACTCATCACCCTCCTACATTTTGATATGGTGGTATTCAGACTTGAGGTCAATCTTGGAAAAGATCTTTGCTCCATGTAGCTTATCAAGCATGTCATCAAGTTAGGGTATGGGGTATGTGTACTTGATGGTGATCCAATTGATAACTTAGTTATCCACACACATTTGCCATCTTTCTTTAACACCAATAAGGTTGGTACTATACAAGTGCTCCGGGATTCCCAAATATATCCTCTCTCCATTAGCTCGTCAACCTGCTTTTGAAGCTCAGCAACTTACTCAGGACTTAATCAATATGCTAGTTTGTTCGGCAATGTGGTTGCTAGTTATGAATCGGTAGCATACTTAATTCCTCCTATTAGGGGTAGACCCTTAGGTAGCTCGTCAAGGAACAAGTAAGAAAATTCCTCCAATAGATCCTCTACCTTAATAAGTAACTCAACATTTATGACCTTAAGGTCAAGCATCCTTCGAACAGATAGAAAGGTTGACACTTATAACTTCATTTCCCATGATAGCTTAACTAAGCTAATTACTAAGGCCTCCTTAAGAGTTCAACCAAGTTGAGCTTGCATGACCTTGACTTGCTCGAAGGACATAGGACTTAATGTTACCCTTCTTCCTTCATGATAAAAAAAACTGGTATTTTTCTTCCCATCATAGATCACATGTCGATCAAACTACCATGGTCTTCTAAGAAGAATGTGTGAAGCACTCATAGGCAACACGTCATAGAGGACGTCATCTTGATACTTCCTAATACAGATCAGCATTGCAACTTTCTTGGTCAATTGTAAGACTTTTTTGTCATCGAGCTAATGCAGTTTGTAAGGTTTGGGGTGAGGTGTGGTCGGCAACTTTAATTACTAAACCATAAACGTAAAGGCAGCATTAGTACGACTACCACTATCAATAATAAGTATGCAAAGTATCCCCTTGTCCTTGCATCTAATGTGAAAAAAAGTTCTCACATTGCTCGTATTCTAGTGTTGGTCTCATACCCATCACTCGCCTCAGTACTATGGTTGTGAGCATGAAATCACCTTCTTTACTGTATATGATTTCCTCCTCTTTGGACACGTAAGCTTGTCTAGATTCTTTTAGCTCTTGCACCTCCTCATTAGTGTTGTTAACCTTGATGTTCGGCATTTCTCCTTTCACTATCATTGTTCTTTGATTCGAATGCTGAGTTGCAATATGTCTAAATCCCTAACACTTGAAATACTTGATCTCACTTATCTTTCTTCCTAAGCTTTGTCCTTTCTCAAATTTCCTCGGGGCTTATTTTTCCTCAACTCAGGCAACTAATACAGGTTGGACCTCATTAGCTTTACTTAGTTTTGTTCTAATATGTTTGCTTAGAATAAGTCATCTAAGGGAAGCTTGATTAACAAGAGCTTGAAATTTGCTCGTTTGACGTCACTCTATCCTTAGGCAGCTAGAACAACTTCCTCCAATGTGCTAATGCCCCTCGTCTCCAAGATATCCCCAATCTTATACTTTTACCCTTGTCAGTCTTCAAGTTCTACAATTTCATATTGAATCATTATCACTTGAAGTTCTTTTACATAGGCATCTACACTCGGGCCTCCTTACCTCAAGTCCTGTAACCTCTTGAACGTATCCTGTAAATAGTAGCTTGGTATAAATCTCCTCCTCATCACTTTCTTCATCTCATCTCAATCTCTAATTTCTCTATCTCTTTCTCTATGCTTAGTAGCTTGCAAATTTTTCCACCATAGAGTAGCATATCCTGTGAATTCTAGTACGATAAGTCTAACCTTTGTAATTTTAGGAACTTCATAACATTCAAATTGCTTTTCAATTTTATCTACCCAATCGAAGTAATCCTTAGCATCACCAAACCTTTTTAGTTTTAGGAACTTCATGACATTTTAACTGCTTTTCAATTTTATATATACAATCCAAGTAATCCTTAGCATCACTACTACTAGAGAAGCTTCGTATTTTCATCTTCAAACCTTCTACTCTAGGAGCTCAGATATTTTGTTCTTCCTCGTCATCACTCAACTCCTCTTTTACTTCCTTTATTCCACCATTGCAAGTCTATGTCAAGCAAGCCTTTCCACTCCTCCAACTCAATTAGGTTGAACTGGGAAATTAACTCGACTAGGTGGTCATTACCTCGCTTGAGCAAAGCTTCTACATGGTCTCTATTCAATTCACCTCTAAATTGTTGCTAGTTGCCTTGTAAGGTAGTAACCAAACTCTTAACTAGGTTAGTGAGCCTATCGATTTTTCCATCAATTGACCTTTAGATGTAACTCCCTTAATAGCTATGACTAGCATAAGTATCACTCTCAACATCTCCGATAGTCCTATGAATACTAGAATCTAACATTGCTAAACTACATAAAAACCCTCTTTGAAACCCAACTTTATGCTACAACTCAATAACACTTGCTTCAACTTCAACTAAATGCTACTAATAACACTTATCATAGCTATAAGACACCAAAAACCACATACTCTGTTTTGCGAGTATGGAAATAAGGGAAAACACAAACAAAGCACCTACCTTTTTATGCTATGAAGACACCATTCCAACATCCACTACTAACTAATATAGCAATCTAAATCCTAATGAAAACCACTTCATACAACCACGATGATACGGGCATCGGTATAGATGAAACATGACCAATGGTATGACATAAACAAGGGGTAGGTTCGAACCACGACATTATCTAAAAAAACAAATGATATTCAAGGGTTTGAGTAGGAGTCTCCATATATTGACGATTGATATGATGTACGAACGCCTTACATAAGTTGAAGTCACATTTGATTTGATGTACAAGTGCAACAAGAGGTGCAACAAGAGGTTACTCACCACTAATCTACACTTAAGGATGGACTAGATAATAGTAAAATGAGTGAATAAATACATTTAGCTCAAAAGAGAAAATTTCTAAATATTGAAGATACTTACTATGTGGCTATTACAATTGTGTGGTATTTATATGTCCTAATTTAGGTAAGTCTTAAGTTACTATAAATAACTAAAAAAGATTCCTATTAGAAATGGAAAAATGCATATTACGTAAGGGCAAATCAGTAAACACAACAAAAAGGAATATCCTATGCGAGAACAATACGGATGTTGGAAGATCGAATACATGTTTGCCTCTTAATTTGTGGTCTAAGTAAGTACTAGATGCAGGGTAAAGCTAACTAGGTTAGCATTAGGTCGGTAACTTAGTAGCTCGAGGACTTAGAGGGCGCTTATCCAAATTGTTGGAATTTAGGAGCCTAGCTTTGATAAGTTAACTTGACATTGGGTTGGTGTGGGCTCAAATGTTCAATAGCTCAAGATCATGAGAGCTCGAGTCTTGGCAGCAGTAGGAGTTGTTAGCTTTTATGGGCATTTCCTCTACCTAAGAGATTGTGATTTGGTTGGAAAAACTCAAGAAACATATCAAGTTAGGTTGTAAGAACTCCTCTTCTTTTGGGGTTAGGTCCTTTTAGGCGGCTCGACTTACTAAGGCAATAAGTCCTCGTACTCAAGATATCATAGTTGGTCCTTAATTCTTATCAAGTCTCTTTGACAGTGTCAATTCCTTCACGTGTATCACAAAGAGTATTTTGCATATCCTTAATTGTTTTACAACAAGATATCAAATAGAATTCAGATGGAGCTATAACAAAAGATAGGAGATTCTTAGCCTTTTTATTCAAGCTAGCCTTCTTTTTGTACTAAGTAGCCTTTCCTCTTATTTGGATATCACCTGATTCAATGATGTCCCATGAATTGAAGTCAATAGCTTGGATGTAAGTTTCTATCATATATTTCTAATAAACAAAATTTGTGTAATTGAAATACGAAACTTTATAAGCTAGTATAAACATACTACTTTCCACCATTAGATCTCAAACTTAATATGATAAAAGAGCTAGCTTTTTTTATTAAAAAAATTTTCAATCTTTCTATACAAAAATTTTCTCTTTTAAAAAATTGAGCCTCGTTTTAACACCAAAAATATCCTAGATAATGAAAAATAACATATATTGAAAATGAAAAAGATATTATGATTGACAATATAAATTATGGAAATAAATAAATGATACTATAAATAAATGGAATGCAATAAAGGAAAGAGTTTCTAGAATCGTATATAATAATATTATAATATGATAAATTATAGTATCATTGGGATTGTATTTCCAATTAGATTAGGCTTGTTTTATATATTATTATATAATTTTAACTATTATCATTGAGATTTGGTGATGGAATAATTATCTACTTTTTATGAAAATTTATGGCATTACAAAAAAAGTTTTCTTTCTTTTTTCCCTTTTATCTTTCATGTAGATGCCTTTGTCTCCATCAAAATTTGGGTTTGCATATATTTAAGTGAAGATGGTTTCTTTATTTTGTTTGTTTTCCATTTCTATAACATTATACAAAATATTTTCAAAATGAGATTTTAAAATTTTTTTATTCGTTAATCTTGTTCTTTTTTCTATATTCTCAAAAGATAAAAAAATAGATTAATTTACTTTGAGCATATTATGTAATTTTCAGAATCATTGTAATTGTATTTTTAATTAGATTAGGTTTATTTTATATATTATTATATAATTTCAATAATTATCATCTTAAATGAGAAGTCTTAATTTAAATATTTTAAGAAATGTTAAATATTCAGTAAATCGTTTAGAGATTGAATAATGTAAAAATAATGTTGTATTATTTGGTATCAACCTTTGGATAGAAAATAACCGGAAGAATTACAACGAAGGGGATCAATGACTTACTAAAAGCTTAAGCATGAACCGACAAGTATATCGGGTCATAAAAGTAATAAAAATGGTTAGTCAAGGTCGCATTCCATAGAGAATTAGGTGCTAAGTACTAAATCAATTAAGTTTTTCCCTAAACTAAGCTATCAATAATTAAATTAAAGGTGAGTGAAAACTAAATAACAAGGTGAATACTAAACCGAATGTCCTAGCTACACCACGAAGGTCCTAGGTTTAAGAGATAAAAAGAGATTAAATTGGGATTCACAAATCTATTATCATTTGAATCAATGTAATGTCTCAAATCGATATTCGAAATTGACTAAATGGGATTTAACTAAACTCACTAGAACTTATCCACCTCTTAGAATAGCGGAATTCTAATTATATAATAAATCTACCCGCCAAGGCGATTTATCTATAATTATCAAATAAATAGTAGTCCGCTCATACCAGAATCACTCCTCTATTTAGAAATATGAATCGAGTACGTCCTTATGACCCAAATCATATTTCTAATTGCATTAAGTGCGTGAGTTTATGAATTTAATTAAAACTCATATATCCTTATGACAAGCCTTTTAAAAAATTCAAGTTATGTTCATCACAAGTTATTGAAACCTTCTTAAATATCCTATAACTCTATCCAGCTAAAAAGTGATGGCTAAATACTAAATAACTAGATGATAAATATAATAGTAAAATACCCAAATACTTAATAATGAGATTGGAACAAATCATAAAATATATCAACTCGTCGAATCCATCAATGCAAAAAGCTAAAATAAATTAAGCATAATGTCACATCGCAACACCCAAATAGATTAAGATATATAACAATTGAAATAAAAAAAAAACACCTCAATTAGTATATTCAAATCTAAAACCCAATACAAAATTGGCATATCTTCAAATATTTAGACACCTAAGAAATCCTCTAGTAAGCTAGAACAAAAGGAATTAGTGTCCTAAAATTAAACAAAACATAATGAAATTAATGAAATAAAACAAAAATAAAATTTTGTTCTTCAATATTCTACAATAAAACTATCCCTAAGCTACTGTCTAAACTCTCTCTAAAAGTTATTGTATTACTTTCTCCTTTATTGTTTTCTCTTTGACTAAAACTACCCTCCCCTTTTTTCTATATTCAGCTCCCCTATTATAAACCCCCTGCTGCTCCACAACTGAAAAGAAACCAAAACCTATGTTGCATGGGCCTAATGTGAACATGATCCAAATGAAGCCTACACATCTTTTTTAAATACTTGATGGAAGCTATTGATCTGCTATGTAACCAATAGAGCAAATGAGGATAATGTTTAGGAATTGCTGCTCTTATTCCAAACAAAAATAGTAAGGCCTACATCAGGTGTAATTGAAAATTGGTTACAAAATGGATTAAAGATAGATTCCACGTATGTGTGTGAAATAGACTGAGGGCCTCTTTTCCATTCCTGCTTCTGTAATTTAATATTACATTCCCTCTCCGCATCAACCATTAACTATGACATGGGTTGAAATTTTATGGCCTACATGTGTGTATATTTTGATACTACGGCCTGTTGTTGTTCGGTTGTTGCAGCTATTCGGTTGGAATTTGCTTTGTTAGAGTTAGCTCAAATCAACTTAGTCTCACAATTTGCTATGAAATGAATCATGACCTACTGAATAGGTGCTCAAGTTGGTCAATGGAGTTATATAAGTTGCTACTACACATAGTTCATGTGAAGAAGTTATTGGTTGGTACTCAGTTTAGTCATTGTTCAATTAGTTGCAGCAGCTGCTGCTACAACTCAAGTTCCATGTTAGCTTTCTTAGAAGCATTCAAGAGCTTTACATTAACTTAGTTCTCATCTTATGTTGGATTTGAAGATGCTGTCAAACAAACTAAGAGAATAATAAGTTTATGCAAGCATCCACAATAAGATGAAACAAAGCTTCTATAATGAATTGTAAAAATATATATATAATAATAATAACAATAACAACAATAATAATTGGTGGTTGTACGTATGGACAAGGGCTCTCGAATTGGTTACTTAGCATTAGAGTTATTTTACTGTAAATTGGTGGAGTGCAAGGTGTGGTGTACTGCATGTTGTGCAATTGAGTTCAGCTATTGAAAGTTGTTAAGAGCTGCATGACATCAAAACAGTAGCTAGGAGTGGTTCAAGTCCTCGGTTGCTTTGATTGGAGTGCTATCGTTGCTATCTTTGGTTTAAGGAGATCTACATTAGCTTGGTTGGTTGTTGCAAGTTAAATTGCTGCTATTTCTAACTCAAAGAGCTGCTGTTAACCTTGATTAAGAAGTAATTGCTATCACTTGGCAATGGTTATTAAATTAGATGGCTTAGTGCTTGGTCTTGTGCTACTAAGTGAAGCTTGGTTAAGGACTCATACTTAAAGTTCATACATTTGCAGTCAAACAAACCAAAAGATTAATAAGCTGATGTTAAACTAATAAATGAGTGAATGAATAAATTGCTACGGTTGTGCTTTGTATGCTTGATTTAAGTTGCTCCAATTTTCCTAAGTAAGTTATTTGATTCTCTTGAAAGTGCTGTTATGAGTTGGTTTAGTTTATGCTCGGATCTTACAGTAGAGATTGGAGAGTGTCATGCTAAAATTGAGTTGTAGGGGCTGTTGGTTCTTCATAAGAAGCTTAGTGTATGCAATTTAGAGTTCCTTTCTTGGTGTTGTCATACGGTGAATGGAGTGAGTTGTTATTCAATAGCTAGTTAGAGCTTGGCTTTGGATTTGTTTCAACTAGGAGTCACTACATATTGCTACTTTTGGATTAATTGAGTGAAATTTGCAGCTGATTAGACAACAGCTATTGTTTTGGTTCAGTTAGTTGTTGCGCTTAGGTTGCTTGGCTTCAGTGCTCTTAAATGAAATATAAAGCTTCCCTTGAGGTTCTTTAGTAAGTCTTCAACTCTAATCACCAAAAGTATGAAGTTTTAACTTGGTCAATCTATTTATTTTGAGCTATCTTTTGATGTTGTATGGTGAATGGAGCTACTATCCAAATGCTTTGCTTTTGGCTACTGTTCATGTTAAGAAATTGCATTGGCTTAGAGTTGCTCATTCTTTTGATTCTCTAAGCTACTATCTTACTACTCTCGACTTAATGTAGCTAAACTTCCTTAGAGGAGCTATTATGATTTGGTCTCTTCACAAGTTTGGTCATGAAACTACAATGAGTGACAACATGTGTAGACTCTTCACTAAGTTGCCAACTTAAAGCTTGATCCATTAACCGCATAAATTCCATTGAGCTACTGTAGATGGATCAAGTAGGCTATTTACTATCTAGTGCTTGGTTGATCGGGACTTCTTGCTAACAACTACTTCTCAAGGCTTCATATAGCTATTGGCTGTTATCTTGTGTTCAGGCAAGATGTTTGGCAACTATCATCACATGAAGGAATGTTTAGACCAATGAAGCAATCATCATATATAACCTTAAAACTAAGAATTAAACACTATTGCGCATAATTTACACATAAGAATAGCCAATAGTTTAGATGGATTCTTATAATCCTATACAAATCATGTGAGGCTAAATTTTAATCATTTTTGCTAAATCTTAACAAAATTGATAGTAATACATGCACTTTAGCCGCTTTAACTAAGAAATAATAGTAAAACTCTATAAAATGTAAGAAATGTGGTATTTTACAAATTTATTAATCAATGTTTAGGGACAAGTTCAAATAGGGTATTAATGTTTTAAAAAGTTTAAAGAAAGAATTAATGTTTCATAAAATCGTTCAAACAAAGGATCAATGTTTTGAAATGTTCAAATGAGAGATCATCGTTTTATAAAGTGATTCAAATAATTTTATGCATTGACTGTTATGAATCTCTTATTTGAATCACTTTGTGAAATGTTGACCCCTTATTTAAACTTTTTGAAATGCTGATCTTTTATTTGAACTTACCCGCAAACTTGATCCCATCTATTGTAATTCTTTTAAAAATAACCTATAAAACATTATACTAAATGCTGTATAACAATACATTAGAGGACATGGGAATTAAGTTGTGTAACAAATAATATATATATGTATATATTATATGGAGAGTTTAAAAATTTTCTTATTCTTTTTTCTTTTGTTAAAACATTGGTGATATTAAGATTACTATAAATTTTTTTTTTGTATTATAAACACATTTAGTCAAATGCTTATATATATATATATATTTACGTATGCTTTTAGTTTATAAAAAGTATAAGAACATCATAAAATATATGTATATGTATGTGTATATACATGTATATGTAAAATGTTCTAATATACAACATATTGCAAATGATACTTCATAATTAATGCTTACGCTCTATTAGTTTCTATTGTGGTTTTTGCTAATTGTTACCTCTTTTTCCTATTCCTTACTACTATAAACTTTTTATTTAGGTTTTTCACATTCCATATAATTTTTTTTAGCTTTTTGAGATTAAAAAACTTATCCTCAAATCAATGTACGAATTTACTAGATAATATCAATTCATATTAGACTTATACTATTATGTACTAAATTTATTAACTAATATATCTTTCATTGTTTTCATAAGTGCATGATGATTTTTTTTTATTAACAAAATTAAACATGATTAATATATTCTAATTTTTTTTTTTTGGTGATTACAATGGGGAATGGAGGATTCGAATTTAATCCATTCTACTTAGGAGATCAGTGTTCATACCATTAGCTATTTTAATATACTTATAATGTAACATTGTAGTTGTACATTTTTCACATTTTAAGGGCCATCTATAGAATTATTTCATCAATCATCGATTTGTTCTATACATTGATGCAATAATTATTTCATATTTGAAATTTGAACATATAGCTATATTTATTTTTTACACATTCATCGTGGATACATATCTACTAGTATAATATATATACATAATTCAACTAAAGCAAACAAATGGTAATTTTACAAATGAAGTGGATTGGCATATAAGTTTGAGATCTCATTTCACTATGTGCATGTTAAGGTTAATCAACCATGATTCCATACCAAATCATTGAATTCATTTTGTGGAGACACTTAATGAAAGTTTTTGCAGTATATTTATATTTACTAGTGATATTTAGTATGTATTTAAGCTTTAGTATATACGTAATTTGTTATGGATATATAGTGTTATCGCATCCATAATTTAAGATGTGATAGTTTTAAGTGGTATTAAAGTCTTAATTTAAAAGATGCTTTGAAAGTTAGGAAACTGATTTGCAGGATGGTAAATTAATGAATGTAAGTAGTTTGTGCACTAGATTGGCCTTTGAGCAATCTATGTGTTTATTTATTTATGGAGTTATTTATAATTATTTATTTGATGACTTTATTTATATAACTTAAAGTTTTATTCATTTATTTTGGAGAATATAGGAACCTTGGAGAAGTTATGTTGAATTGTGTGAAAATATAAAAGGTCTGTTAGGTTATGTAGATGATACGTTAAGTTACATAGTAGGTATATTGCAAATATAGAAGGTATGTTGTAAATGTAGTAGGCGTACTATGGATGTTAGAGATATCATATATCATGTAAAAAGTCATGTGATATTATGCAATTGATATAGAAACTATATAAAGTATGGGGACATTTGCTAGCTCAATGGAAAAGGAACATATCTTGAATTTGTAAGAACTCATTATCAAGTCCCTGAACCACATTCAAAGCATGCTATGGGTACGATAAGTTCTTAGTCATACCTTTTGGACCCTAATAATAGGGTGCCTATCTTGATTTGATGACTATGTAGTTGACATAATCTTTCATGAAGTTGTCCATCATGTTGTGGAATATGGTAATAATTGTTCTCTGGTAAGTAGCTGATATATTCTTAAGTCTAAAAAGCATGATGATGTGATAGGAGTTTCCAACTGGACGAAACAAGGTATGTTCACCATCATGAATGGCCATCCTTATTTGGTTGTAGCCAATAAAGCAATCTATGAATGTGAGTAATTCATGTCTATTGTTGCATCTACCAACTCATCGATGTTACATAATGAAAAATCATATTCAGGGTATGCCTTGTTGAGATCATAAATCTACAGAAACGAGTATCAGACAATTCTTGTTTCTTAATAATATAGTATTAGCTAGCCATGTAAAGTGTTAGATTGGCTTGATGAAGCTTGTTAGAGCAATTTTCTTCTCCTCTTTTTTTTTTTTTATCTAAACTTCAATCTTAAGGAGGAATATTCATTGCCTTAGGCCCCTAGAGTCTAAGTGCAATGTTTAATTTGTACACCACTAAGTCAAGGTCTAATCTTGATATTTCATTATAGGTCCACGTAAACACATCTTTATGTTGTTTTAGCAACTCTACTACGTAAACCTTAATCTCTTACAATAAACTCTTATTAATGAAGATAAGTCATGGAGAATCCCTTGGTCATGCTACATACAAATCTTTAAACACCTTAGCTTAGGGGTTCATATGGTCTTGCATGTATAAGGAGGTGGGCTAAGTTTCTTACATCTGTTTGGGATTTGAGGAAGATAAGAAAGCTTCCACGAAACCCTAAAATCATCGCAAGTAATATATCATTTGCCTATCAGCCCTAACAAAGCTCACTATCTCTTCAATTTCTTTCTACTTTTTCTTGTATTTGCAAAAGCCTTACGTTCTCCTCTTCTTCTTTTGCTTCTCTTAGGTTTCCTCTTAAGTGGATAGTGATATGCTAGAGGGTTTCGCAATAGTAATCTCCCCCTTTTACCATACTTAACAAAGAATGTAACTTCTCTATGTACTTGTTTGCATTCGTAAAGATTATTCAATTACCATCCTTTGCACATGTTTTATAATACTACACTATCTAAATTATCTCTTGGAAATCTAGGTGAGTGCATTTGCTATTGCAATGTATGTGTCCTCATGAACACCAATAGGTAGAAAAACTTCTTAAAATTAAAAGTTTTCATCAAAGTGACAACTGTTGATAGGTGACCACCTTGGTTAATCTCTATTGATGTCTCTTTTCTTCATGTGCCTCAGTTTGTGACATGTCCTCCTTTTCTAACCTTGTATCTTGACTGGTAGCATTAGTGGCATCTTATTAAGTGTTACGTATAGGGAGTGAAATCATTATTTTTCATAATACGTTCTCTATTTTGGACATCATTAAATATCTCCTTCAGGGTCTAACACTTCATAATGGGATGACCCATAATTTGATGATATCTTATAAACATTAGGATTATTCTTCTCACTTGCAATCGGTAAGTGATTCACCCTTTGGATCTTGATGTTCTCATCTCATAGCTATTGGTCAAGTATAGCATGTACTTACCCATTAGACATAAGAACGAGGGGGTTGATATGTGACCCCTTAGCTTGTCATTCCTTAGCTTCTTGCTATCTCTGGAGCTCTTACCTTAGGCTAAGATAATGGATGTCACTCGTTTCCCAAATCTACTACATTTTTCCTATTACTTTGAAAAAGAATTGTTAGTTCTCATCATAGTCTCAATGATTGTAGATAAAGAACATAAGTTAAGGTTTTCTAGGTAGACAACAAACTTAATAAATATCTCTTGTATACAAATTTTCAATAATACTTTCTCATCACGTATATTCTCAATATTTAGAGTATGCTCTTTGATCCATTCTACATAATTCATTAGATCTTCTTCCGAGTTCTATTAGGTCCTTCACATATTTACAATTGTGACTCAATCTTGGGTGGAAAAGAATTTCCCCAAGAGCTTGCATACAGTTCCTTAAGAATTGACTTGCATACAGTTCCTTAAGAATTGACTTGATTGAAGGGGAGAATGACATACTGATGAGCGTTTAAATGTACATGTTTTCTAATTGACTTTATAATGCTCTTATAAGATTTTTGGGTGTTTTATTTAAATTTGATGTTTGGTTAGTTCATATTCTAATTTCAAGCCTTTGAAGGGTATTTTGAATGAAAAGGAACAAATTCTAATAAGTTTTAGATGATTTGGAATCAAAATTATGAAGTTTTGAAACTTAAAAGGAAGGTGCATATATGAGAACACACCCATGTTTTTAGAGGATGATAACCGTGAGTTAAAAGAAGGACGAAATTGAATGCTGAGAAAATCATGGTGCCATATATCGTAGGTTTCACTAATTTGTGAATTTTAAGAAGAAGACCACGTTCAAGAAGTACAACAATGATTCATGACTACAATCATGTTTCATCTTTGTGGATTTTCATATTTTGAGGAGATTTGTAATCCTTAGTTTATAAATACATATGTTAGAGCTTTTGTGGAGACACTCATTGTCACAATTAGAACTATAACTGGATACTCTTTTCACATATCCTTGCTCATTTCATACTTTTTATTATTGGTTAATTGTTATTTTGATTAGTTAGTATCTAGATTAGATGAACCCCATGAAAGTCATATAATTATTCTTTTCTTTTCAATTTAACTAATGATTCTTTATTTCTTTAAGATCTAATTATGTGCTTTTTCATTATTTTGAGTTAATATTTCTAAAGTCTTAATTTGATTTGATGCTTAGAGATTGATAAATTTTATGTGTGAATAGCTTTAGCATAATTGAAAGAAGTTATATGCACTCTTAGAGTTATAAAAAAATAACTTCTCTAGATTAGGGTGAAACCTCATAATAGATGTCGTCAATCATTAATGCAATCTTAGGAATCTTAATTAGAAAAAGATTTCAATTAATCATCATAAGGTTAGAAATTGATAATCTTAATAAAGATATTGATTCAATTTAGTGTTTCTCATAGTATAATGAAATATTAACAAGATATCTTTATCTTGATTGCATGACTAGTCTTACTAGGGATTCGAGATCAAGGTGCCATCTTATGGATTTTGCATTCTTGATTTTCTTTAGTTCTTATTTATTTCACAATTTAATTAATTTAATTTAGTTTAATTAGTTTTAGTTAAATCTAGCATTTCTAAAATTTGTTCTTGAATTGAATTTGTTGGTTAGATAATGAAGAGGGGGTGAAGTTACTTAAATATAATATCTGAAGGATCAACACTCAATTGCTTACCCTAAATACTAAGTATATGCCTTTTCGATCAATTGAGTTTTATAAGTGAGTTAGAAGAGCCAATCTGGCTCGACATACTTTATACCTTTGAGTCAAATGGACCGGATTTATTTAGCCCATTGTTTAAACGGATAAAAAACTTTGCTTTAATCTACTTTTTAAATGGATTAAACGGGTTAGCTCCTAAGTTAAGGCATGCAATCAAGTTAAATGAGCCAATTCACTTTGGCCTTGGGTTAAATGAGCTGAATTTATTTGACCTACTTTTTAAGTGTGTAAAAACACTTATCCATAACCCCTTTGTTTTGTAAACGAGTTTACCTTTATTTGTCGACGACTTAAAAAAACTCTTTAAGCTTTAGGTTAATATCAAGTTTGTATATTTCTGACCTTTCGAAGCTTCCATAAATTTTATTAGACATCCCTTAGCACTTCTTATTTTATTATTAACAATTAGAAGTATGCAAATGGATTAAACGGGTTAATTTAACCTGCTATACTTTGATTTGTGGGTTAAATAGATTGAACTTATTTGATTTGTTTTTAAATAGGTAAAAAACACTTAGTTCTAACAGACAAGCTAAAAGTATAAATGGATTAAACAAATTAACTCTAACTGACCTACTTCAACTTGTGACTTCAATAAGTCGAGTTTATTTGACTTACTTTTTTAAATGAGTAAAAATATTTGATTTTAACTTACTTTTTAAGCTGGTTAAATAAATTGGTCACAGGTTAAAATCTATATATAATAAGATAAATATAAAAAAAAAATTCCTCCATAGAAATATAAACAAAAAATATTCAATATCTTTACAAAGTTCTTAAAGCACCATTAACAATTTTCTATTGCTGATGGTGGAAATATATATTCCCAATAATGTTTCCATAACCTGTTAAAAATGCGACGTAGTCACAATACTCGAAGGATGACGGGTCAAGTTCCAGAATATTCATATCCATGTCAGCTATTAGAATCTTTAGCTGAATTTACAAGAAACGGTTCTAAGAATTCAGTCCAATCGAGGCAAAGGAAGGCCAATCGTGTCATTTTACTTGGCAACACGGCAAAGATAACCCCATAGTTGCCCCATAGCATAAGCTGCGTCGATCATCCCAACAAGTAAGCCGTGTTCTCTGCGTATGCCCTCTCTCTTTTAAATATCTCTAGAAAACATGGGTAACCGAAACAAAATTAAATAAATAAAGACTCCAATCTTTCTTTCTTCTTCAAAAGCCAAAACCCTCCATATTCGAAAAACTCTCTCTTTTCTCTCTCTCTCCCTCGTCATAACTGTTTTCTGTTATGATCTAGGGCTTCTCTCTGCCTTTTCCGGATCTACGCTATTGGTTTCCAGGTTCCTCCTCTCTTTCTTAATGTACAAGTTTTGTGAACGAATTTTTGTTTTTCTTTTTGACTTTTTCGTTATCGTAATCTTAGATCATGCTTATTTCGATTCGTATTTGATCTTCTGTAGGGTTTTTCTTCGATATCTTTTCGATTATTTCCTTCTTTCCACCTGCATTCTTCTTAATTTTGACCATCTGAAGCGAGAATTGGAATTGGAAGTAGGTTTGAGGTTTGCTTGATTATCATGATGATGCGACTTGAATTTCGCTGAGGATAGTTTTTTTTTTATTAGTTCAGGTTGATTTGTTTGAGGTGCATCCTGTTTTACAAGTTTTCGACAACATTGATCACAACGTTCTTTGTGTTGATAATGTTGCTAATAAGTTGGCGTCGAGCATGGTGAAAACTTTTTATATTATTTATTGAGAAAAATCTTTGTTCGCCTTCAAGTGATCAGCTCTGAGTCAATTGCGATGCAATATAAGTATAGATGTTAAGTTTAAATAAGAAAAATTAGTTTTACTGGTTATTATTAAGAACATACTCAATCCTGAAATAATTTGTCCACGTTCATGTTCCAGATGAGAAAAATTTAGTGCCCCTACCATCCGATATGCTCATGTGGCAATGTGGTTGTGATCTGGTGCAAAATTTGAAGCTAAAATTTTGGCTTGTGTAGCATCTTTCCTATTATTAACGAGAAAATGTGTCTGTTTAAATAATACTATTGTTTTGTGTAAGACAACTTCTGTGCTTTTAATATTTAGTGTGTAATGTAACAATGTTTATTATCATCAGATAATGTGGTGGTGATTGGAAATAATAGTGCTAACTGGTAATGACCTAGTAGTTTAGTGGCAGTTAATTCTTTTTTTGATTGTCATTGGTAAATGATGAAAGTGATTTCTTTTTCGAAAATCTGGAAGTCATTTTCCTAATTGTTTATAATTAGAACATTTTTGGTTCTGTGAGAATTATTTATCACTGAGAATGTATTTTACTTTTTACATGAAACAACTGCACTTTAATTTCCAAACTCACTGTATTTTGAAGTTTATATTTCTTGTAAAAGCATCTAATTATGTGCTTGGTTGCACAGTGTCCCCACTCTTAGTAGTGGGCAAAATAATGTTGCATGGCTATTATTTATTTGTACAGAATGCAGAGTTGTAGTCCCTTAGTTTATCAATCAAAACAAATGATGGTGATCTAGTGCTTACTCTTTTTTCAGATATATTGCTTTCAAGGGTTTGGAAGATAATTTCTGGTATATGCTGAAGGGAATTGTTGCTGACAATGTTTAAATAGTTACAGAATGATTGCTCTGGCTATATCGATTGTGAGGGTGGTAACAACATCTGGTAGCTATGCGTTCATTTTGGGGTGGCTTGTCCCTGGGTTATTTGGAGGTCTAGCTATCATCTATGCATGCCTTAAGTGGCAGAGGAAAACATCTCTATATTGGGTCAACGCTGCTGCTCAAGCCAAGAGAAAAGTCTGGAAGAAGCTAAAAGTTCCTTTATCGTATCATATTTGGGTGGAGGATTTTGCTTTTGACGAACAGTCCTCAACTTGTTGTGTTTGTTTGAATTCTTTGCTGACTGCTCATTCTTTAGGTGCAAAATTGTTATCACGCACTCCGTTCCATCGTTGTTGTGTTTGTGGTGTTGCAGCTCATTCTGATTGTTCTCAATTTGCTGCAAAGGGCTGTAAGTGTATTGCCCAAGCTGGTTTCAGCCATGTGCAACATCACTGGTCAGAGAGATGGGTTAATTTGAATGAGAATCATGAGACATCTGCCTTCTGTTTTTACTGCGACGAGCCATGTGGAGTACCTTTTATTGATCCTTCTCCTACTTGGCATTGCCTATGGTGTCACCGGCTTATACACGTCAAATGTCATGCTAGAATGTCAACCGAATCTGGGGATATCTGTGATTTGGGTCACCTTAGAAGGCTTATCCTTTCACCATTATGTGTGAAGGAGGTAGATGAAGAAGCCACAGGAGGTGCAACTCTTGCAAGGAAAAGACGCCATAGAAGTAAACATGGAAGTAGCCGTTCTCTAAACGGTAAGATTCACAACACTGTGGAAACTAATTCTGCATTATCATCCGTGATTAGTGAACTAGTTAGCTTGAAGAAGTCATGTATGGAGAAAAATACTGACAACTGGGTCAAGAAGGATGGAAGAGTAGTTGGTTTGAAAGGATCATATACCAGGTTGCCCCAGAAAAAAGTTGAAACCATAGGCTTTGGGCAGCCAAAGAAATATATGCTTGTTGACGTGCCTTCAGAAGCAAGACCTCTTTTAGTCTTTATCAATGCCAAAAGTGGAGCTCAATATGGGCCTTACCTTCGAAGAAGCTTGAACATGCTTTTGAATCCCGTGCAAGTAAGCAATAGTAATTTATATATTGAGAGTGATAGATACTAATGAGATTCCATTTAATTCCAACCTAGTGTGTGTTGTTCTTTTTCTTTTGATAGACCTTGGCATGAAGAAAATCATGTCAATAATAATTTGAATCATGGTGAATTCAGAGATATGTGATTGATGAAAGTACATGTTGCACTAGCATTTTAAACTTTGACTTATCTTGAGAAGAGAAGAAATAAATTATGGTTCGTGGTTCCATAAGGATGTTAGGATCTTGTCTAAAACTTTGCTTGTGATAGGATTCATTATGAGCTTATGAACCTTGGGAAAGCCCCTTAGCCTTTTTCCTGCAATCACAATAACAAAGGCTAGAAATAATTCAAGTCGAGACAGCATAGTGTTAGGGCTAGGTCTCAAATCTAATTTTAAATTTTGAAAACTCAAACCCTAATCAAAAGTCAAATTCCACTTATCTTATAATTTGGATAGAGCATGATTGAAGTGGTGGTTAACAAGCTCGAGCAACTTGATTAAGCTTGATTTGACTTGATTATCTAAAAAATTTTTTTTTTATTCTAATTAAAATAATATAATATCTAGATCCAAGTAATATCGAAGCTTGACTCGATCTTAATTAGGTTCACGGGTTGGTTAAGCTGAACATCATTAAACTCGAGATTGACTCAAACTTGAGTAAAGATTGAACCAAACTTGATGCATAGGTTTGTCTCTTTTACACCTTTAACTATACTTGAAATGAGTTTTTAGCAACTTTGCCATATTCGCAAAATAGATTGGATATTGATTTCTAAAAAATAATCTCCTAGATTTTGCAAGACATTGCTGTTGTTGCTTTTATCATTTGCTTGTAGAGATGCCATATGATTTTTAATTTGTTGCCTTGGATGTAGAAGTCACACATTGCACTCATTGTATATTCTGTGCATTGCTCTATGATGTTTTACGATGTCAAACAAGTAGAAGCAGTCAAGTTTGTTCTTTCTACTTCAATAGCGGTAATTGTGGAGTAGAATCTCTTGCAAACCAACATGGCATTGGTCTTCTCAAGGGGCCTCTTCTATATTTTGATTTATTTTGTAATCCAAATCTGTCAGTGATAAACCGTAGGTGCATAATGACATGGCAAGAGTACCTTTGATGTGAATTTAGTGATCTGTGTTCCAGGGACGTCTTGTATTTAAGATCTGCTCATGAAGTGAACCTCTATATTGCCTATAGCTGAACATGCATTTTCATTTCTTTGGTATGTGGACTATTCTTGCAGCTTTTGGTAACAGTCGTATTCTTTATTTGAATTTATTTCATCTAAGATATCATAAAAAGTTATTAGTGGATTTCTATTGCAGCTTAAGTGCTTTTGGTATTCCTAGGTTCTTTTCTTGGAAAATTTTATCCTGTTTGACAGTGGTAGTTTGCTTAGGTGTGGTTTGTTGAATCCTTTTGCAGGTTTTTGAACTGGGTGCTTCTCAGGGGCCTGAGGTTGGTCTAGAGTTATTCAGTAATTTGCCGAATTTCAGGGTTTTGGTCTGTGGAGGAGATGGAACTGTTGCATGGGTTATAGATGCAATTGAGAAACAGAATTTTGCATTACCTCCACCCGTTGCAATTCTTCCCCTTGGCACAGGAAATGATCTGTCAAGAGTTCTACGATGGGGAAGAGGTTTCTCCATGGCTGATAGTCAAGGTGGCCTAAATTCACTCCTAAATGATATCAATCATGCAGCAATAACTATGGTAGATCGTTGGAAAGTGAAAGTAATGGAAGAAAAATCAGATGGCCAGTTACATGAAGCACATTCTAAGTTCATGATGAACTATTTAGGTAATATATCTGGGAAACCAGATTTGCTGTGATATTTCTTGTTCTGTGTAAAAATTTGATGCATTCTTTTGGTTTAGGTATTGGATGTGATGCTAAGGTTGCCTACGAATTTCACATGACTCGAGAGGAAAATCCAGAGAAGTTTCATAGTCGGGTATCCATCTTTCTTTGCTTTCGCATGCTGTCCATGTTTGCTGAACATTCAATTGCATTTATCGCTATATAATATTTCAAATATGCATGGTACCTGCTAATTTCTACCTGAAAGTGGGAAGAAGGTCCAAAAATTTTCTTCAATCATGTTGAATGCCGTGATTATGGAAGTCATTACTTCCAAACTATGCTCATGCTAAGCAGCTGAAGCTCAACAAGGGTTTCAACCTTATAGGTTTTACATTCTGATAAGCACATATTAACTATGCTCATGAAAGTCATTACTTCAAAACTATGCTCATGCTAAGCAGCTGAAGCTCAACAAGGGCTTCAATCTTATGCCTTTTACATTCTGATAAGCACATATTAACTGTGCTCATGCTAAGCAGCTGAATCTTAACATGGGCTTAAATCTTGTACCTTTTCTGTTCTGATAAGCACATAACTTGTGAACAGTTTGTTAACAAATTGCGATATGCCAAAGAAGGTGCAAAGGATATAATGGACAGAACTTGTGCTGATTTGCCATGGCATATTTGGCTTGAAGTCGATGGTAAAGATATTCCTATTCCAATGGTACGGGATCCCCTACAATTTTATTGAAATTGTTCTCTTTCTTTTTAGTTTTTGTACCTTTTTTTTCCTAATGTTTTCTCCTGTATTTCCAGGATACGGAGGGTTTAATTGTGCTTAATATTGGTAGCTATATGGGGGGAGTAGATCTTTGGCAAAACGAATATGAGCATAATGATGACTTCAGCCTTCAGTGCATGCACGATAAAATGCTGGAGGTTGTTTGTGTCTCTGGTGCATGGCACCTTGGCAAGCTTCAGGTTCAAGATAACCTATTTGACAAATTTCTTTTCCTTTTTTTTTAATTATTGTTTGTTTCTGTGTGTATGTCATTGATCTGAAGCAACTCGTACTTTCTGCTTTTATGTCTCTGGGTGTTTCTGTTGTTTCACACCTGGACATGTTTGTCTTGCTTATATTGGCCACCCTGGAGTAAGAAAAGACAATTCACAAGTTGTTCATGCTAACTCCTCATTCCAGGTCGGATTATCACAAGCACAAAGGTTGGCCCAAGGGAATGTTATCAGGATTCATAATTCCAGTCCTTTCCCAGTTCAAATTGATGGGGAACCATTTATCCACCAAGCAGGATGTTTGGAAATTACACACCACGGGCAGGTAGCTTTAAGACTTCTTTTGTCTATGTGATGCTTGCTTGTGCATCTGCTGATGCATTGACTTGAAGTTATTTCCATGGTATAGCATGCCATCTATTTTTGACTTTGGGGCAAACCACTAGGAATAGATTGTTGTAGAATTGTTGTTTTGAAGGTTCATTTTCCGGCAAATTGAATTGTTTTGGGGGATGGTGAGAAAGGATCGGAATTGTCATATATTCACCTTAAATTGCAATTCAAACAAGATAACCAGCGTCTTATATTTATTTACCAAAATTGCTAAATGTTTTGAATATCTATTGTTCGTGTAATGAATTCCAAAAATTAAGACTAGCTTTTGGGTTCTTGTTTTGGATGTTAAGGTGTTCATGTTGAGAAGGCCCTCAGATGCAGAGCGCAAAGGGCATGCAGCAGCCATTATGACAGAGGTTCTGGCAGATGCTGAGAGTAAAGGCATAATTGATGCATCACAGAAGAAAACGCTTCTTCAGCAGGTGGCTGTCAGTCTGGCATAAGTTTGCAAAACTTGTTGGCTTTGTCCCACTTATGATTGATATCTAACACACATAACCAGTTAGCAGAAGTTTGTAATTTTTTTATTTTGTTTTGGGCGGATGACTTCTGCCCGTGCCTTTTCATTTTTGTTTTGCTTTTTCTGCCTTTTGTCAATAGTATTTGGCGCTTATTTTTTTTTTTAATTTTTAATTTTTTGAGCCAAGGAGTATTTGGCTCCTTCAAAAGAGGATTTTGTATGCCATAGAGAGACATAGAAAGCGGGAATGTAAATGGAAATTAGAGAACTAAATACAAGTGAAATTCAGTTTCCTTTCATGAAATGCGCTTTAGATCTCTGGAAACAGGAATTCGTATTTGATTGTTCATCAATTGTTGAACAATGCTCACTGTTCACCATTGTATCATTAAAATGGATTTGCAAGCTAATGATTTTCTGATCTTTTCTCTTTTAGCAGGTGATTTATTTTGTCGGGGAAGTTAGTGATAGGGGTCATTAAGATCTGGCCTCATGGTGCAACCTACGCCTTCTATGCTTTAGGAAATGCTGATGGCTGAGTGTAGGCACTTAAGGTCTGAGACATGGTTAAGTGCTTTTACAGAATCAACATTCCAGGACTTATGTAGATTGCGTATGCCATTCTACAAGGAATGGCTGAAAACGTCGGCTGGGCATATATAGGTCCTCCAACTATTAAAAGGGATGTTCTAAAAGAAGAGAAAGGGGAAGAGTGGGTCATCGCCATTGATCCTATTTATGTCGCCGCTCCTAATCCTAAATCCTGATTTCCTTTTGCCAGTTTCTTCAGTTGAGCCCATGGGTAATGCCTGGAAAAAGGAAAGGGAAGGAGAAAGGATTAAGTGCTAGGTTTGCTGTAATCAGTGAGAGAGATTCATCCGTTCTTCCTTCGTTGCCTCGACTGATGGGATGCAATTGCGATGGGTTAGAATGAGTTTTACAAAATTCTTATTCATCTCGATGTCCTTTACGGTGTTTCTTGTCCCATGCTTGAGACGCACCTGCTAAGCGATTGGAAAAGCTGCAACCCGCTTGAAATCTACTTCATCAATCAACTTAAGTAGTGAAAATATTAACTTTTAGCTAAAAACTGCAATAAAAAATTCCATTGCATGTTATAACCAGCTACAAGAATCAAAGATGTTATGCTCGTGGTTAATAAGTTGCGATGATGTACAGGAATCCTAAAACACAAATTTATTTATCCCGAAGGGGAAAGCTTAAAGCAATGTTTAATGAAGAAGAGCGAAAAGAATCTCAGCATGAACATTTTGTGGACTTCATCATCTTTAAACACAATTAGAGAGGGAGAGGGAGTGAGTGAGCTGAGACGAGGAAGGTGTAGAAGTAAAGCAAAGATTAAACAGTAGGAGTGGCTTTTTCCATTTCATACTGTTAAGCTTTAAAATAGACGTAGGATAATTTAGTATTGCATTATTTTATTGAGTTTGGATTTCCTATTAGTGTTAAATTTGTCTTGAAAGCCGATCCAAACCCTATATTGATTTTAAAAAGATCTCAAAATCCGTTCTAAATCCTGCAGGAATGTAATCTATAAGGTATGTATAGGATTGCATGGATCGAGTGGCCTAAGAACTGCCCTGTAGCCTCTGCACATCGCAGTGTAACCCTTGTGTACATTTGAGCTTACGTTTTATGTTATCCAGTGTTGCTTTTCATTATCTTAGTGACAGGATTTTTTTTTCTTTTAGAGAATAACCTTTTCCTTCCATCCGGTGACGATTCGCCGCCTTCACAATGATCTCCAACTGGACTTTGTTCCATCTCTATATAAGAACGGTATTTATGCTACATGGAAGATATGAAGGTCTAGCTAATTATTAATTATGCTAAATGTTGAAACAAACGAAATATTTTATGAAATCATGACTTAAATCGATCCTTAAAAGAATACACGACACAGTTTCTTCGGGAGAGGGAGAGTCGATCATCTACTCCATGCATATAAATATAATGTTACATATTAAAGCTAAAAAATTTACAACCAGCGGAAGTACTGACGGGAATATTTACAAATTAAGGGCATCAATTATCCATGCTTTTCATTATTTTCACATTATCCCATACTTTGACTTTTGTATTGAATTTTGTATGGACGTTAATTATATTAACTATACGAATATAAACTTGACAACCTTATCTGGATATGAGCATTCACGCAGAAGCTTATCCTTATAAAAATTAAGAGGTTTGGTGCATATTTCACTTGTTCGTAGAGAAGCAATTAAGTCCAAGGGGCACTTAGAAATGAAAGCTAGAGTTTCAAGCTTAATATTTTAATTACTTTTTTTTTTTCGAATTAATGATTTCTACAGGAACTCAGATTCTTTTAAATCAAAATTCTGTTCCATACATATGACTTGCTTATGTATTCTTTTGCTCTTCATTAAAAGATAAATTCTTTCATTTTCAATATTCATGGACAAAATAAGGAGAAATTGCATTCTCCATATATATATATATATTTATATATATGTTGGCAAGGTATTTTAGATATGGATTCTTTAGACTTATATCGACTAGATTGGATTGTAGGGCGACCTTATTAGACCTATGGCCAACCCAATCCATTAGCATCCGACTTGATTGTTCCACTGGTCGACCTCACCAAAAGATCTCTAGACAAGCCAGCTCCTTTAGACAACTTATCTGACCTCAACATGGTTGCAACAGTTATTGGACTAGTGGATAAAACTTAAAGATTTAGTCAAACATCATAACCCTATAAATCCAGGACACTTTAAACTCTATACTCCTACTACCCAAGTCATGTGGACATGCTAACATACCAAACGTGCTCCCTTAATTCTTGGTGGCCCTTCTCTATAAATAACCTTAAGCAATCTAATGGTAAGGTATCTTGACTCTTTGTGCAGTAAACTCTCTTTGTGTTACTTAAGCATTCCTACTTACTACTCCTCACACAAAGTACTTACTTAAGTATTGAAGTGATCATACTGGATAATATCTTAAAACCTCTCATTGTTTTCTATCTTGTAGGCTTATTATACCTTTATGCCAAGCCCAATCACTTTACTCTATTGTTTGAATCTTACTGATGACATTTGGTACAGTTTGTGGGAATTCTAGACTCACTGAACACTTACAAACACTTCTCATACACTCTTCCCCTAGCTTATTCATCATGTCACGAATTGTGAATCCCAACAACAACTAACCTCTAATTGAGCCTACCCTTGGGTAGCACCAACTAGAGCAGCTTAAGAAAATGCTTGAAGAACTAGTAGCGAAGAATGCCTGAATAGAGGCCCGAAATAGGGAACTTCAAGCCAAGGTAGATAAGACGGAAAGGCAAAGTAGGTTGCCTCCCCTTACTGGTGCCTTAAATGCTCAAGATGATCAAAACTGTCATCCCTTATAGTAAAATAACAAGGCACCTTAGCTTAACCCTACAATGTTAGATTAGCAAGCGTGACTTGTAGCCAATTGCGAATGTACCCTTACTAACAATGAACAAGTAGCTGATTCCCATGGGGGGATTGCCCATTTAGCAACTTCGATTGACAATGCCAATCGAAATGAGCTTTGTGAGATAGCTAAGAGGCTCTTCAAAAAATAGAAGAGTGAAAGTTGTTGAAGGCATTGGCCAAGTAGCTAACAATAAAGCCCCTTTCACAAGGGGTATCTAGGATGAGGTCCTCTTGATGAATTTCAAGCTCCTTATCTTAGATCAGTACGATGGGATAAATGACCCTGATGATCACTTACTTCACTTTTGTACTCTCATGAACATGGTTCAATTATTTGCTTAAGAATTTTATCTCTTCACTTAACGAGCTTGCTCATCATTTTAACTTACATTTTTAGGCTAGCTAGCTCTCATCCAATGACATGTCATCCTTGTATTTGATTCGCTAGAAGGAAGAGGAAACCCTTCGCGAATACATGGCATGATTCAAAAATGTTGTAGTGGAGATCCCTTAGCTTGATGAGGGAGTAGTAATTCATATCGTCTACTTTGGTATCAAATCATTTGGGGATTTCTTTCGCTTGGTTTATAAGAGCAAACCCAAGACCCTGGCCAAATTCTAGTAGAAGGCCTAGAAGTACATGGACTAAGAGGATAACATTTGTGTTAGGCACAAAGCTAACTTGGAGAGGTTGGGAGGGAAAAAAGACAAGGATAAGGGGTCGGTTAAAGATAGCCATGATGGCAAATAACCAAGCTGCTCTGATAGGGGAAGCCCTTATGGCAAGAAGCATTCATCACCCATACCAACATACACTTAGCATACATTGCTGAACCAGTGCTTTAGCCAAGTGTATATGGAAGTCTGTGGCCGAGGTTTGCTTTGGAAACCCCTTAAAATGAGGGGGAATCCTAACCATAGGAACTTAGACAAGTATTATTAGTTTTAGAGGACTACGACCACACCATAGACGAGTATTTTTAATTGAAAAATGTTGTGGAGTATGCTATCTAAAGAGGTTACTTTTGAAAGTGTGTGGCTAACGCCAACGATGGCGATAGGAGGGCACCTCAAAGATGAGGGACTAAGGATGCTTGAAAAGAAGACAATAGTGACCGTTGTAATAATCAAGCTCTCAAAGGTGTCATTAACATTATAGTTAGGGGGCCTCACCTAGGGAGTTGGTCAAGCTGTAATAGCTCAGTTAACACCTTGTTTAAGGTGATGGTGGTGAGAGAGAAGAGATAGAGGTGTGATACCTCTATCTCTTTATCAAATGAAGACCTCAAGGGGATTGGCACCCCTTATTATGATGCCCTTGTAATAGTGGCAAGGATCTTAGATTTCGAGGTCCTAAAAATTACTGTAGATATCAGTAACTCTACTGACATCCTTTTCAAGAACACATATAATAAGATGCGGAGGAAACTACCTGTGCAGATGAAGCTATATCACCATGACCTGATTGGCTTCAATTTAGAGAGGGGAGGATTGTTCGACCTAAAGGCATCATCACTTGGGAAATGGAGCTCAGCGATGATGACAGTATTGCCAAGCAACGTATAGAGTTTATAGTGGTAGATTGCCTGTTTCCCTATAACGCAATTTCAGGACAACCAAGCCTCACTATCTTTGAGGTCATCACATCGTCTCTCCACTTGAAAGCCAAATTCCCTACTCCAATCGAGGTAGGAATTTGCAGATGTGACCAGAAGCTCTTAAGAAAGCCTTATGTAAAGGCAGCCTAGGGTGATGGAATCTTCACTTTGGAGACGAAGCCGCAAGAGAAACCGGTTAAGAGAAGCGAGCCAAGGGAAAAAACAGAAGAGGTGCACATCGGCACCAACCCTAACTAGACCACTAAGGTTGGGGTCGAGACACCTCTTGAGTTGAAGGAGGCGATTGTTCAACTCCTATGGTCTAATGCAAATCATTTTGCTTGGTTGTTGTCAAATATGCCTGCCATCTCAACTGACTTAGCAACTTATAGCCTCAAAATTGACAAGAAGATCTAGCCAATAAAGCAAAAGAAGAGGTACTTTACTTCAAAATGGCAGGCCGCAATCGAAGAAGAAGTGTAGAAGTTGCTAAAGGTAGGAGAAGCATCTAACCTAGCTAACAAATGTTATGCTAGTAAAAAAGAAGGATAGGAAGTGATGAATGTGTGTCGATTACACCAACCTTAATAAAACTTGCCAAAAGGATTGCTTCCCCCTCTCAAGGATAGATTGTCCAGTAGACTTTACATTGGTCCACACTTTACTAAGCTTTATGGATGCTTTCTCAAGTTATAACTAAATTAAGATGGACTTAAAAGATGAAGTCCACACCTCCTTTAGCGCAAACTACTATCATACCACGATGCCCTTTGACCTAAAAAAAGTCAAAGTAATGTACCAACGAATTGTAACCATGTTATGCAAGCCCCAACATGGGCGCAACATGGATGTATACATGGATGGCATGATTATCAAGAGCAAACTACTTGATGAACACATTAAAGGTTTGTAGGATACCTGAATAAGGAAGTACAATATGAAGTTGAATCCCTAAAAGTGCATCTTTGGGTTTGCCTCCTACAAATTCTAGGGCTTCATGGTCACTCAGCGTAGGCATGGTAGCTGCTATTAGAGACATGAAGCCCCATTACCATAGTTAAGGAGGTTTAGAAGCTCACGGGCATGGTAGCCGCGTTGAGCAGATTTGTCTTTAGAAGCATGGACCAATACGTAGAGTTCTTCAAAATCCTAAAGAATCCCATAGGTTTTGAGTGAATTCCTCATTATCAAGCTACCTTCTTGGAGTTATAGAGATTCCTGAAGCATTCATTGATCCTATTAAAGCCTGTCCCAAGATAAGATCTCTACTTATACTTGGCCGTTAGTAGCAAGGCACTTTTATCCATTCTAGTTAAGGAGAAAGGAAGGGAACATAGGCTCGTATACAATATCAATCATATCTGCTTCATACTTGTTACAACCCCAAGGAGCAGTTAAGTTGTGGTAGTATTACCGTGTATAACAGGAAGATCTGATATCAAGTATCACTCTTGATTAGGAAACTTCAGTGTACTATACAAGGCGTCACATAACCTGGACTTCCACTTAGCGACTTATATTAAGTAATAACGGAGCATTTAATATAAGTTAAACTATAATAACTAAACCCAACATAAAGTAAAGAAGGGGTCAAATGTTTCCTCTAACTTAAGTCTTATAGATCCAAAATAAAACAAAGCTAATAGTCTATACTAGTTAACATACTAAAAGATGTAAATAAGTTTAAAGAGTTCAAATATAATATAAGTGACCACTTGTGCCCTCTTCTTTTCACTGATGATTCTCATGCTGGTAACACTAACCTTGGGCATTGTATAGCCTAACATTAACCAAAGATTCTACTGTAACAACAAACTATAAGGGGGTAAGCTACAATTGCTTAGTGAGTAACCTTCCTATCCTACTAACAAATAAGTTACAAGCAAGTGACTTGTACATGCATATGCAATGCAAACAAGCATATGAAATGCAGCATCGTAAACAGTCTATTGGCGACTGTGTAAAGCACAATATTACACCCACCGTTGCTTGGGTTACATCTAACGTCCAAACATATTCATCTCTTTCTCGATAGACCTAAAGTAGCAAACACGGCTAAGCCTCAAGCAGAGGGTGATACTCTCTAAAGTCAAGTAGATCTCAAAGGTCAAGATAAGAACATATTACACGAGTATGTTGTACAAAACAACAATAACACATAATAATAATAGATCTAAAATGGATGATCTCCTACTCCATTGTGTAGTGCTGACACCTTATACAATAAATGCATAAATGTGTAATGTATGGTTGGTTTTTACTAAAGTCAAGTAGTTATTATTCCAATCCATAGGTGAATAACCAAATATATATGACAGACAATCTAAGGCCCTTGTTACTAATGTAGCATCCTATTTGTGATTTAGATATATTATTGTCTCTTAACAAGTAGGTACATCTAATTCAAACACATACATATAACCCCTAACCCCAAGCATATTTATTATATATATATATATAATATTAAATGGTACTCTATACTGTAACCACAAGCAAGTTAGCATACTCACTCGGCTATGGAATCTAATAGTCCCAGTAATCATCGACTACATCAAACTTAGGTTCCTTATCACTTGAAGAATGCATTTAAAGTATATAAGTATTCTACCTATACTAACTATCTATGCTTTCTTATCCCAAATTCCTGTCTTAACTATTTTTGTATTTCAATCATAGTTTCTTCATTTAAATTTGTTTTTAGTGATGTTATTTCATTCGATGATATCATTTTTGGGTGTTGAAACTCTAACCAAAGAGTCTTTTTCTTGAATTAATTATGTTTGCTCTTAACTAAAACATCATAAACTCCTAGGACATAGCTATACATGAAAGAATAGGTGACTAAAATGTAAGATATTACTATAAAATCTAAGGAAAAACCATGAAAATCTTAACTTAACTACTTACCAAAGTTAGGAGTGTACCCTTACCTTTAGGGGGTCCAATCGAAGGTTGTGGAAGGTGTGGCTTGAGGAGTGGTTACTGGCAAGTTAGAAGAGTAGGAGAGGGTAGCGTAGCTTTTCGTGGTGTTGGAGTTATGGAGTAAGGCGGTGAAGTGTGTAGGGTAGTGGCTGGTGGTAGTTTTTGGGTGTTCTTAGAGTTGATTTTTGGAGAGAGCTTCTGAGTATGAGTGTGTGAAATAAAAACAAATGAAAGGGAATGAAGGTGAGGGGGGTGCTTGGCCAGTGCATGAAGGAGATTATGAGGGGGATAAGGGTATGCAATTTAGATAGTGAAGGACTTGCTCATATTTAGGACCATGTACTCTTTTATTTTATTGCCAAATGAGGAAAGATCTTGGCCCCTTATGATACAAGATATTTTGATGCCATTTAATTACTTGTCCATTAGTCCTTAATTATGTTTAACTTGTTGTTAATTAAGGTTGGTTATGGATTAGGGTCTACTTAGGGTAATTGATAGTGATTAAGTATAATTAGGTTAGTTAAATGTAATTAAGGCATGTTTAGGGTTTCTTCTTGTTTTGTTGCTTTACTTTAGCCAGTCTCAGTGTCCTACATGTGTACTTAGGGTTTTCCCAAGGGTTTGGTGTTTGTTTATAGTCATTTGATTGGTGTATGCGCTCGAAACTAAGGGTTTTAGGTGATTAGTGAATTCAGCTACTTTTAATGATTAATCTAACTTTATGATTAGGGTTTCTTCGGGTTTCTTCATTATGTTAGGGTTTTTAGTCATCTAAATGGGGCTTAGTAGTAGTCTTAGGGTCTTGTTATCGTTCTAGGGTTTCTCGAGTACTAGGGTTTTATGTATATAGCTAGGGTTTTAAGGTCTTATTTCCTCTAGGATTTTAGCTTAACGTTATCATTTTTATTTAAGATTTTTATTATTATATTTGAGCGGTTCTAGGGATTATCTAGTGACTTTCTGAACCGACTCCATTTTTCGATTATTGAAAACTCATAGGGTTTATATCCTTCCCCCTTAAAATAAGTTTTGTTCTCAAAACTTCGAGAAGACTTACCTGGTGACTCAAATAACTCTAAGTACCTGTGCTTCACCTCCTCCTCGACCTCTTACATAGCTTCCTCTTCTCTTTGGTGATTTCTCCATAATATTTCGACATACGTAATCTCCTTGGTTCTCAATTTCTGAGTCTTTTAATCCATGATGCGAATTGGGTGCTCCTCGTTGGTGAGGTTCTCCTTCAACTGTACTGGTTCCAATTCTATCAGCTTATCTTGGTTTGGAATGTGCTTGTGAAAGACTGATACATGGAAGACATTATGTAGTCTCAATAAATTTGTAGGTAAAGCTAGCCGGTAGGCTAAATTTCTAACTCGGTCCAACACTTTGAAGGGTCCAACGTATCGAGGGCTCAGCTTCCCTTATGTTCTTGCTTGGTATGCACTTTTTTTTGGTTTCAGCTTGAGGTACACATGATCACTAACTTAGAATTCCACTTCTAGTCTCTTTAAGTCTGCCCAACCTTTCCGGTGATCCTAAGCTTCCTTCATTGTTTATTTAATGGCGACCACTTTTTTTGCAACTACTTATACCAATTAGGGTCCCATAGCTAACTTTTCAACATCATCCCAAAACAAAGGAGACCTACACTTTTGTCCATACAAGGCTTCATAGGGTGGCATTTGAATACTCAAATAGAAGTTGTTGTTGTATGCAAACTTGACAAGGGTTAAATGCATGTCCTAACTTTCCTTGAATTCTATAGCATAGGCCCTCAACATGTCTTTTAAGATTTGTATGGTCCTTTTTTATTGTCCATTTGATTGGGGATGATAGGAAATATTGAAGTTTAATTGAGTGCCTAGACGCTTTTATAGACTTTTCCAAAACTTAGATACAAATCGTAGATCTCTATTAGAGACTATGCTCACAAGAACACTATGGAGCCTCACAACTTCCTTCACATAGATTTGAGCTAGTTTTTCCTAAGAGTAAGTCATGTTGATGGGAAGAAAGCGTACGAATTTAGTAAGTTTATCTACAATCACCCAAATGGCATCCAATTTGGCTTGGGCTTGAGGTAATCTACTAATAAAATCCATGGTAATTTGCTCCCACTTCCATTTGAGAATTGGCAATGGCTTGCAACAATCCTCTTAGCCTTCGATGTTCAGCTTTAACCCTTTGGCATGTCTCACACTTTTGTATGTAGTTGGCTATATCTTGCTTTATGCCATTCTACTAGAAGTTTTTTTTGAGATCCTAGTACATTCTTTTTCCTCCAAGGTGCACTAAATAACCTGAATGGTGAGCTTAAGGGAGGCATCTTTCGGTACGC
This sequence comes from Lumnitzera littorea, assembly GCA_024138015.1. NCBI lineage: Eukaryota > Viridiplantae > Streptophyta > Magnoliopsida > Myrtales > Combretaceae > Lumnitzera > Lumnitzera littorea. Next base: position 88,690,253 of record JAMXBB010000009.1, on the reverse strand, counting down.
ATAATTTGCCTTTCATCTGAATAATTCCCTTTTCACTAATGTCAAAGTCTGAGTATCTTCCACTTGCTACCTCTTCTCTTACCTTTTACTAAAGTAAGATTAGCTTGTTAGGCTTCTCGAATCTTTTCCACCATTGTAGGTTCAATGACCAAACTTGATAGCTTGACATTGCCTTCAACCTAAGTGAACTCAATACTAAGCCTCTTAAATTCTTTAATCAACTCATGTTACTTAGGGAGGAGTGAGGTGACTTTCATATGATTCCTATGACTTAAGGCATTTGCAACAACATTCACTCACCCTGGATAGTAATTCATCCTAAGATCATAATCCTTGATCAACTCAAGCCATCTCCTTTATCTTATGTTAATTTTTCTTTTTTTTTTTTTGGTGAAGAGGTATTTGGGGCTTTTGTGACCTATGTAAATTTCACATTTTTGGCAATTCAAGTAATGCCTCCAAATCTTGAGAGTGAAAACCTTGATGACTAACTCTAGGTCATGTCTAGGGTAGTTTTACTCATGGTGTCTTAATTATCGTGAAGCATAGGCTATGACCTTACCCCCTTGCATCAAGATACAACTAAGTCCATTTTTTGAAGCATTGTTGTATACAGTAAAAGGCTCATCAGCATTAGGTAGGATTAAAATTAGTGCAGACACTATTCTATGCTTCAACTCTTGGAAACTCTACTCTCTCTTGTTAATCCATTCATACTTCACATTCTTTTGTGTCAATTGAGTGAGTAATCGAGCTATGGTGGATAAATCTTTGATAAATTTCCTATAGTATCTTACTAGTCTAAGGAAGCTGCATACTTCAGTAACTATCCTTAGTCTTTTCCATTCAACTATGGCCTTAACTTTCTTAGGGTCAACTATTATCCCATAACTTAATATTATGTGTCTAAGAAAAGAGATCTCTCTTAGCCAAAAGTCGCACTTAGTGAGCTTGGCGTGTAGTTTATGTTCTCTCAGAATCTACAATACTGTTCTCAAATGTTCTTCATGTAGCTCAGGAGAAGGGGAATGCACAAGAATGTCATCTTATACTTAGTTAGCTTGGCGTATAGTTTATGTTCTCTCAGAATCTATAATACTGTTCTCAAATGTTCTTCATGTAGCTCAGGAGAAGGGCAATGCACAAGAATGTTGTTGATAAAGACGATCATACACTTATTTAGTAGTGTAAAAACACGCGGTTCATCGAGTCCATAATGGCAGCTTGAAGGGCTTCACTAGAAATTTATAATGTCCATATAACGTTCTGAAAGTCATCTTAGGAATATCCTCAAGCTTAATTCTCAATTCATGGTATCTAGATCTTACATCGATTTAGGAAAAAATGAGTCATCTATTCGTAGAAGGGGATACTTGTTCTTGATAGTTACTTTGTTTAAATCCTGGTAATCTATGCAAAACCTCATAGACCCATCTTTCTTCTTTACAAACAATACAGGTGCTCTCGATGGGGATACACTAAGTCTAATGAATCCTTAGTCACTAAAACCTTTTGATTTAAAAACAAAATCCCTCTTAATAGCTTAAATGACATGATAAGTAGTTGAAAATTGATTATTTAACTTTAAGCATGAAAATAAAAACACAAACAATAAAGGTAAAAAACTAAATAGAGCAGAGAGAGAAGATTGGGCGATCAATTTATAGAGTTTTGGCCTTTGACCTACTACTCTCTTCCAACTCTACTGTTGGGACTCGGTCCTCTTCACTAGTGTCATTCTACTAGTCAAATCTTTTCACTAATTAAAAAAACAATCAGAGGTTACAAAGATATCCGGTTGCTTCTCTATCCTATCTCACTAGCTCTTCTTAAGCTAAACATTGGACCCAAAGAACTCCCTAACCTCATACACACTTAAATACAATGTTAATAGTGTTTACAAAGAAAATGAGACAATACAATCAAATAACTCTTTACAACATTCGCACAAATGCAATAACAATAAAATAAGAAAACTATTTTTGCTCAGTTTTTGAGTAATTTTTTGACACATCTTCTGATAGTTTTCATGAGAGATCTTGTTGATTTTAGTTCTAATCTTTTTTTAGATTATATCAATCTTGTGCAACATCAATTTAAATTGAATAAACTTCTATGTAATAGCTAGAAACGGCTAGATGCTGATATTTTTCCAAAAGACTTGATCCATATTTGATTTTCTTTGATGATAAAGTGAAAATATCTTAAGGACAAACTTCTGAATCTGTGTATAGTTAATCATAATTGTAACTCTTTACTTTTGCTAATATACTTTCTTATTTACATTCTAACATACATTTTGACACACAATTTTCAATCTTATTTTCCTTCTTAACCCTTCTTTTCTCTAGTATGTCCTGTATGCTAGATAAACTTTTTAAGTTCATCCTTATAGGGAAAACTTGACATTCTCCCCCTTTTTAATGATAAGAAAAGACCCAAGTTTTAAACAAAAACACTCAACATATATCATCAATAAAAAAGATATTTTACACAAAAAAAAAATGTACAAACTTTAATGTTTTTGTGCCTTACTACTCTCCCTTGTTGTTATCATCTTGAAGATATAATTTCTCCCCTTAAATATAAGACACATGAATGATGAAATGGATAAAGAAAACCATAAATTCATTTATTGAAACTGCCAAAAGGTAGAGTACGTAAAAAATGACAAAGGTATCGATATGAACATCTAGACTAACATATGGATATCTAATATCAAAACTAAGAAGCTAAAAACTAACTAACCATGAAAAGAGAAAAGAACAGACTTGTTTAGACAAAACAAGTCATTGATACGACTACAGAAAATATAGTTAGATAACTTCTTCTTCTGTGGTTTGGTTTTCTTACAAGCTGTAGTATTTGTTCTTGTGTATTTCTTGGCAAGACTTGTTTGGGTTGCTGAGGAAGTGGGAATAGGTTCAGCAGGAATGGTTATGGGAATTGTTGTTTGTACATATGGTACCAATGCAAGAGAAGACTCTAGAGCTACATCAGAGGATGACTTAAGTACAGTAGGATGCTCTTCTTAAAATGATTGATAAGTAGGTTTAGTAAGAATTGGATCATACTCAAAATTTTGTTGATTAGAAGTTGGTGAAACAAAAGGTGAAGATGTGGATTGGACAGGAGTTTTTTAAACATGAGTTCTTATGAGCTGGAGGTTGAACATCAGGAAATGGTTTTTTATCATTGGGTTCAAAACTGATCTTTTCTTAAAGTTTTTGTTCACCAAACCTTTCTTATATGATTTTGTAATAAGATTCTCCAAATCTAGTTTATTTACACCTAGAGAATCAAAAGATGTTTGGCTTGGGTTGCCCTAAGCAGGTTTTAAGTCTCTTTTTGACTCAATTTTTGATTCCGTTCTAGCTTTTTCTTTTTCTAAGATGGAGATCTCCCCTTGTCATTGGTATATAATCTTTCTTTTTCTTTTTCTTAGGTCTTTCAGGTTGCTTATGCTTTCCTTTGGGATCCTCTTTCACATCTTTTGACTCATTTTTTAAGAGGTTAAAATCATCAAATCTAGCTCCTTGAACCTCTATCTCCCCCTCAACTCTGTAATAAGAAAAATTGACAGTCCTAGTCCTATTGTTTGGATGAATATAGTGAGTCATATATTTAGTAAACCAAAGCTTATTTTTAACAAAAATTCCCATCTGCTTAAAAACAAGCTCTCCAATTTTCTTGCTTAGAATTAACATTTTGGACACTTGAGATCTTGATACCTTTAAATTTCAATAATTTCATAAGAATTGATCCATAGGGTTTACTATCTTGATTCCTTTCATATGCCTCAATATCTATCTAGGAATATCTAAATCCTTTTTCAGTTTAATGCTCAACAAAATTAGAGCATCTTCAGCTAATACAATTGTAGTACTACCCCTCTTGTACAGTAAACAACTTACTAGCAATTTGTGTATCAATCTTATAATCAACTCAAAACCAAACACAAAAACATTCTTACCATTGCTTACTTCAACCCTATCATTCAACAAAGTGAACAAATGCTTTTTGGATAAACCAACTAATTTTGCATCATCTTTCACATCCTTTAAATTGAAACATTTGATCAGATCTTTCCTTGTTATTTCTACTTTCTTACCTTTAATTTCTGATTTTACCCACATCCATTCTACTAAAATCCACATTTTCATAAAATTCTACAATGATTTCTCCATGCACAACTTCATCAATGTCACACGGCTTCTTACACCCTGATAAATCTACTATCTTATTCGAGTATAAACCGTTCCTAAAAAAATATGGAAAATTGAAATAATTCGATTGAATAGGTTTACCTTTGATTTTTCTAACAACTTTTTGACTCTCTTTTTTATTTTCGTCAAACTCTCCAAACCACTCCTCTTTTAACCATGAGAAGGTCTCTTTTTGTTTTTTTTTTTTTTTTGGGAGAAACTTCAAAGTTAAATCTTTTCATTACTTTTGTTATTGATTTTCTCCTTTGAAAAGCTTTCTTCTTTCTTTCTTCTTTAGGGGTTTTTCCTTTGGAAACCTCTGCTCCTATGGCTATACTTTCTGAACTACTCTTTCCTTCCACATTCTCCATATTTTGATCAAAGACCGGATCTTGACAAAGATTTGGAACAAGGTTTAGGATTAAGGTTTGGATTCGACTAAGGAATAGCCTCGGTTGGGTTACTATGAGGCATTTCTGTGGAGTCAGAAGGTTCATCAACAAGATTCATAACAACTGCTAGTGATTTCTTCCTAGACTTGTGAAAGATTGTTTAAAGTCAAGTAAATTCTCTGAATTGTATGGCTTGATAGAGAGAGAAGAAAGAATTTAAAGAAAGGGAAAATGGGCGTGTATTAGAAAAGATTGTAAGAGGGAGTTAATCCAACTGTAGAACATACTACAGTTTTCTTAATCACGAAAAAGTAACGTGCTTTTAATGGGCATGCTTATAGTTTAAAAAAAAAAATACCATGCTTTTGATTGCACATGGGAAATTATGGAAAAAGAATCACTATAGGAGAGAGAAAAGATATCTTTAAGATTTCTAAGTTAATATTCTACATCTTAAATTTCAATATATTAAGAAAAATATTTTACAAAAATAAATAAATAAATATCTAATGAAAAGATTACAAACCCTTATCTCATTCTCATTCCCAATATATTCAAAATGAATCTTTCAAGAGGTTTAGTAAATATATTTGCAGTATTGTGGACACACTTAAAATTTTTCTTTACAGCAAATAGGTATTTTTCTTTTGGATTACTCTAAAATCTTGCACATATATACACACCAAACAAAATATCAAGGCAAGAGGCAATAAGATATAACAAGGAACCAATCAAACTATTATACAGCTTCTCATTTACTTTCTTACTATTGCCCTCAAAGTCTAACCCGGTTGATATACTCATTGGGGTTGATGATCCTTTGGAATTTTCAAATTCGAATTTCTTCAAAATTTGTTTGGTATATTTTTCTTCATGAATAAATATACCGTGGTCAGTTTGCTTAATTTAAAGTCCTAAGAAGAAATTTGGTTTTCCCATGAGTGACATCTTAAATTTTGTCTGTATGAGTTTAGAAAAATCTTGATAAAAACTTTCATTAATAGAACTAAATACTATATTATCCACATATATTTACACAATTAAAATGTTATGATCATAATATTTCAAGAATAAAATTGTATCTACTTTACCTCTTTGAAACCCATTCCTCAACAGGAATTCACTTAACCTTTCGCACTAAGCACGTAGTGCTTGTTTCAAACTATGTAATGCCTTTTTGAGCTTATAGACATAATCAAACTTAAATGGATTTTCGAATCTTGGGGGTTGCTCAATATACACTTCTTCTTTAATATACCCATTTAAGAAAGCACTTTTTGTGTCCATTTGAAACAATTTGAAATTTTTAAAACTAGCAAAAGTAAGCAATAATTTGATAGCTTCCAACCTTACTACAAGTGCATATGTGTCATCAAAATCTATTCTTTCATCTTGAGAATATCTTTTAGCTACTAACCTATCTTTATTTCTCACAATTTTCCATTTTCATCCAACTTATTCTTAAACACCCACTTAGTACCAATTATGGATTTATCTCTAGGTTTAGGTACTAAGTTCCATACCCGATTCTTTTAGAACTAGTTAAGTTCATTTTGCATAGCATTAATCCAATTATTATCAGTTAAAGCTTTATCAATAGAATTAGGTTCAAGCTCAAAAAGTAATGAAAAATGATTTTCTATATTTTGAAGACTAGATTTAGTTTTAATACCAAAACGAACATTACCTACTACCTATTTAGGAGGATGATGCGGCTTAAATCTCAAGATAGAAGGAGGTGTATACAAACCTTTAGGACTTTTTGACCTACTTTCTAACAACCATTCAGATTGTGGTTCTGATTTACCAGTAACATTAGATTTGGTATGAGTCCTTATTGAACCATTAGAATTCCCTTATGGCTCATCAAGAGTAGAAAAATTTCCAAAAGCATTTTCTGACTTTAGTTTTGACACTTCTTCACCACTTTGTTGATTTTAGACTTTCTTGGTAATCATGGGTACTTCGTCATTAGAATCCTCTTTTTCCGTTTCCTCAATAAATCTGACATTGATGGATTTTTCAACTACTTTAGATACTTTATTGTATACTCAGAAGGCTTTAGAATTAAGTGAATATCCCAAAAATATTACTTTATTTGCTCGTTCCTCAAATTTTCCTAAAACTTTACCTATTTTCTTTACAAAACACTTACAACTAAATACATGAAAGTATGAGATAGTAGGTTTCCTACCTTTAAAGATTTTATATGATGTCTCGTTTGTCAAAGGTCTTATGTAGACACGATTAATAATGTAATGTGCAGTGGATGTAGCTTTAGCCTAAAACTACTCAGCTATTTTACTTTCATTCAATAAGGTTCTTGTCATTTCTTGAATAGTCATATTTTTACGTTCAACTACCCTATTTTGTTGTGGTGTCTATGGAGTAGAGAAATTGTAAGTTATACTATTATTCTCACAAAAATGTTATAAAATCAATATTATCAAATTATTTTCCATGATCTGTGCTAAGATTGATTATAATTGCTCCTTTTTCATTTTGAACTTGTCTAACAAACACTTCAAAACTTTTAAATGCATCACTTTTGTAATGAAGAAACAGAATCTAGGAATATCTAGAAAAATCATCAACAACCACTAAATCATATTTATTTCCACATAGACTTAATGTTCTAATAGGACTAAACAAATCCAAGTGCAATAATTCTAAAGGTCTTTTAGTGAATGTGACATTTTTGCTCTTATGAGAGATTGAATTCATCTTATTCTTCATACAAGCAACACAATGAATATCATTTTGAATTCTTAACTTTGGTAGATCATTTACTAAATTCCTTTTAGATAATTTCTCCATTTGATAGAAGTTCACATGTCCCAATTTTTGATGCCATAGAAAATATTATTATGTACGGATAAGAAACAACTTTTTGAATTAATTTATGTAGGCTTGATAAGATAAATGTTTTTATTCCTAAAACCTTCAAAGAGCTTAAATCTATTTTTATCAAAACTAATGGATCTATTATGTTTAAAAGTTATCTTGCATCATTTGTCACAAAGTTGGCTTATACTTAACAAATTATGTTTTAATCCTTTTATAAGAGATACATTTTTTATTGTATAGGGAGGAAAACCAATCGTACCCATTGCAACTATATTTTCTCTACCATTATCTCCAAATTTAATGTAGCCGTCTTCTTTCCAAACTAAGTTTGTGAACAACGAAGTATCACTAGTTATGTACCTCAAATAGCTACTATTAAGGTACCATATTCCTTTCACTTTGGCTTCATGTTCCTATATACATCACAAATAAATCAACTCTATATATAAACCTAGCAAAGCTTGGGTCCTTCAAAATTCAAGCTTGTAATTTGATTTTTCACTTGATAATTGCTAAGTTTGGGATTTCTATAGAAGCAATATTTTTCAATGTCCTAACTTGTTACAAAAAAAGCAAGCATAGGGTTTCTAAATTTTATACCTGTTGCTTACCATATTTTTTAACTTGGAGTTTAATAGTTTTTGACATATTTTTTGATCGAGTTTTTGAAGTATTCGTTTACTTATGGATACTTTCTATTCTGATCATAAGAGGTTCTGTTTGTCTTTTTGACCTGCTCAACAACCTTTTCTTCTTTCTTATTATCAATTGTTTTTTTTTTTTTTTTATTACTTACTTTTCTAGGTCTTACAAATCTCTCGTTTAGAATGTGAAGATTTACCATTTTCAAATCCCAATCCAATTTTAGATTGATCAATATGTCAACACAAAATGAGCAACTAAAGTTTCTTATTACTTTCATCAAATTTTTCGAAAGTATTTTGTATTGAATTTAACAAAACATCAACTCGTCCTTTCAAGCGTTTTATTTCTTCATTTAATATCCAATTATCATTTACTACTGCTTCCTTAGCAATGTATAACCCTTCAACATCATTTTTTAAATTGTCATTCTCATTTGCTAGCAATTTATTCGTTTAAATGAGATCGATTTTTCTTCTCTTAATAACTTATTCTCATTGTCAATTCTTACGTTCTTATCATTAGCTTTAGTAAGAGCTTTCAATAATTTATCTATCTTAGCGCATATATCTTCTAGAATTTCATCATCAGATTCACTTTCAGATTCGGAGTTTACCTCAAAAAGAGTCATTAAACACAAGTTTGCTTCTTTGGTATCACTTCTGTACTTTCTATCTTAGTTTGTGACTCGTCCAAGTCACTCCATGTGGCTATCAATGATTTGCACTTTTTCTTGTATTTATCCATTTTCTTGATCAACGCTTGACACTCATACTTGATATGTCTTAGTTTCTTACATTCATAACACATGATCTACTTCTTTTCTTTGACTTTCTTTTCTTCTTTCTCTCTATAACCTTTTCCTATATCACTCTTGTTTCTATTAAAAGAAAATCTTTTTTAGTTATAGACTTTCTTACCTTTCTTTTTTAGTAGACAGTTTAGACGCCTATCTAACATTGATACATCTTCTTCCTTATCTTCATAAGATTCGTCATTTTCTAAGTCTACTTCAATATCCTTGGCTTTGAAGGCTATGGATTTTTTCTTTGAATCTTCTAACACACTTTCTAACTTGAGGAATTCAACTTCATCAGTTGTTAGCTTGTAGCATAATTGACTTCATCTGAGTTTTGTCATATCATGTGCTTCCTCAATAGTCATTTTCTTTGCATTCCAAGCCTCAAGAAGGAGCCTTAGGATTTTCCTAACAAGATCTACATCACTCATTTTTTTCCCAAGAGATGATAGCTCGTTAGTGATAACAATAAAATGATTAAATGAATCATTTATGTCTTCATTAGGAAGGATACGAAATGTCTCATATTACTGCATCAATGTATTGATCCTTGTCTCCTTAATGGTGTATGTTCCTTCATAAGTTTGAACCAATGTATCCTAGATCTCCTTAGTTGTGCCATAAGAAGAGATTAGATAGAACTTAGAAGGTACAATAATAAAAAGAAGCAAATTCTTAGCCTTTGAGTTCAATTCAGCTTTTGTGATTTCATCCTTCGTAAGAGGTGTTTCTGAAACTTTAATATCTCCATTTGAAATAATTCCTGAAGCCTAATAGTCGATTGCTTTGATATACATCTCCATCTTAAATTTCCAATAAACAAAATTAGTACCATAAAAAAATGGAGCTTTGCTAGGTTGAACAGTCGATGAATCACTACTTTTTGCCATTGATCTTGACTCTTTGTGATATTAGAGCAAGGCTCTAAATACGATTTTTTGAGTGTAAGTGTGTGAAATGAAACAAATGAAAGGGAATGAGGGTGAGGGGGATGCTTGGTCGATGCATGAAGGCGGGTATGAGGGGGATAAGGGTGTACAATTTGGGTAGTAAAGGATTTGCTCATATTTGGGACCATGTACTCTTTTACTCTATTGCCAAATAGGGAAAAATCTTGTCCCCTTAAGGTATAAGATATTTTGATACCATTTAATTACTTATCCATTAGTCCTTAATTGTGTTTGACTTGTTGTTAATTAAGATGTAATAAAGGTTGGTTATGGATTAGGGTCTACTTAGGGTAATTGATAGTGATTAAGTATAATTAGGTTAGTTAAGTGTAGTTAAGGCATGTTTAGGGTTTTGTCTTGTTTTGTTGCTTCACTTTAATTAGGTTATGTGTTCTACATGTGTACCTAGGGTTTTCTTTAGGGCTTAGTATTTGTTTATAGTAATTTGATTCATGTATGTGCTCGGAACTTAAGGTTTTAGGTGATTGGTGAATTCAGTTACTTTTAATGATTAATCTAACCTTACGATTAAGGTTTCTTCGTTATGTTAGGGTTTTTGGTCATCCAATGGCACTAAGCAGTATTTTTAAGGTCTTGTTATTGTTTTAAGGTTTCTCAAGTACTAAGGTTTTACGTATATAGCTATGATTTTAAGGTCCTATTTTTGCTAGGGTTTTGGCTTAACATTTAGGGTTTGATTCTTTTTATTTAAGGTTTTTATTATTGTGTGTGAGTGGTTTTAGGGATTATCTAGTGAAGCTCTTACCCAACTTCGCTTTTGGTCACTAAAAACCCATAGGGTTTACAATACTTCCAATCTAAATAACCATCTACCTATCCTGGCTTAAAGGTGGAGTTTTCAACTTTACCATATCTAATCCTTTCACTTGAATATCCTTTCTCACAACGGTATCTTCTATACCTTCTTCCAAAATGGCTTCATGATTCATCTGACTAATAGGCTCTTCAAAACATCTACTACCTCCCATCTACACACCATTTTGTAGAAAATTACTTTGCTATTCCTTTGTACTAACTACTATACTATAGAAGTCAAATTGGCAATTATGGCAGTAAGTTACTAGCTACTCTAAGTTAATGTAATTTGGCACATTATTTCCTCCATGAGTGTTATTGGTAGTCAACATGCCTTCATCCACAACATACTCCCCTCACCAAAACCTACTCTAATACTAAAGAGTTGATGTGCCTAAAAGCATAAAGACAAGATCAAAACACAAATAAACCTTTCTTGAGGCTATACTCAAGATAGAAAATCACTAAGCAATGAAGAACTTATATCAAAGTACAGGGAGAATAAAACCACTATACCTTATGAGTGAAAGGCATTTAAAAGATTTTATGAATAATATAATGAACAGTAGAAAATAGAGGATATGGATAATACTTCTCTCTTAGATATGACTTATTAAGAAAAAGGTCAAATTCCAGTCAATTTATTTAATGTAACTCACAAATAGATAGGATAGTTTGCTCACTACAATTAGAGAAGACTAATGAGAACTGGGTTTGAATGAGATAAACTCAATCAAAGCAAATTGTATAAATGATCAAAGTTAAGATTCTCCTACTAGGGTTACATGTGGTTATTTATAAGCCAACCTTAATGCTAATCCTAGAAAGATTGTGTATAAATAAAGAAATAAATTAAAAAATAGAATAAATAAAATAATAGAAAGAAAATATCTAATTTCCTAAACTATGAAGAGTTATAACTTCAAGTAAATCTTCTACTGTCTTCTAATATCCTAAAATAAATTATTCTACCTTCAAACAAAAACTAGGGTCTAATTAGATTTTGAAATAGAATTTTGAATAGATACATATTTGAAATCGTCCTTTTGTTAGAAGCTATGAACTTAGAAGCAATTTCTTCAAAAGCTGATATAAGCAAACTTCTCCCTATATTCGTATAATGAACAATAGAAGAATTTTTGAACTCCTTGTTATCTAATGTCAAAAATTCTCCCAATATCCTTTTTATTTAATTTATTTATTCCCTTAGTCATTAACTTAGTCATTAGGTTAGTACAATCACAGCTCCACTTCTTCTACTAGTCTTTAACTAGCTTATACTATGGCGTTTGATTTTGATCCCCATCAATATCAAGGATATAGTAAACCCCTTAGAAGAAATTACGGCAAGAACAACAATAAATATGTCCACGGTCACTAGATTGCTCTACTTTATGGTGACGGGTATGCTGACACCTCATGAAGGGCACCTTTTTAAGGAAATATAGAAGAGTCACTAGTATTGGTCACCTTATGTGGTGACTACCGATTTGACGTGAGCTAGCCATTTTTTAGATTATGATCAAAAGGTAGTTATGGAAATTAGGTCCAACAAGAGAAAATAATTAGTCCAATTGATTACCCCTTCGCTATCGATAGAATCAATAGAGATTTTTTTCCTCAATATATACAAATAATTGTTAAGATAAATTAAAAGAACTCATAAAAGCTAGGATAAAATAATAATAAATAATTGATAAAAAAATAAAAGATTCAATTAATTGTATCATTTTTTAGGTTTTGACTATGATTTCTCAATAAGGAAAAGCTTAGGACTATAAATGGATTGATGCTTGAGGAATTAGCTCGTGTAAGGAACAAATATAAGCAATTAGGGGGGCACCAAAGGTGTCTCAAATGCATGCATTCGAATACTCAAGTTAGTAAGGTGATCGAGAATATTAACAATAAAGTATTAAAGGAATTAAGGTTCCAGTCCCCTTACCTTGAAGGCTTTCATTAGTACTTATAGGAGTGGAAATGATGGTATGTAAGTAAGATATTTTTCTTGGATATCTCAAAATCTTAAAATATATCGTTAAAGAGGATCTGGTGATATGATCATGTTGACTTATTTATCCAATGTACTCCTCACTATCCTCATAAAAGCATGGTTGTAGGTTGAGCTTGGGTTTAGAGACCTAAGGTGAAATGTGCTACTAACTTTAGGTATATTAGGAATATAAAGGATTAAGAAACAATTTACAAAGAAAAAAAAAAGTGAAGTTATCATATTGTTTCTACTTATAGTAAAGTGGAAATTATCTAATAATTGTCTAATCCTAGATAAATGTACATATTGATCGTATTTATCTTGAGGTTGAGTTTTACATATATATAGTTATGGATTAAGTTTTCATGGAATAAACACCCCATTTTTTCCAATTAAATTCTTGTATACTTTAGTCTTAAATTTAGGAAAAACCTTATAATTAGGAAAAAGCTTGAAAATGAAAAAATTGGAAAAAAAATTAAAAAATGAAAAAAGAAGAAGATGAAAATAAAAAAAAATAGAAAATTACAACCAAAAAACAGAAAAAATGAAATGTCATAAGAGTAGTCTTGCAATGATTCATTTATCTCATTTTAGGTGAAAATAATTTTTTAAGGTCAAAAATGATTTTTAAAGTTAAGATATGCAAATGTGATTTGTTAGAATTAGAGCCTTTTAGTTAAAAAGAGCAATTTTATTGAAAATTAATTTTTTCATGTTTGCTTCGGCTCACCATTGGTAAAGTATAGGAAAGTAAACAATTTAAGTTGATTGTAAATACAAACAATGTTTCAATATGACTTGAGTTACCTAGTTTATAAGAAATTAAAGTTTCAACTTAACTCAAACACTAAACAATACCAAACTTGTAATCCTATCAAATTGAGCTATTTTAGAAAAAGTTTTTTTTTTCTTTAAATATATGCACATTAAATTCAATAACTATTCAAGAGGAAAAGTTAATTTTTCATAACCTAGAGGTTTGGGATGATTTTCATGGCCTAAACCAAGCATATTGAAAATCAACCTAGAGAAGGTTTGAATTTTTGTGGTAGGCATACTTAAGAGCAGCAGGAGGTTATAGGCTTAAGACCTAAGAGGAGCAGGGGACACATAATTCTTTTTCTCTCTCTTACATGCAACACGTGTTGCTGGCTAGACCAATTCATTCTTCTTCCTCCTTTTAGTAGTTGAAGTAAAACTGAGGGAAGAGTCAATTCTAACTCGAGAGTCGGACTGACAATTCGTCAACTAGGCTCGGAACTATAGGGGTCAGGTCCGAACCGAAATTAGACCCATCGGGCCAGGCAGGTCCATACAATTCACACATGTCAACCAGCTTGAACCGGTAGGTCAGTAACTCGACTAATGAATCGCGGTTTAACCGCCGATTCAATCAGGATCATTAAAAAAATATATATGAAAAAGCACGTTTGATTGGATGTGATCTTTGTGTGCTTTCTCTTTTGTGGAAAATTGTAATGCATGTCAGACATTTGTTAAAAATGTAAGATTGAAGTCCTTTTCACATTGTTGGAAATTAATGAGGATGTCAGACATTTGTTTGAATTTGACGTTTGAATTGAAGACTTTGAATACATTTAATGCATGGAATTTGAACACAAAGACACACAGTGAAGGAATTGAATTTTTTCAAATGCTTAGAATAACTTTTCAGCATATAAGACAATATATGGATAGATGAAATTCACAATTACTTTGCCCGTTTTGCAAAGAAGAGAAGACCATTCTGAAAACATGCACGCATAATAAAAGAACAGCAGACAATAATAGAATAGACATTTTGAAAAGTTAATTTCAAAATTTTAAACTCAAACGCAACACTCATTCATCTCTCACGAAAAAATCATACTACAAACTATACTCATCTCATTTGCTTTGCGTTAATTTCTTAAGCAATGATATTTTTCATAATAGTTGAAGTTTTCTTTACTGAAGTTTATTTCTGTTCGCTATACTTATTTACAAAAACGCGTCTACTCTAAACAATACACTTTATTTCCGTTTACAACAATATTTTCTACTAAACTCTACTAAAAATATTTTTTTCTTAAAACCATAATTTCCACTACATACAATATAAAAATTTTCAACCTGTACACGTGTAATACTTTGTGCTCTACTTCCCCCCTTTGTTTTCTAGTTATAGTTCTACGTGAAACACTAGAAATACAAATGGATCGTTATTGGCGTAGATCTTCTTCTAGTAAGAAAGAATCCAGTGAGAAAGGAAAAAAACCCCAGAATGAGCAACCCCTTGATGCCGATGACCATAGTATCCACCACAACTTCATTAGTGAACGGATTAAGGATTTGTTGAAGTCTCCGTTGGAGTCTCCTACAATTCCTCCTGGTTTTAAGTATCAAACTCCATACCAGTGGGAAGAACCTAAAGAGGGTGACAACAGTGTGATTGCAAATGGAGATGATGTCGAGGAGTTGCCACAAGGTGATCCAGGTAAGCCTCCTAAACTTGAGAAATCCAACATATTTCTGAAACATTTCACTAAAATTGCAGATGAATGTGGGAATTCATGTGCGCAATACAACAATTGTACTGTAAACTATGCGTGGAAAAAGGGTGACAGGTATGGTACACTGATAAGACACTTACAAAGGAAGCATCTAGGAGAGTACGGTATTGATAATTCACAACAACTAATTGCACATGGTAGTAGTTCTCAATCCTCAACATTGTTCAAGTATGATGTGGAGAAGCAAAAAATAGCATTGGTACAACACATCGTCAACGTGCATCTCACTCTTAACTTAGGTAAGTGTAAGTCTCATATCTGGTAAGAACAGGAGGCGTTAAACCCAAATGTGCATTCGTTCGATACCAAAAACAATGTGCAAAGCTAACCAACAGTTGTATCACAAAGGTAAGAGAGAGTTAGCCGTAATGTTCAACTCTTTAGATATATAAGTATCAATATGTACAGATATATGAATCAATATGTGGCAAGAAAATTCATATATGGGAGTAACTTATCACTAGATAGATAATAAATGGCAACTAAATAAAAGGACGTTGGCTCTTATGCTCTTCAATGAACAACATACGGTACAAGCAATATATAGGATAATATATATCACTCTAAAGGAGTATCATTTACTACGTAAAATATTTTCAATCGGTTTTGATAATGCTAGTGCAAACACTACATCTATAATTGAACTCCAAAATCTTTGCTAACTTGATCTGGGTAGAATATTTTTCCACATAAGATGTGAATACCACATGTTAAATTTGTCTGTTAAAAAAGGTACATAAGCTCTGGAATATAAAGTGACTTTGATAAGGTATGCGATTAAAACTATTATAGAAAAACCTTCTCTCTATAGAATGTAGAGGGACTTTTGCATAGAAAATGGTAAAAGGTATAAAAAGAATTAAAAAAAGATGTAAAACACCATTAGAATTCAACATATGATATTTTGCAAAGTATAATTACATATAAAGAATTACTATATAGGTTTTACATGCATCATATTGAAGAAGCTAAATTCGTACAAGAGATTGGGATATTTGTGATAAGTTACTACAAGTACTTAAAGTTTTTCACGATACTACTAATACTTTTTCCTAAGTGTAAAGGCTTAGTGTGCATGATTTCATGATGGAGGCCGTCAACATTGTTGCAGCTCTACTTGTGCGTGTTAGGACCTAATATTGTAAATGTGTGTAGTTGAGATGACGAAGAAGTGGCTACAGTATTATAAGGAAATTCTCTCCATTTATCTTATTGCTACTATTTTAACCCTTGATATAGAATAGAAGTTCTTCAAGACTATTTCAATATGTACTATCAAATTATTAATAACCTTTCCAATATGTAAGATATGTATGCTATAAGTGCATCAAATGAGCTTTATCAAGCAATGGACGAAATGAACACGTTGTTCCAATATTTCTCCTACACATATAGTAGGCAAGCTGCGCTCACTCTATCTCCTCCCCCAACAATAAGCAACCACTTCTTTGCGAGGGAGAAGCTACTAGTACAAAAGTTAAAGCGTCATAGGTCTAGAAGACCATAGTTAGAGCTATAGCACTATCTAAATACCAATTTTGAGTTTACCGACAATGTCGATATCCTTAACTTCAACATTATTAACTAGTGGAAATTGCATAGAAAAACATATCTAATTCTATCTTGCATAACTTAACTTGTTCTCCCCACCTCAGCCTCAACAATGGCAGTAGAGCAAGCATTTAGTGCTGCTGGACTTATCCTCGATGACCATTGTGCCTTTTTAAGCCCCATCAACGTGGAAGCTATAGCTTGCAATGAGGATTTGTGGAAAGCAACCAATAGAGATCAGGAGCCAACTAGGACTTCCACTAAGGAAGATCAAAACTTCAGTGACTTCAACTCCTTTGGAGGTAGTCGTAGGTTCACTCTAGAATGAAGCGACCCACAAGGTAATAGTGATGGGTACTTATAATTTTTCTTCTTCCTATTTTATGTGTTAAACACTTAAGGTAGGTTAATTTAAAAAAAAAAACATAATCGATATTTTTTTCAAATTTAGGAGTTATCGATATAGGTTGTATTTTGTAAATTGAAAGTATTGAAATAAAAACTAGTTTCTACTATAGGATTTTTTACAAAAGAAAAATTGGAATGGTTAATCACGTAAACATAATATGTTTTCTTAAATATAAAAACTAACCAACAAAATAAAGTTTTTTTTTTAAGAAAAAATAAAAATTATACTAGAACTACGATGATCTAATTTCATGTAATGGATACGTAGGCAACTACTAACGCAGTGCAACAAAAAAAAATTAATTTTGTCCACCTTGAAATATAATAGGCACGTCCATATTACATCTCTTAAATAACACAATTTGGCAATGTATGAAATAATACCAATATGTGATGTAATTTTCTAAATGTTAATTATCACATAGAAGTTTTTTCCCCTTATTTTAAATTCAAATAGGTTAAAATGCAAATTTTTTATATATGGATCCATTGGAAAGAAATGACAATGCCGTTCAGTAAAGGTAGGGAAAAAAAAAACAAAAAAAAAAGGGAGTAAAAGGTTTCATGGCCTAAGGGGAAAAAAAAGGATGAAAATGAAATGTGAAAAATAAAAAAGGAAAATAAGATGGGAGAAAAGAAAAACGGTTCATAGGCTAAACGAGCCTTCATGAAACAGGCCAGTTCCAATTCAATGGCCCCCAGGCCCGTGACCTGGTAGGTTTAGGCTAGGTCTAATCCGACCTTAGGTCTAGTTGAAGTAGTCCTAAATTCAGCACTAATAAATCAATCGACTATTTTTTATTATTATTATTAACTCATTTTCTAGCCTAACAAAATCAAATAAAAAGCGAGAATTAATATTGGTCATGGAGCACAAGCTAAAGGAGGCCAAATTTGGGTGCTTGAAAAATAAGCTATAAGTTTACAAGAAAATAAAAAAAATGAGTTATTCAACTTGAGCTTCTAAGATCAAATTAGAGCAATTTCTTGCTTGAATTTGACATACCAAAGGCATAGTTAATATTATAGAATAGGTGTATGTCATTTGATTGCCTTAATTTATTTGAAATTGTACTCAATCTTGGCTGAAAATGAAAAATAGCTATATTTGAGCGAGATTGAATCTTTATCACATCTAGGACTTCTTGGAGCCAAATTGAAACTAGAATACTATACGTAAGGGTCCTAAGTAATATTTAAGACATTTAATTGGCTTAGAAATCACATCAATCTTCTCTTTCTCTCTTTGCCCGAATGTTATACACTACCTACTCTTTCTATCTTTAATTTTCTCACACGAGACAAACCAGAATGGGACCATGCTCTCTAACAACTTTCCCATCCTCATTAAATTAAAGCTCCCCCAATTAATTTCATCCGATCGATCTTGAATTTTTCCAATTTGATCAAATATCAAAGCTAGGATTTTTCAAACTTGATTGACCAAATCAACCATAGGCCATGGTTCTTGAGAAATTGACTTGGGGCTTTTTTGCCCTTGTCCCCAAGAGTGTCCTTAACCTATCTTCACCTACTGGTGATGAGTGAAGACCTTTGAATTGGCCACTGTAAGCTAATTTCCTTTTCTCCTTTTTACTCCCCAAAAGTGATTTTAACATTTAGAAAAATTATTTTTCTTAAACAAAATCTCTTAACGGACCTTTTTCCAAAAGTAAGACATTTTTCTAGAGCTTTTCAAAACAAGGCAATAAATTAGGGTTTCAGGCACTTTCATTAAGAAAAAAAAAATCAAAATATTAAAAACTTGGTGATAATTTTTTTGAAAAATAAAGTAAACCAACAAATTAAAGTTTTTTTTTTATAATAAAAAAAACACGACAGTTTAATTTCGAATAACGAATATGTATACAACTATGCAATGACCCTAAAAAATTAAAAAAAGGAAATTTTTGAAAAAAATAGAAAAAAAAATTTGTCTTTCTCCTTTTTCTTATTTTAGTAATTTATTTATTTTTAAATTTTCCTAAAAACTAAAGCCTTTCTTATTATCATTCTTTTGAAAATTTCTTTGTGGAAACTATATGGTTTTAAAAAGTTAGCTGTCGAACTCAAATTTTCAGAAAATCACATATCAATAGTCATGTTAGGTATTATTTATTTGCTAAACCTTTAACTTTCCATTCTTTTAATAACTTCGATTGGGTTAAAACTCTAATTTTTTCAAAGATAATTTTTCATAAAAAGTTTTGTCAAAGAAAAAACCTTTGGAGTTAAAAAGGAAAAGAGAAATAGTCAAAATTTAGGTTGGACAAATGGCATTAGAATGGATGGCTTTTAGGGTGGGGGGGGTGGGGGTGGTGTGGGGGCAAAGCTGCAATGCAGTGAGTCGGTGGAACGTACAGCTAATTTCAGCATCGTATTTGTGTTCCTAATGACATAGTATAATTTGTATGAGACGATTATATTTGTGTCGGTATTGTAGACTAATGATCCTAACCTTTAGATTTTATAGTGTCAAGACAAATCAAATGATTTGTTATGTGAAGACTACCATCTTGAATATCTACAATTTATCCCTTTTACCTTTCACAATTCTTTTCTTAATTGCCCGAAAATTAAATCTTCACATTGTTTTAGATTCATTATTTAAACTCAGGAAATATTAAAGGGTGCTTTGAGAATACTTATTCAGATGCTAAATAACAAAAAATAAAATAAAATAATTTTTTTACCTTTTTTAATACATTTATGGTAAAGTGTAAGACCAGCACTAAAAATCAGAAGAGATTTTTATTTTTAACTTTACAAGACTACAGCGGTATTATTACTAATATTCATCAACAAGATCTCCTCTCGTTTTAATTGCCACTTTGATTTCTAACAAAAGTATCAAATGAATAATTTTATCCCTAATGCCACTTCCTATTTACATCATGCATGTATCATGTTAAAAATGGGGGAAAAAAGAAAATTAACAGTGAAAAAGTAACTCACCATATATATTGACGCGTTTCAACGATTCCACATCTAAATTGATATAAACTCTTTATCATTTTCAAATGCGTTGATTCCATTGACTTGTTTACTTTTAAGGGTGGGGGAAAAACCATGGGCTATTGAGATATATATATTCCAAATGAAACTTTTCCCAATGTGCAATCCATGGACAGTAATGGCGAACCCTTCCTGTTTTCAAGAAAAAGGGCATTTCAAGTAGCAATAAGAATAATGTTAAAAGACGAATGATCGGGGTTCTTTCATGGAGCACAATGCCAATGGACTTCATTTGTTGGGAGGGGAACCTTGTTCAGTCATTGAGCATCTAATATTTGCAGCTGCAGCTTTTAGGGTTTACTATTTTAAAATTTGTTATCTTATTCCTTCATTTTCATGTTCTATTTCTTTCACGAGGAAAAAGAGCAAAATGGATGAAGAAGATGATGAAACCACATATGTTGTCAAGTACCACTAATTCTCGTGTTCTGCAGTGTTTCGTTTTCAAAAGCTAAAAAGAATGAATTACCTAACCCTTGGAAGGCATCATTGATTCTTAAATTACCTTTGCATAGACTAAAATTATTATGGAGCTTTGCTTAGGACTTTACCATGCTCGGAAATGGATGCGGATACCCTATGATTAGCTTTAAATGCAAAGAAGACATTAAATCAGTAGTTGTGCAAGGGGGCTTGGTTTGTAAGTGTGATTTTGTCATCGATTAGAAAATGGAAGCCAGATGCTTCATGTTCAAATTTCTATTCTACAACTAGCAAGAATTGGAATTATACCAAAAAGATTAACGTTTCGAAAAATTCAAATAAGATATCAATATTTCACTTAAAGATTAAAATAAGAGTTGCAATCATGATATCATTATAATTTTATTTAACGTTACCATCAAGTGACACATAGTACACATATAATATAGAAATCATGGTTTCGAAAAATTCAAACAAAATATTAATATTTTACTAAAAGATTAAAATAAATTGTCGCGGTCATTACACCATTATAATTTCATTTGACGTTGCCATCAAGTGACACGTGGTACCTATGTAGTAAATACGTGATGCTTATATATATATTTAAATAATAAATAAATAGTATGAAGAAGTACTAAAAAAGCTAAGAAAATTAAAAAAAAAAGTAATTAAAAGCTATCAAAAAGTAAATAATTTAATTTAATTATAATATATATATAGTAATATAATCAAATTAAATCAGTAAAAATTTGAAAATTAAAAATAAAGTACAAAGAAAAAAAAAAAAAAAAAAAAAAAGAAATCAGCCACCCCTACCCTAGAGGTGGCTGGATTGACCTAAAGTCCCATGTTGGTTCATTGACTCACCAACCACCACCAAAGGGAGGTCGTATGACCACTAGTGGTTGGTGGCTATTGACCATTAGCTGGCACCGCCACGGTGCTAGTGCTTACGGAAACTGGAAACCTTATGCTTCTTGACAAGTATAACGCCTCGCTCTGAGAGAGCTTTTCTTATCCGTCTGATACCATTGTAACCGAACAACGTTTGGCAGCAGGGACAAGTCTTATAAGTGATGCAATGGGAGGTTCAAAAATTTATGAGCTTTCGTTAACTGACGATGATGCATTCCTAAAATGGAACCAGCAGACATATTGGGAAATGTCACGAGAGAAGGCGGCTGCTTATAGAAAGGCAAATGATCAAGTTTCATTCATGGAACTCAATGCTACTGGACTTTTATCTGGTGGGAAGCGACCCTTCTTCAGTCATTGTGCAGCTGCAGCTTTCAGGATTGCTACTTTGGAACGAAGTGGGCAGTTTGTTGTGTATAGCCCCGGAGTGGATGCCTGGGGGTCGAGAATTCACAGCACCGGTTGACGATTGCCAAATTCCTTTTGTTTGCGGAGAATCAATCATTGACTGAAAGCTGCATGTGGCCGCCAGGATTTCATGAAAACGCTCCGGATGACAATTGACAAGACTTACTATCTACCCGATCCCGAGAGCAACTCGAGTAGCTCTATTCACCATGTTGCTGATTCCTTAAAGTACCTTCCACTTCGTGAAGGCATGGATTACTTTCCTAACTATTTT
Source organism: Lumnitzera littorea (assembly GCA_024138015.1). Lineage (NCBI taxonomy): Eukaryota > Viridiplantae > Streptophyta > Magnoliopsida > Myrtales > Combretaceae > Lumnitzera > Lumnitzera littorea. The sequence continues at coordinate 88,668,057 of JAMXBB010000009.1, read as the reverse complement.
ACAGCACCTTCGGAAGTTGGTGTCAGCACAATAACTTGCAAGTGAAGTTATCCGATTTCGGGATCTCAAAGCTTGTTTACTACACCGATGAGTCGCTTCGACTTTCAACCGTGAGAGGAACGCTAGGTTATCTGGCACCCGAATGGTTGAAAAACTACCCCATAACCGACAAGGCCGATGTGTATAGTGGTTATGGAATGGTGTTATTTGAGATAATCAGTGGAAAGAGAAACCGGTTATTGCAAATGCATAGCAGTGGTAGCTTACAAATGGAAAAAAATGAGGAAACCAAGCGTTCATCTTCAACGGAACTATATGCTCAACCTGTCTATTTCCCAATCACTAGCATCGGAACTGCATCAGCGGGGAAGGTACTCGGAGTTAGCAGATTCACGACTGGATGGGATGGTAATTGATGAAGAAGTAGGGAAGCTAGTTCGAATCGCCTTATGCTGTGTGCACTGGCATCCGACTCTGACGCCGAGCATGGCTTCCATCGTGAGGATGTTGAAAGGCGAGGTCCCGGTGAGTGATCGGAACTGCATCAGCGGGGAAGGTACTCGGAGTTAGCAGATTCACGACTGGATGGGATGGTAATTGATGAAGAAGTAGGGAAGCTAGTTCGAATCGCCTTATGCTGTGTGCACCGGCATCCGACTCTGACGCCAAGCATGGCTTCCATCGTGAGGATGTTGAAAGGCGAGGTCCCGGTGAGTGAGCCTCAAATGGGATCGTTGGATTACCTGAGACTTTATGGACGAAGATATATGCAGAAGCATTATCACAAAGAGGACATAATTGTTAGAATTTAGGGGTCAATATATGAAGCATTTTCTGTCTCTTCCCCCATGTTTTGACAATATGTCTATGGTCTAAACAAATAAGAGGAAACAATATTAATTAATTTGAATGCTTTGTAAAAACATTTGGAAAACTATCTGTTTGCTATTCTTCTGCTGGCACTGCAGTGCAAGAACAAAATATTAATAAACATGCAAAAAACACGATGCTAAACGCAGACTAACCACACATATTATTGAATTTGTGCAATCTATTTTACATGTCTCTTCCTGTAGATAAAACCTAGAAAAAAAATTGTCTTGCAATAAATTACTTCCTCCGTCGATAGGGGATAAAGTTATAAAAAGTTCAACTTATATCAATTTAGTGTCTATATTAATCATATATTAGTTCGGAAAAAAAAAAAAAGCAATTTTTTTATTTTCATAAATTAATCAATATTTGAAAATAAGATCTACTGTACATCCAAACACTCAAACCAATCATAACATAAAAAGGGACTACCATTTGGTTACTAAGTGAAAATTTTTCTGATTTATCAAATAATATACTTTCAGTGTAATATTTTATTTTACCTCCCTGGTGATGATTTTTCAAATTTTATGATTTCATAACTTGCAAATAAGACATTATATAACTGTACATTTATAACCATTAGAAAGTTCATATTACAACTTATTTTAAATTGTATAAAATTATACAATAAGAAATTCTTTTTTTTTTTTAATGCAAATTGGCCTGACACCTTTTTTTTTTTTTTTAGAAATTTTTATGATTTTAAAATTACAGTCACTACAAAATTTTAAGGAACTTACAGTAACTATAATCTTATAATTTATAGTCACATTATGGGATACGAGAATTTATAAATAATAAAAACTTACAACATTTACAGTATAACTATAAAATGAAGAAATCTTACAAAATATACGGTCATTTAAAATAAAAATGTGTATATGTATGAGAGTAAAGACAATTATAAGGAATCGAAAATTGCAAAATTTTTGATAAATTAATTAGTAAAAATATGCATAAAATTAAAGTACAGACCACACAATGCAATCAAAACTGAAATATAGAGATTAGAATACTATAATATATATATTAATTTTAGATCCAGCATAAACTTTTGACTAATGGAGACGTCAAATTGAAACTAAATTGAAAAACTGCAATAATAATAATAATAAGCATAAATGTTCAACAACACTTTGAGCCATGCTCGTATGTTCATAACATGATGACTGATGAACACCCTCGGGTGCTGCAGGCTGGGCATAGATGACCATGTTTTATTTGCCCGCTTGCTTTTTTTGCCGTTTCCTTGTTTCTGCTTTTATGAATGATAGTATCAGTTCACCGGAAGAAAAATATAAATAATAATAATAAGAAATGAGAAAGCCCAACAAAAATATTGGGTGACCATCTACAATATTGAGCTTGTGCCTTTGACGCTCTGCTTTGGACATACAAGTGGCAAAATTTGCAAAATATGCCTCTGTCCATCCTATTGTTGTGTGGTCATGGTCACACCTTTATTGCATATACATGTTTCCGTCTATGTAACTCTCATTCGAAATCATCTAAGATCTTACTGTTGGGGGTGAATATGTTATGTAGCTTCGACCATGGTTTTTGGTGGCATGTACATTACAGGTGACTAAAGTTTATCCACAGCAAAAGCGAAGGATGTCAACCAGTTTCTTTTTTTATTTCTGTACAGATTATCATAATATGCACAACTATGCACCAGTATCCCCCACAAATTCGAAGATACCGCCGGTATGATTGAACCCGCAAGATACTTGCAACGCTTTCACAGGCCTGTCAAACCATACCTCCCTTGGTTGAATGTAGTCAACATCATCCCCATGGCCCTGGATAGCACAGCAAAAATATTATACTTCCACGCAGTGTGGAGAATAATACAGAACTAATCAAATCCTTCTGACATTTTATATTTCAAACATCACCAGAACAGCCAAAAGGTTGACTGTAAAGGAAACCTAAGAGGGAACTGGGAAATATTACTACAAAAAGAACAACTTACATTAAATAAAGCAGCAATGGGGACAAGACAATGACAACAACAAAACTCAAGCTTGTTCCCACTGGGGGGATAGCTATGTGGATCTTAGCTAGCAGTTGTACTCTATCGTGGATCATGCTTGCATTTATACCTAAAACAGTCATATCATGATTTACTACTTCAACAGGGAAAACTACTCGCTAAAAATACTATATCAGATCTTAGCCCAACCCAAGTCAAATTTATAATGATTGAAGTGAAATCCTGTGCATTGAAATACATAGAACCTAGGTATCGGGTGGAAACTACAGTGGAAAATTAAGTGGAACCCAATTGGTTTCATCACCTTTTAACACTCACTTCAACAGTGACGTACATATAAAACAAGTATGCATACATGAATGGGATGATGTCAAATTCACTTCCTCAATTTTGGGAATTTTTGCTATTACACACGTCAACCTCTCGACTGTCATGTTTAGTACTCAATTGAACTTCTGCATTGAGCGTGGTACCTCACACATGGCTGCATACCATGGCAGGCCATCCTGCTAAGGTGGGTGCTGGCAGCACACAGACAACAAACGCCACCCACCGCCAAAAAATAGCTGCCTCAAAAGGAACTAACAAATACGCCCCACCACCAACAAACCTGGAGGTACAATGACGAATTCATGTTCTACCTCTTGACAGCCAAAACTTTTCCAAGCCAATTTACAAAGCACTAAACTAGACCCCAGCACACCAACTACTTTTGAGAGTCATGAGCCACAACAATCTTCACACATTGTTGAAACCCACTGGAAGGGCTTCATAACCTCTACAAGCTAACCTCCTTACCTATTACACTTAACACACACAGGTCATTGCCCAAAAAACACCACCCAACAACCCATAACGTCAAACTTAGTCTAGTGGTGGTGGATCAGATATGGCAGCTGTTTTTCGGCGGTAGGTCACATTTGGTGGTGGCTGTTTTCTACCTTTCTGGGTCAAGTAATGAACCAACAAAAACATTCCAATTTTCCTTTCTATTTTTCTAATTTCCAAGATGGTGTGGCAACCCACCACCATAAGTAGGTTGTTCTATCCACCCACAGATGTGGGTGTCAACCCACCCCTTTCAGTGGTTGCTAAAACCAACAAATGCAGCCACTAGTGTTTAGTATGCTGCAATTTTTTTGTTCAATTTTTCAAATCTAGTTAATATTACTCTCATACTTATAATATCTAATGATTATTTAAGATTAGAGTGTATGTTAATGAGTAGGCAGTTTTGGTGTGGTCTTTTAAAGCAAATGGCATCTGTGGCACATGTATTGATTTTAAATCACAGCATATCAAACAGCCATTGTGGAGATAGATGATATTTTGAGCACTGAATGTCGCAATAAAAATGTTGAGATGCATAATTACCCATTCACCCAGAGTTGTGATAGTAAAATCTATTTTATCCCAAAATACATTGTTTAAGGAAAAAGTGGCAGGGAGATATATGAGAAACAATATTATCACCATATTATTTTATTTAGATCCACTTCACCTTCCTACACCAACTGTGATTGTATTTGTTAAAGTAATAGATAATATGGCTCGCATCATTTTCTACAAGCTTAAACTTTTAAATCAGCTAATTATAATACCTACTCATAGCAAAGTATCAAAGTCAAACATCTTGGGTTTGAATCTCTCTACTATTATTTCACTATTGTGTTCTACCATTTCACTCACATTTAATTTGGTCTTCCATTTACTTGATAGGCCTCAGTTAAAGTCACCCCACAAGTGAGGAGAGTACTAAGTAATAGATATTATAACCCACACAATATCTATGAGCTTAAACTTTAAATCAACTAGTTGTAGTGCTATTCCTTACAATATTATATAATAAATATAATAGTTCACACTATATCTACAAACTTAAGATCAAGCCCTTAGATAAGCTAGTAGTGATGTTATTCATAACATGGTATCACAGCATTAGGTTATGAGTTCGAATTTATGCATTGTCAATCAATCCCTATTTAATTAAATCAAGCTTTAAATCAACTAGTTGTAGTGCTATTCCTTACGATATTATATACTAAATATAATAATTAACACCATATCTACAAACTTAAAATTAATCCCTTTTTAATTAAATTATTCACTTGATGAGTCTCAATCAAGGTCCAACCCAAAAATAAGGAGGATAGTATTATATAATAAATATAATAATCCACATCATATCTAAAAGTTTAAACCTAAGCTTTTAGATCGGCTAGTTAAGATACTATTTGTAAAAAAGTTTTATGCATCTTGCCTGGTCATCACATATATTTTCTTGAGTAAGTGGTCATCACATGTAATTGCAGGAAGGCTTCAAGTTGATGCAGTATGCTTAACATACGTAAGTCGTAATGGCCAGCAATTAGCTTAATGTAAAAGAAGGCTTGTCTACAAACCAGTTGTCCACCAGATGAATGTCCATCTGCTGAAAATGTCCCATGAGAACCTCCCCAACCCCAAGTGAAAACTTTGCCATCTGCAGTAATAATACATGTATATTAGTTAAGCAATTTTGCCAGTGAAAGCCTAGAACTCTCTTTTTTAACATTAGGTTTGCCAGAAAATTGAAACACCATGTAAAAATTAAAAGTAAAGAGTACTAGTAGTCATCCAAGCTTAAACTTCTAAGGAAATCTTACCAGAAATAGCAGCTGTATGCTTCCAACCACAAGATACCTGCACAACTCAGACACATCATGATCTTGTGCAGAAAAGGAAATAACTAACATGAAGAAAGTAAGAGAAAGCAAGCTCCTAAAAATATTTTCTGCATTCATTAAACAATAATCACAGACCTTGCTGACATTGGATCTCAGAAAAGGACCATCAACTCTCTCAGGTAAATGGAAAACATCAGTTGACCTATAAATTAAAGAAGAAAATCAGAAGAGATATAATTAAGATGAGCTGGCACGACTGTGAAAGAAGTGGAATTCTTTGCTTACCCAACTCCAAGACAGCCATTCTCATTTGAACCCCATGTAAACAGCTCCCCTCCACCTTCATTAAAAAAAAAATATATATATTCTTCAGGTCAATCTAGTGATAGTCTCCAGTTATTTATGTGTGCAATCATAACAATAAATAAATAAATAAAAATTAAAAAGAAAGAAAGAAAGCCTAACAACAATTGCAGCTTGCTAAAACGATGGGGTATTATTTATATATGATACTCAACTTTATGTTAATTTGAAATTAGCTACCTAAACGTAACACCTACTGCACTTAATTCCCAGTTGAAATTTCAACTGCTAGCATTACTACTTCTCACAGTGCTATTATTAGAAAGATGGTATGTTAACAGCTGAAACTTCAATTGAATAGTAAATACAACATGATTTGGAACCTTAATTTAGGTCAATTTGCAATTAACCACCAAAAATTTTTACATGCCACGTTTACTAACAAATTGAAATTTTTAATAGCCAGCTTTACCAGCTCTCATAACACTTTTAGCAGAGAAGTTCTAACGTTGAAATTTAATTATAGAAAGGTAGTAAATCTGGTAGTTCAAACTTCAACTAAATAGTAAATGTGACACGCAATGAGTTTTAGGTAGTCACTTGCAAATTTAATCAAAGTTGAGATACCAAATTTAACCTTACCCCTCAAAAGAATTACTTGAGATCAAAAAGTCACACAAACCTTTTCTAGATGACAATGGATGGCATCTAATTATTCAATGACCAATTCCTTTTTCCTTCACCATGCAACTACCTATCCTAAATGGCCATCTAATTGGAAGGCCATATCCCCTTTCAAGAGGACCCCTCTCCTTGCATTTAGCACCAATTTGAATGGAATATTCACCTCATTGGAAAAACCAATCAATGCAAGTTGTATCTATGGACAAGCTCTGCAAAAGACAAGGTAATATCTAATTCATGCTCTCCTTTTATCAACTAAGGGAACCTAGGAGGACAAGGTCCTCTAGACTCATTCAACTTTTGCTAAACTCAAGGAGAATTGACTTTGGCCCCATAGATTCAATCTTGTTCTCAACATATTCATAATGACTTCATTCCACCCAAGCTACACTAGACTAGCTCATGCTAGCTTTATGGTGGACAAGGGGAGACAAAGTAAAACTAATTTTTATTTTGTGCTCACTCATTTGATGTCTGGATCTTTTCCTTTATTTTTTTTTTTTTTTAATAAACCCTTTTTTCTAGTCGATGCTTAGAGAGAATTTGACGAACTTTGGTTTCAAACCCAACATTTGGGTTAATTATCTTTTTTTGGGTAAGGTCAGAAATTATATATAAATGAAGGAGAAAACAGCTAGGATGTACAAGAGATACTAAGTTGGTTATCTACAACTATAATCACAAAAGGTTGTGGATGACAAATTTAGTAGCACAAATAACACAAAACTATACATCTAAAAATAACAAAATGGTCCTAGCTAATGCAAGAGCTGTGTATGGTTGAGCTCCCATGCATCTAAAGTTTCTTTCTTTCTTTCCATATATGATAGATCACTATTAATGGAATTCTCTTCCATTTTTGAACCCCACATCTCTTGAAGTTCTCCACCAATGATGATAAGGACATTGAAGCAAGATGCAGCCTAAGAGATGGAATGTAAAACCTTTGGATCTCAACCCAGATAGCTTTGGTGAACTAACATGTTAAAAATAAGTGGTTACGATTCTCTTCCTCAATGGAACAAAGGAGACAACAGTTATGGAAGATGATAACTCGTTGAAGCAATTTATCTTAAGTTAGAAGTCTTTACTTGATTACCAGCCACAAAATGAAGGAATGTCGTGGGAGGTTAACTTTGTTCCAAATAATGTTATGGCATGATATGATAGGATGCTTCGATCTCAAGAGATCATATGCTGATTTGATAGAGAAACCATTTATAGGCTCAGCTAACCAGACCAAAAATTCTTCGACTCCCCTCTTAAGAACTATGTTAGCTGGTAGTGACGATCTAATGGTATTCCAATGTTCCCCTCTCGACCGTTGCTACTCATCTCCCTTAATGATGTCACCCAACTTCGCCTCCTTAGACCAGCCCATATCATAGATAGATTTCTCACTAATCAAATTAGCAATTGAACTATTAAGGTGCTATATGTCATACCATAGAGCGATCCTATTCCCTTCCCCTATGCACCATGCAAATGAAAGTCTTGCCCAATACCTTGCTTAGAAGATCTTGCACCATGACTAGGAGCTTTAGGAAGGATTCGAAATGGCCCAAAAGTTATTACCTTTAAGAATTTTATTGTTAACCCAACTCAACCACAAGCTGTTGGAATCCACACATAATTGCCATATGTTTCAACTAGGCCACCTTATTCCATAACGTGATATCCATAATTCCCAAACCCCCTTCCTTTTTAGGGAAACAAATCTCGTCCCAAGAAACCTTAGCTTTGGCCTTTACTTCATCTGAACCATTCCATAGAAAACGCTTCATCTTCGCATTTACCTCCTTTAGAATTCTCTTTGAGAGTATGAAAATGGATGCCTAATAAACTTGTAAGGAAAAGAAAATACTTCTAATCAACTGAACACAACCTACATAAAACAAATGCTTAGTAATCCAACTGTTAATTCTAGAAGCAAATCTTTCCACTAGGCAACGGCAATAGGCTTGAGTTAGTTTTGTAGAAATGAAAGTAACTCTGAGAAATTTAACCGACAACTGTCCTTCATTGAATCCAACCAAAGAAGAAATCCGACTTCACCGTTGGACTAATGCCGTTGGTAAATAGGAGAAAAAGTCCACACATTGTTTGATCAGCGAAATAGAGGGAACATCCCCTTTTGAGAAAATAAGCAAGTCGTTAGCAAAACAAAAATAATTGATCTTTTTCCTGCCATGCCAATGATGTTGGAATTCCTGATTGGAATTTAATCTTCTAAGTAGGCTAAATAAGGTTTCTATAACCAAAACAAATAGGTGCAAAGAGATGGGGTCGCCTTGTCTCAAACCATAAGAGCTAGCAAAAAAAATACCCACCAACTCACCATTTAAACTCAATGAGAATCTTAGAGATGACACACATTCCATGATCCAATAGAAAAATATGGGAGAGAAATTCAAAGCCAAAAGAAGGCATTCTAGAAATGACTAATTTATATAGTCATAAGTTTTCATGATATCAATCTTCATGACACATCTAGCACTGTGACGATCCTTATGGTATCCTTGCATAAGCTCTTGTGTGACTAAAATATTATCAACTATTCTTCTCCCTTTTGAAGAAAGCTAATTGCTCTCTCCCTACAAGCCTTAGTAAGACACTTTGAATGTGGTTCACTAAAATTTTTGAAATGTACTTGTAGAGGATATTGCAACATGAAATAAGCCTAAAATTTGTGAAGGATTCAAGGGTTTTAACCTTGGGGATAAGGGTAAGATGGATAGAGTTAATAGATTTTAAAAGCTTCCCAAAGGCAAAAAAATCTTTGATAGCCAACCTGACTTCCTCCCCAACTATATTCCATGTCTACTTGAAAAAGTCGACATTATAACCATCTGAGTTCGAAGCTTTATCCTTTGCAAGAGACCATAGTGTATCCTTGATTTCATTGCTGTCCACTAATTTGGCAAGAAGCGACCAATCCTTTGACTTCACTTTCGTTTTCATGATTGATGAGATACTATCTAACCCCAAAGGAGATGGAGGCATCGACAACATGCCCCTAAAGAAAGCAATAGCTTTGTCATGTAACTGCTTCCTGTTGGAGATTCTAGAGCCATCTCCTAATACAATTGAATAGATGCCATCACGTGAATGTTTCTAATTCAAAGAACAGTAGGAGAAAGAGGAGTTTCTATCCCTAAGTTCAAACTAAGTTTGTCTAAATTTTTATCTTAAAAAAGCCTTTTCAGCTGTTGTCAAATAATAATAGTCTTTGAATTTGCGCTTTTCCAATTCCCAATCGGCATTTGAGGGATCAGCTCTGTTTGCAAGTTATATGCTTTCCAACAAATAGAGACTAAGGTTAACACTTTTGAATATATACGAGTAGAACTTATTTAGGTCTCTCAATTCCTTCTTGAGCAATCTAAGTTTCGACACCACCCCAAACATGGCAAAATCCTCTATCCTCTTGCTTCAAATCCGTTCCACTATGGGAAAGAAAAGAGTCTTTGCTCCAAAAGTCAAAGAATTTGAACAGTATGTTGCTTTTAAGCGTTTGAAGATGGAGATAAACAATGAGAGGGTTGTGATCCGAAACACCAGGAGGACCCACCATAACTTCGAATCTTGAGAACAAGTCCATTCACTCTAAATTGACCAAAACTCTATCTAGTCTCCTCATGAGACAATTGCTCCACGTTTGGAGGGGATCACTGGTACACGCATCTTCGAGCTCAGCATCAAAGCAAAACTTATTGAATTGTTTCATCCCAAAGGTTATTACCTCGTTCCCTCCCAGCCTTTCCTCAGTGCAACAACATTTGTTAAAGTCCCCTCTAAGTAAACATGGTCCTTGGATCTTGACCTATAGCAAATCCGAACACAAGGCCAAACAACCTGTAGCTAAATTTGCTTTATAGACACAAGTGAACCAAAACAAAACATCCCCACCGACTTGCTAGCAAAGGCAATGGATGTATTGCCTAGAAGATGCAGTTACGATTACTTACCATATTAAGGGATTCCAAGAAACCTAAACTTTATCGCTTAGATGGCTTTCCATTTTCCAAGATGGAATAACTCTTGACCACACTATTGGAGCTTTATTTAATTTTATCTATCTCTACCAAACCCAATGAAGAAATTTTATTCGATTCACAAAAATATTTCACTACCTTGGTTTTTTAAGGGTTGTTAAGCCCCCTAATATTCTACATTGCTAACATAACAAACAGAAAAAGAGGAAGAAAGGGGAACAAAAGGCAAGCCAGTACTACACAAAACAATTGCCAGAGCTAACTTTGACCTTTCCTACTCTTAGTCTTCTTCTTCTTGATGGTGATCTACAAGGAATCAGCATTAGGTTGTAACTCTACTTAGTTGTCTTAGGTTTTAAGGACTATAGACTCGAAAGAATCTATAGGAGATGGATCACTATGAGGTGACCCCTTCTTCCCAAAGGAATCCGAGCTTACGTTCAGAGGGACTATATGAGAGCAATCCCTTGCATCAACTAGACGGTTGGAATAAGAGCTATCCAAAGATGAGGTCTCAATAGTGGCATGTTTATCTTTTTTCTTGTTAGGAGTCATTGATTTTTGAGCCTAAACATGTTCCCCGTCCTTTATGAGAATACCTTTAGACAAATGTGAAGCCCCCTATTCCTTCTATCCTTACTTTGATACCATTGGCTTTTCTAATCTTTCTCTACTAGCCTTTGTAAGATTATCCTACACCACTTGATCGCACACCTTATCACAACCGCTCTAGTTAGGCACATGTCCAAACACCTTACAATATGAGCAATAAGGTAGAACATGTTGATGTTCTACATCAACTATGGCCAACTTACCATTAGCTCTCTTCATCACGAATAAAAAAGGAAGCTTAGCAGCAACTTCTATCTCTATAGATGCCTTCATGAATCTAATTCATTCGTTTCTCGCTGTGACTAAATCCACTTGAAGGAGGCAACCTATAGCACTCACCACATAACCAATGCCATCTTTATGTAGAAATTCTATTGGGACTCTCCATAGCTTGATCCAAATAAGGAGCCTCTTGGGGGTAACTTTATCATGGTTAATCTTCAAAGACCACCATTCCAAAATAATAGGTCGGTATGCAAACATTCAAGGTTACCCTAAAATCTTAGAGAGAGAGAGAGACTTTGTCATTAAACTTGAAGAAGAAAAAACCGCACTCATTGGCGAGGACCTCCACCAAACCCTCTTCCTTTCAAAAGTTCCAAGCTATCTTTTGGACTGAGAGAAAGGAAAGACCCCAATTGAGAAAATACCCAACAATAGTGTTTCTCCATATTTTTTCTCTAAATTGAGAGACCGAAAAAGGGGTTTCACACAAATAAGGTCACCGTTCTTGGAGGAAGGATAGTAATCTAAGAAGACATCCACTAAAGTTAAAACCAAAGGATCGGAATTTTGGTTTATCACTTAAGCAAAAGAAAGCGGTTTTCTTGATTTCGAAAGTTTCTATTTCCTCTACTACATTTGTCATAGCTCTTAAAGTAGAGTCACTAGTAGAGCTTTGACTTTCATGAAAATTAGAAACATCTCCAGTTTGCTCTTTTTTCTTGGAGCTTGGTCCGTGACCAAAAAGGGAAAAATACGCTTCATGTCCTACAGATGAGGGCATAGCTTTTTCCACCATGTCAGCTGCCTTTTTAGTATGAACTTGGCAAGACATCTCGATAACCTTGTTATATGTGCTAGAAACCACTTTGGACTTCTTCCCTTTCTGAACGGAAACTACTCCACTACTAGCTCCAAGCAGACTTCCAGTCAAGGCAAAAGAAGAATTTCTTCTTTTGCTTACCTTAACCGGACACAGCCGCTAGTCTAAAAGCCATGGCAGTAGCTGCTGCAACTCCAAAGAAGACCTTGTTCTGACAGACAAAAGTCCTCATAGGAAACATACCTTAAATGCACCTCAAACAACACAAAAACTTGTAAGGACCTAAGAAAACCGACTAAATGAAACTAAAGCAACAAGAAAAGAGTTGGGGATTCTTGTGGGGGGGGGGGGGGGGTAGGGTAGAATGTGTTTGGGTATATGAACTCTAGAAAAAGTGGTTTTCTAGAGGGATGAGGAGGGGAAAGGGAAATCTAGAGAGAAGAGAGAGGATTCTCTCTCTCTAGACATGCTTTTACACATCGTTTGTAAATCAATATCTTATATCGGCAAATCAATGTAACAAAAGCATGCTAAACAGCAAAAAGAATTAATAGTTATGGATAAGGTGCTGATTAAGAAAAAGATTGGGAACTTAAGATTTGCGTATATCTAATATAAACAACCTGGAAGAGTTTGTCTATACAGAAGATAAAACTTTTATAAAGTCCTAGAGTGTCTATTTTTCATGTTGATATTTTATGTGAGTAGAACACTTCATCAATGGATGGATATGGTTATAATTAAACTGGTTTCGCACTGAAAGAACTATGCCCTAGTAGTCTCAAGATATTGATATAGTGAGCTCTAAACACAAATGTAGCCAGGAAGACAGGTAAGAAAAGAACCAAGAAGTTGTTTTGTACACAAGACCTCATGTAAGTTCTCATGAAAGTTCTAGGACTTCAACCACTAGATTAGCCTTTTAGAATTAGAAAAATAAACATCTTTTTTTTTTTTTTTGGGTAAGCAAAAAAATAAAATCAAAAAACATTTTATAGCATATAACTTCTAATTTTCCCTGCACCAATAAAGGCCATGGAATTTCAGAATTTTTACAATGCCTTTATGAAATTTTTAGAATGTCTTAGGATCTTCATAATCTTTCTTTCTTTCTTTTGGGAGGTAGGGGGTAGGGGGGAATGAATAGGACATTCATTATCTGTAATGCATTTGTCAATATTTTTAGTAGCTTCAGTAGTCTTTCTATAAAAAGGGAGGTGTAGTTTAGGAGTTATAAGCAGTTTATTTGCTTACTTTTTTATTTGGATTGTCACAGCAAGTTCAAGACCTAACCCTAATCCATGACAACTTTAATCCTACTAGCAAAGCTGAAAGCCGTCACTTAAACCAGAATATGACTACTCTTTAGAATTTTGATGTTCCTCTTTATAATAGAAAGAAAGAGGCTAACGGTGTGAATTGAGGTGGTCATGACAGCTGATACTGTTTTCGCTGCTTCACTGCTAATGCAACTACTCCTTTGCTACTAGTAATGTTGATACTGTTGACATTGTTGCTAATATCATTGCAGTTGCTACTGGATCAGCTGCTACTGCTTCTGCAGCAGCTTTTTTCTTACTATTTTAAAAATTCTATTGATCTTTTATTACAAAAATGAATCAAGCATGTAAAAGCTCCAATATAAGGGTAAAATAATAAGTGTCAGAAACATTGCAATATTATTGAGATATAACTATTTCATGCACTCTCTTCTCTAGTAGTTTTCTCAGTACAAAGGAAGTAGTAATTTAGGAATAAGCAGAAATTTAATTGCACTATGATTTTTATTTTTATTTATCAATTTTGTTTCATTCCATCATTGCCTTGCCCTTAAATCTAGATGCTATTATGCACACGTATTTTATCAACAGTTCATTTCTTAAAGCAATTTACCATTCTACAAGCTTTAGAATGAGAGTATACAAACTTTATGATGTCTACTAGCTTAAGCTACTAACTAAGCTAACTTTGGATGTGGTTGAGTTCACATTGGTACACATTATTAAACTCTTGATTCAATTAGTTACAATTTATTGACCTCAATTGATACCTCAACATGCATGCAAAGGTGTTATTGAAAATAGATATAAAATCATACCTATATCCACTAGTGTAAGCCTTTTAGTAAAGCTAATTGTGGTTCTAATTAAAATTCAAAATTTCCACCAAGAGAAAGAAACTCCATTTGATGCTACTAAAAGAGACAAAGGCAAATGAACAATCCTAATATCTTTAAGCTTATATAACAGTGGAAAAATTACTTGTTATCACGCATGTGTGGTATCCACCACATGCAACCTCTGCAGAGTATGGCAATTCAACCCTTGACGGAGTAGCTGCACTTTTGCTCTGCCCAAAGCCCTGGATTTTGTTTCAATTGCTAAATCAGGATCCATAATGTCAGAATAAAAAATCAAACAAGAAGTACCCCAAAAAATCTACCAGTTTTCGCAGAGCTTTCTCACCAAACAGAAATACAGAACCATTTTCTGCCATAATTTAAAAAAAAAAATTAGAGGCATAAAATATTTTAGTATTAGCATCTAAAAACCACAACAATTACGACCCTAAGCTATATCCAATATTTTACCATCAGCGCATGCTGAATGCAGCATTCCTGCAGCAACATTCTTCACCTAGAAACCATGAACAAGAAAGCCCTTATTCATCATTCAAATTATAAGATTAATTTCCATGATGAGTTTACATGCAAAAAGTACCTTGACCCCCTCAAGTTTCTTGATTAGTCTAGGTGTATATTCACTGCAACAAGAAAAGTATCAAAAAGAAAATATAAATAGAATAACTGAGGTAGCTAAGATGAAGGAAAACTCTAAAGCATCCACCTTTATCTACAAATATCATATGCAATTTAAACTTTTAAGAATCTTTTCTCAAGGCATAAAAGAGATCTACAGATTTTTTTTTTTTTTTTATTTTGGGTTGGGGGTGGGTAATTTGAAGATCTGCAGAATTTTTATTTTTTGGGGGGTTGGTTGTCTCAGTGAATATACACCTAGACTAATCAAGAAACTTGAGGGGGTCAAGGTACTTTTTGCATGTAAACTCATCATGGAAATTAATCTTATAATTTGAATGATGAATAAGGGCTTTCTTGTTCATGGTTTCTAGGTGAAGAATGTTGCTGCAGGAATGCTGCATTCAGCATGCGCTGATGGTAAAATATTGGATATAGCTTAGGGTCGTAATTGTTGTGGTTTTTAGATGCTAATACTAAAATATTTTATGCCTCTAATTTTTTTTTTTAAATTATGGCAGAAAATGGTTCTGTATTTCTGTTTGGTGAGAAAGCTCTGCGAAAACTGGTAGATTTTTTGGGGTACTTCTTGTTTGATTTTTTATTCTGACATTATGGATCCTGATTTAGCAATTGAAACAAAATCCAGGGCTTTGGGCAGAGCAAAAGTNAAAGTAAACATACCTAAAATAGGGGTTGGGGGTGAGTGGCTGGAGTGGGGTTGCAGTACTCTTACAGATATTATGAAAACTTCTAGTTTATTATCTTTTACTATATTGTTAGGATATTATAGAATTATAAGTATCTTTATGAGATATTTTAGGTATGTTTACTTTAGAAACTTCATCTCTATGGGCTTGTATAAATATGCCACATCTTTGAGATATAAAGCACACTAGAAATGTTGGTACACTACTTTTCTTTAGTTTATCTTTGTTTATGAGATCGAAGTTCTCCAATGAACCCACAAAACCAGTAGGATGGTAAATTACTCATAATTGAAGATTATTAGATCCATTACCCAACTTCATAACAATTTGGTATCAAAGCCAGATATTGAATGAGAAACTTTAGACATCAAAGACCAATTTTCTGCCCTTATTAGGCAATAAAATGATGATCAAGCATACCTAAAAAGCTGAGAAAGACAAGGAAAAGAGCCAAAGCTTAACAAGAAATTGACCAGAAGGAAATGCAAGTCCTAATCAACTGAATTGAGTTGGCAAGCCAGATATAGGAGGAGTGTAGAGGCAAAGCTGGTCACGAATCACCAGCAACAACAACAACATCAATAGTGTAGCCAGTGGCAGTATGGACCTTGGTTTTGAGTTATCTCCTCCCCTCCTTCCCAACCCCCCTACTCCTCTTTTGGCAGTAAAGATGGAAACATGCCTTTTTCTTTTTTTTTTCCTTTTGGTTTGGGGTTGGGGTGGTTTGGTTTCCCATATTTTAAATGGTGGCCTAAGGGTACCGAACCTTTGGGACACAATGTTCATGTGTTTGGTGGCCTGATTCCAGTTGGTGGCATGGGGTGCCCTTGGATGCAAAGCTTTATATGAGTAAGGAGGATTATCAGATTATATGTTATCTAAATGAAGTTGATGGAGGTAAACAGCAGAGACCAGACATGGATTCAGGTAATCCACCCTACACGAAATTAGATTTTCCATGATATGATGAAATAATATGTACCCTCACAGGTATCTAAATAGATGTGAACAATTTTTCCATGCCCAAGGAAGAAACATGAATGATAGAACTGGACTGGCATCCTTCCATCTCAATGGGGAGGTGCAGTTGTATTTTGGTCAGTTGGAGCAAGAGGAGCCACAGTTGACATGGAATTTTTTTGAGGACTGTTACCATCTCAGTTTGGGCCTCCCTTGCACAGTAATCCATTGGGGGAGCTAATCAAGTTAAACAAGACAAAGAGGGTCAAGGAACATCAACAGGCATGAGCAACTTACTTCAACCAGATCGACCAATTGACATCTCACAGCATGACTGGAAGGGCAAACCCATGTTGACATGAAAATAAGAAGTCTGCCAATTCATTTATAGCTATAAGTAGCTTGAGCCTATGAAATAAAGCTATAGGTTATTGCTTATCCTGATAACAGTTACAAAATTATATTTGCAACGAGCATCCACTGGTATCCCAATGAGGCAAGCCACTTAAGTATTACCAGATGGTCAAACATTGCACCAAGAACTTATGCTATAACTGCAATGAGCTTTACTCCCCAGGACACCAATGTAAAAAGCTATTCTTTTTAGAGCTGACAAAACATGATGCAAAACTTTGCAGATTCTCAAGTGGCAGACCTGGAGGAACTTCTAGTGTGGGTCAAATGATTACTTGAGTTTGAGGACAGGCTCTTTTTGTGGGAGGGGAGTAGCTTTACAGATTTGTGGCAACTAAATATTTAATTTCCAGTTTATTAATTTTTATGGTTGTGTTAGAATATTATTAGGACTATGAGTATCTTTATCAGATATTCTAGGTATCTTCATTTTAGGAGAATTAATATTCATAGGCTTGTACAAATATGTGATTGGGAGCTCTCTCTAATGAGTCCTGAGAACTCCATGGCCTGAGGTTCTTCCAAGAAGGGAAGAAACTATAAAGGCAAATCAATCATGATGAAGATTTGTTTGCAAAACACCCCCTGCCTCAATCTATTACCCAACTCATAACAGAGACAGAGACTGAGTGAAATGCCAATCACATCAAATGAATTACAACATCAAGAGATGATTGATCCAAAGATATCTTTTACTAGTATTGCCTCCCAAAAATTATTCTCTGCAGCTCATATAAACAAGGCACCAACCTACTAGGCTCCTATATATTGCTCATCCATCCTTTTTTTTTTTTTTTTTTTGGGTGAAATTATTTTTTATTTTTTTGGGAGCATGTAAGGCTCAAACCTAGCTCATCCATCTTCTCTTCTAGAAATTACAAAGAACTAAATTAGAAAGAGCCAACTGTACATGGCCAAAAATCTGATTATTTACTGCACACAATGACTTGAAGCATTCATACTAACTGCATTAAGAAATGCTAAACTACCAAGTAAAATGCAACTAGACCTTTTTTGGGTAAAGAAAATGCAACTAGAGCTACCCAGAATATATATGAGAAAAACAATAAAAGAAAATCTAGATAGGGTATAATTGTCAAATTAAAACAGCAAGTTCAGAAACCATTTTTATTAACCTAGAAGATAGCTAATAGCCAGGACAGAACAGGAAACTATGAATAAAATCATAGCCAGGGCATTCAATTAGTAATCATAGATGGCATGGACAATGATGGTACAAAATCATCCACACGGAACTGCAACAAGCTATTAACTTACTCTTGCCATGGCCAAGCTGCCCACTTGAATTTCGTCCCCACATGTATAGTTCCCCATCCACTGCACAAGGACACACAAATGCTATTTAGATTAACGCTTCATTAAAGTGATTTACTTAAAACATTTATATACACTCAAATACTACTTTGACGAGGAGCTTACAACTCCTAAATGAAACAATGCAAATTTGTACAATGGAATTGAAATGTAAAAATAAATTCAAATTTTCTTGCAGTAAACCAAGATTAAGCTTTCTTTATCTTTTAAGTTTATCTGTAAAAGCAGAGTGCCTTTTTCATTCCTAAGTCTCCATGACAACTTATACTAGACATTAATTAATGTTCCCATTTACCGGATATAAAATTCAGTTACCTTTCATCTTCCCTTCTCAGCTTTGTCAGCCAAATGAAATAATTAGTTGCTATTCTGTTAGTGCATGCAAAATTGAAGTATACATATAATTTTAGCAAATGCGAATGGCTAGTTTGCTACTGCTATTAATGCATGTAACCAAGTTTAAAATTATGGAACAATCCTTTACTCAGAATGAGCTAAAGAGATTTGAGGCAGATGGTTGAGTGAGCCAATAATGTGGTTTGTTGAAGTACTCTAACTCTTCTGATGATAGAAGAGGTCGTTTGATTGTTTTAAATGTCCTCCAACAGCTAATATATATAAAATTTTCATCATCACTCATAGCCCCAATCTTTTTGCATTTCTTTCTCCCCAAATATAGTGGCATACACCCTCACATGCCTTTTTGTTCACCATCCTAAGACCTGCTAAAGGACCTGTGAAAAAAGTTGCAAAGTCCTTTGCTCTGTCAGTGATGATGAACATTTGAGTGCTCTGTCCCACTTTACTCCACACGTCTTGCAAAATTACATTTGAAAATAAATTGTGATCACATGACTCCTCTCCATTTTGACAAAGGAAATGGATTTCCTATTTACCACATTCCATGCCATAAGGTTATCAGGGTAAATATTTTTACTGCACCAGTAAGCAGAAGATAAATATTAGGCATGCAGCTCCATTTTTTGTGCCAGATGAGTGATTTCCGTGGCGCTTTAGGGGTTTGGGTGCCCATTAAGGCATGTGCCTCCCTTATAGAACAAGGCTTCATTGGGTGGCTTTAAAGACAAAGGGACACCCTCTTTTACTCTTCCCCATAAAGGACCCCCATGACCATACCCAATCCACTCCATGAATTAAAGGCACAACTTCTTTTGGACAATTGAACTCACTGATTGCTCTCTCCCTAATCTAATCCAGAAGAGGACCATGCGGATGCTAATCATCATACCATAGCAAAACGGAGTTCCCATCACCTATTTTCCATTTCTAGAAAAGTTTGGCCTTTTCCCTTAAGGATTTTTCTCCAGCTTTAAGATGAATTACTCAGAGTCTTAACTTGCCTAACTTCCTCCCATTAAGGATCTCAATTTTCACCCAACTTGGCCAAGAGAGTCTTCACCCCTAAGCACAAAGGTTCCAACTGTGCTTCAATTAAGATGCCTTGCTCCAAAAAAAAAAAAGAAAAGAAAACTATTAAACCAAGGCCACCTTCGCTCTTTGACATGCAAACAATTTCCCACGATACTTAGCTTTTCCTTTGGAATCTTCACTTCCATTCCAAAGAAATCAATTCATTTTAGAAGTGATTTGTTGAGGACTTACTTGGGTAGGACAAACATAGAAGAACAATAAACTTGTAGGGAAAAGAGGAGACTCCTAATCAATTGAACACTACGAGCAAAAGACAAGAATTTGGAAGTCCAATGTCTAATGCGAGAACTTGCAAGAAGTTTTTGAACATTTAGAGTGAAAGAGGGAGATCAATTTATTTTGCACGTAATATGTCCACATAGAGCCCATGAAGTTGATATAACTGGCAAGTAAAATATATTTTTTGTAGTGTCCACACATAGCCTGTGAAGTCGGACTTATGCTTGATTTACATCTATCCCATGATGATACAAGTGGATTAGTAATGCTTACTATCTAGTTTCTGGGATGATGTATTCCAACAAGTTTCAATTTCTCAGAGAGGTGCTACAAAGGACCAGCTCTGATAATGATAGGAAGTTTTCTTTCCTACAATGCCCATTTGGATTCAATTCAATCACACGGTAAAGCAAGAAAAGTTAATCTACAGCAGAAGCAACATATAAAGCAATGCAAAATTGGATATTTTAGATCTTACAACATAAATAATAGGTGCAATATCCCTTTTTTTGAATTAGATCAAGTATGTTGACACTAGAAAAAGTCCTTAGACCTACTATTAAGAGCAGAGGCACTCTACCACTAGCTCAGATAGCTGGTAATATAAGATCACAGTACATGATTAATAAAGCAATTATCTTCTTTCTCATGATTATATAACTCTTATAACTATGTCATACAATTGATGCAAACTCCATATAGAAGGAAAAAGATGAGCCACATTGCTCTTGTTAAATCAGAATATGGTAACTACAAGTCACTCAAACAGAAATACATTATGAAGCAATGAAGATGGGCAGATTATATATACTCCATTTCTACATGGAATGACAAGAATTCTAGTCCTACTTTGAATCACAATAATTGAACCCTAATATGCATTCACAAAATTTTAACATGCAAAATAAAGCCTCAGTATTGAGTTTGCTATACATACTTCCAAAACCCTAGTCTTTTATCAGTTTCTGGCCTTGTTCTTTACATTCCTAAATCACACAATATAAATAGTAGGATCATATATTTGGTGCCTTTTCTTTATGATCCTAAATATCACAATATGAATGGTAAGATTATAAATTTGTTGACAAAGGTAAATTTAAACAGATTCTAAGGAAGCTAATGAGAATAAGTCAAGACCTGTAATAGCACCAGAGTGATGGTGACCAGCAGATACATGATTAATTTCTTTTGGCAGTCTGGCCACCTGGATAGGCTCCTGGAAGAGTCATATGTAAATTAACGTTGCAGTAAAAAATACACACCCAATTGCTGTAAATCCTATAAGTAAAAACTCTCTTTGGGATAAGAGAAGGACCTTTAAGTTTCAAAATATCTATACACATGTATTGTCATGTCATCACCTAAACAAAAAGTTAAAACAATCCCAGGTAGCCACAATCAACACAATTTGAGTGGAAAAGAAACAAAAGTTTTAATTCTACCCAAAAAAAAGAAAAGGATGAAAAAAGAAAAACTTATTAAGCTGATTGTTATGAAATGATCCACATCTTCTCAAAACTATTCTCATAAGTGAATGCAATCTTTGTGCACATTATCAAGGGGGAGGAGAGGGGAAAATTAAAAAAGAGCTCTCTTTATCTTCTCTCGACGTACTTTAGGGAAGTTTTTGAGATCTACCGAAAGAGGAAGAAGAAAACAGGTTTTCCTGTTAACAAATCGGTTAATAACTGAATTCTGTGACATGATTGTGCAGATACTTATAGTAGAACTATTCTACATTGAAGTATTGAATATGTGCTAACAGATGGTTCTAAGTAACCTACTCGCCTTAAAATATGTAAATACAGCAAAAATCATGATAAAGAGTTCACCTTTTCAAATGAGAGGTCAAGTATTAAAATCACAAAAAGGTAAAGAGTTCATACAGTAGTATACATTTTATCATCTGCAATCCCAAGCTGCCCCCAGTCATTAAGCCCAGTAGCATAGACTTTCCCTGATTCTGTAACATATCATAGAAAAAATTATTACTGTGAGTAATAATATTTCAAAACCCCCGACAAATAGCTATTCATCACAATTGAGACAAACTTTTCCAAGGTACAAGACATCCAACATAGATGCATAAGCCTTGCATTTATCCACTCCAAGCAATATAACAAACAAGAGAAGTACCAAGAAAAAACTTAAAAGACACTTTCATGGGGAATATTTTCAAATGTTTGGGAAAGTGTATGTTTGGAATGTAGACTGAATATAAAATCCATGCACTTCTATAGCCAGAGCATATCCTACAAGCTGAAATGAGTCACAAACATCCTTGATACTACCATTTTAGAAAACCGCATTGTGGCAAAAATACTGAAACCACTGAAGACTACTCTTAGGCTCAAAATCCATAACTCCAACAAGTTTCAAGGGAAGTGCTATGATTCTGTTCCTCTGATGAGGGAAAACTTTTTCCATCATCATAGATTTTCTTAGTTAAATTCAAATAGTAAGGTACTTCATGTTGTCCGTTGTACCATCAGATCCATAAATGCTATCAGAATAACTATTATGAATGTTTATTGTCAAATTACATATCCAAAGATCTTATTTACAATTTTGGAGATTTGAATTACAGATTGTGAATGAAACACCTGAGTAATTGGTATGTTATATTTCCAGTCTATTAATAATTAGATCTGATGTATACATGGGTACCATTAACAAGTACTCGAGGCAGTTGCTAAGAAATTTTAACAAAAAAATGCCAAAAATACTACCTGAACTTTGTGTTTCTTAAATTTTACACCTAATGTTTGAAACCGCTAAATATCATATATCCAATTGAACTTTTATTTGTCAAATATTACATCTAAGGTTTAAAGCTGTTAAATATTATACTCAATCAAACTTTCACTAATCAAATTTACTATCTTCATAATGTTAGAAAGATGATGTAACAAATGCTCATTGATCTAGAAGTACAAGTGTCAATGATTAAAAGTGCGAGAGTAAATTTGACAAATGATGTGACCTTTAGCAACTTCAAACTATAGCTATAAAATTGAAAAAAAAAAAGCAAAATTCAGATTTTAATTTTGACATCATCCCAACTTTAAACCCTAATTTGAAGATGGAAACTAATCACCTTTTGTCAAGGTTAAATTATACATTACATTAAAAAGTAGGTAAACGGAATGATGAGAAGTTTCTTTTTTCTTTTCCATTACCAAGTGGCACACTCCCGTATTTTTTTTCCTTCATACAAGTTACTTCTAATGATTCCCTTCATATATGTCACTTTTCAGAGATACATGACGTAGGATCTTAATCTTTCATATAGGTTACCAATTTCTTCTTTCAAACACCAGTCATCAATCAGGAAGCAAGTGATATAACAGGTACTGTTCCTAGATTTATACCAAACTTTACGTGCATACAATGATGCCAATATCAAAACTAGAGACAATAAGAATCATCGTGCTGGTCTCGCAGGAAAACATCTTCCAGATTTTTACGATATTATTATAATCGTAGACATCTTGCAGCCATAAGCCGTGGTGAAAAAGCTAAAATCACGGAAAATGTTGATGGAAAATCAGGAAAAGAAAATATCTCTTTTTTCGAAAAGAAACTATTTTTTTCTTGATCCTTAACTATCTGCATGATCATCATTGCGATTGTCGTCATTCGCGTGATAATGTTTGACTATAACAAACATTGAAATAAGTTTGATAACAGAGAGAGGGAGAGATATAGAGATAGAATGTATGAGTTTATGTACCAGTCAAGAAGAGGGTGTGAGCTCCGCCACAAGCAATGGACTTAACGGTGTCATTTTGGAAGACAGAATAAAGGAGCGGTTTAGGTCTCCATTGAGAGTCTAAATTTCCATGGCCGAGTCTACCGTAATCACCATTCCCCCATAATGCAACGAACCTCCTTCCTGCTTCAGTTGATATACAACATCTCCTCTCGATCACAAACCCTAACCCTAAACCTAACGAGCATTTAGAGAATCGAGTCCACATCAGATGGATACTCGTAGGGTTTTTCTTCGTCGGTGGATTTGAGGGTTTGAGTCGTTCAGTACATGACAGGATAAGGAAGAAGACGTATCGAATTAGAAGATGAAAACAGAGGAAAGATACAGCTGGAAATGCTGAGAGAAAGAGAGAGAGAGAATGGAAATGTGCAAATTGGAATTAATGACGGCATGAGTATAGAAAATGGACTACTGGCTGGCTACAAGATATGCAATGTTGCTTGCTTTCTTATATAAGCACGGTAGAGCTCGGCAGAGTTTCCTTCCCTTCCTTTCCGAAATTTGGTAGAGGAGGAACTTTTTTTTTTTAAATACAAATTTAAAATATAAAGGAAGATTTTTTATTTTAATTAACATAAAAAATCGTTAATTTTTTCCAAAATTTGCTGTTAATTATGAAATATGATACTTTATACAAAAAATACAAATTTATGACTCAACTTTTGTAAAAATCACAAAATAAATAAAAAAAAATTGAAAATTAGAAAAAGTTGACATCTAACAATCTGTGAATAACTACATAGCTCCCTAAAGGAAGGTGTACTACCCTCTTTAGGTCTAAAGAGAGTGCAAAATTGCAAACAATGTAGTAAAACATATCAGGTCTACCTACTTGTACTTGTAACAACATAAACACAAAATCATGATCCAACACTTAAACATAGTTCGTTCTCCTAGTTATATAGTAATACATATTAACCATGTTCTCAACTCTCTCCTACCAACATAAATAGACAAATGAAACAATTCCCAACGTACACAAACTTCTTTACATCATTGCAATATAAGTTCATTTATTTCCATCTTCATCCTAAACTTCTTTTTTATTGTTCTTCCTATTGGTACCTACATAAAAGTAAGTGTTGGTCCCTAAACTTCTCACTTCACCAAATTTCCTAGCCTTAAAGCAAGTAATTAATAAAGGATATCTTTGATTAAGGATGTACCATAAGATAATCCTATGGTTACGCAAATTGTACGGCTATGAGCAAAACGATGGCTTAATGAGATTGACTCTCATATCATACTAGTAGACAACAATCTAAACAAGCTGTCAACCATTTATATGCTATGTGATGCATCAATCATATGCAAAAAATTACTTACGAGACCTTCCAAATATCTTGTAAGGGTTGAATCCCTTTGAAATTATAAGGTTAGGAGACCATTTTTCAACATTAGCCTCGAATTCTAAATTTATAGATCTTTTAGCGAATCATCGTACAAATTGATATCTGCCTAACACGCAAAAGCTATCTAGACTAGTTGATAAGGATCGAGTTTGAGGTCCTATCATATGTTCCTAAGTTTAAGGACTAATCAGCTTCGTCCACTGAGTTCTCTCCCAACAAATCACAAAGGAGTCTAACATTATTAGGTCATTTAAGCTTCATGAGATCTTAAGCTCTCACCTTACAATCGCTATCTCTCAAGTCAACTTCGATTAACTAGTTGTCCAGGACAACTCAACTAAGCTACTAAACACCCCTTCAACTTAATCCCATGCTCTTGTCTAGCCTACTTAAAGAACCCAACTCAAAGATTCTTCCATACATATTTTTTTACCTTCACCAAAACTATGCTTAGTGATTGCTTGTCACATGTCCTCCAAATTGTCCTTCTTTTACTAACTCCATATGCATATTCCCTTCTATCTTTTTGTTTGTTTTGCCCTTTTGGCACTTTACTATGAAATGTATTTTCATTCTTTTAGCTTATAGCCCTTTTTAATTAAGGTAAATTGTCCTTTTTTAATCCTAAAGAGCTACTATCTAAGCTCTATTTTTATACTTAGCCGATAATACTTGTCAATGAATATTTTACCTTCCTCGTGTTCTAATGTAAGCAATAACTTTGCAAGTTCATCCTCACTCTTATCTAATCTTTAAGCAAAGTTAGTAGCAAATAATCTTAGATTTCTACTTATGTGTCATATTAAGTAGAACTTTAGGTTCATGAAAGCTTAGGTATTGCATCATATCCATTGAGTTGCTTGCGAGTCTACTTAAAACCTCACTTAACCCTCTTGCATTTTCGACTTTAGCTAGGTTAGGACCTATCCCTGTTGTTTCATGTGATATTACTTCCATTTGTTCATCCACGTGAGCAATATCATCTTAGTATTAAAGCTTTGGCAACAATGTAGAGTGCAATTAATGTTTCTGTTGCTTGTTTAAGTCTTAATTGTTATTGTCTTTAAAGCAATCTTTATGAGAGAGGTTGTGTGAAGTAGGAGCTACTCTAACATACTATAGTTGTTTTGAGGAAAGTTACAATGTTTGTCTATGTTTTAGGTGTTTTAGTTGTGTGGTTAAAGTTGGTGCTAACTAAGTTGTGGAAGTCAAAGCTAGTAGTTATTGTAGGGTTGAGTAGTGAATTAATTCTACACTTTGTAGTTAGGGTTGGAAATGACAAAATCTAGTATCCATGAGAGTTGGAGATAATGACATTGACAATCTCTATTGCATGGGTAATGTTGAACAAACTCCTCAATATACTGACCAATAGATTGGAGATTTGACTATTGTAGTAACTAATATGGCAATGATAGTATAAAGGATGGTCAAAGCTCAACTTGTTGAACTAGTTCCATGAGGTGTTTAAGCTAACCTAGATAGAAATGACATGCGTAAAGTTCTAGCTAAGAGGAATTTCAAAGGAAATGATGAGAGAGTTACTCTAGAACATAATATTTGACTAATGGGAAGACTAAGACATAATGCTTGAGCTAGAAGCAGGATTAAATTAGAGGAACCAGAAGAAGAAGACAACAATGACTTTTATGAAGTTGAGGATAGAGATTACCAATCTCTTCAAGGGATAAAGAACTTAAATTTACAACTCTTGAGCTTTTCTGGAAGTGGTGATGCTGATGAAAATCTCAATTGGGAAGACAAAGTTGAGAAAATGTTTAAATGCCATGAGTATATAGAGAATGTTAAGGTATATTTAGCTACTTTAGAATTCTCAAGCTATGCCACCCAGTAGCGGAAGAACTTACAAGCCATTGAGCAGCAAGATAGAAAAGGGGAAGTCTAAACCTAAAATAAAACAAATAAAGTCATTAGATGAAGGTTGTACCCAATAACTATCTCCAAGTTACATTTCAAAAGCTTTAACAGCTAAGGTAAGGAGGTATGTACATGAATGATTACATTAAAGAGTTTCAGATGCTTATGATCCGATGGGAGGTTAATGAGCTCGAACCTTGAATTATCTTAAGAATTGGAGGTTTAAAGTTTGAGATTGTTTCTATATGAGAAGTCTCGAAAATCAAAACACTTAAAGATGCTACTGTAGCTGTCCAAAGAATTAAGAAGCGTAGGCGTCAAAGTTTCTTCAGAGCTCCACTTGGCCAACCTTTAACCTAGCTTACCTATTTCTATTAACACCAAGAGACAAGTAACAACTTACCTGAGCTAAAGAGCTAGCTAAGTGGAATGAGTGAATGAATTAAGAGACAAGAACATCAGCGAAGGACTATGGTAGTTTAAGAAAAGTCAAACTTTAGGTCTAGTGTTAAGGGTTTGTAGACATGGTTGCTTCATGTCGCAACTAACAAACTATGGTGATCAAAGGCAAAGTGAAAACCTTAAAGGTTGATAGTACAGATTAAGAGATGCAAGAAAGCAAGGGTGAGAAAGAACCTGGATAGAATGAAGTGCTCGAGGAAGAGGAGGTTACAATCTACATTAAGTAAGGGGAATTCTTAAACATAACGCTGCAACAAGTGATGAATATGTGCCTCCTAATTAAGAATGAGACAAGGCAAAATTGTTACGCCCCAAAGTCGCAAAATCGTAACAGTCCTGCCGTGTAAATCATTCTATGATAGTAACTAGCCTCACAGTGCCTACCATAGAGATAATCTACACAAGACGTCGACGACTCCCCGCTTTGAAGTAAACAGTTCGATTTATAATTATACTACAATTATGATAATTATCACAAAGTTCTATAAAACATAGATAATTATAAGTAAGTCCACAGAGCTTCCTAGGAAGTTTTACACAAACACGACAGTTCACTAGATTACATAATAACTATTAGTCTTTCCTTCCTAATTACATAGTCGTTCTAGTCACACATTATATTAAGTAACTTGATCCTCACACCCCTAGTTTCAAACGGACTAACCTCTGGGTAATTGTAGGGCAGCATAGTACTTGAAGTGTTCACAAATCAAAACCTGCAAAAGGATCTATAAGGGTATGAGCAACTACAACCCAATAAGTTGAATTGGAGACTCATGAATGCATACAAGCACAAACAGGGTTATCAAACAATTATTTTCATGCAATGCAACAATCAAGTGTCATCGCACAACGTAGTCCGGTCCGTTGTGAAATCAGAGAAATTTCATCCGCTCCAATCCGGGTTGAGGAGTTCCATGTTATGCAGCAGCTCACAACCAAACCCAGGTTTGTGCAATGGAGACCTCGCTCCTCCCGCGACTACCTTCGAACCATTGACTTCACCCCCGTCGCGACCTCCTCTCCTGTCACTTAGTTCGACTGAGGATGAAGAAGGGACTATTTTGCAATCCTGCGCTATCCGTTTCGAAGGGGTCGGTATTTGGTTGGAGAGTCCTATGATCCCCTAACGGGTTGTAATGCATGATATTTTCGGTTATTAGGGTCGACTAAAATTAAATTCCGGTTAGGGTGTTCAACAAGTTCATACCAATTCAATCAGTCACAAAATCATTCACAGTACAAATTCCAGCACGAATTCAGATACATCAAGCACATGCGCAAACTATTTACAATCACAATCATATACAAGCCTAAGTCTCCGAGTACTACAAAACTAGTACTCTATTATAATAAGCAATAACCCAACTTACTTGAATTTGCTCGATCGCTCAATCCTCTAGTTGCGAGCTGATTTGTTTCTGGGTGTCCTATAATACAAATAGGTTATTTTAGTACTTATATTTTATGGATTCTTATTCTAATTCATAATATAACTCATTTTCCTCATGTATACCTATAACGTATTAATGATTCGTTGTATTCTATTTCGGGGTTCGGCTCCTAAACTAGATTCTAGTTTTAATTCCTAAGTCGTAATTAAGCTCGAATCCCAATGTGATATTAATCACATTATGCTCGGGTATTCAAATATCCTATTGGGTCGTAATTTTGGTATTCTAAATTATTCGGTACACGCTAACCCTAATTGAGGTATCGGATTTATTCCCAATGTGTAAAAATTTTACATTTTGAGATATTTACTTAAAATTAAATGTCATTTCAGATTTATTATTTTTCTGATTTCTATTATAATATTATCTAAATAACCTTATTTTTTTAGATTTATTAATTTACATTTTCACATTTTACTAATTTATTATATTACTTACCTAATTTCCCTAATTAACCATACTTAATACCTAAAGGCTAGGATTAGGGTTCCACTGCAGAGATTAACTTCCCTAAACATTTAGTTAAGATCCAAATCAGTAATTAACACCCTAATCACCTACCCTAAATCACCCAATTTTACCATTATTTTAGGGCTAAAAATTAACTTAAAAATTTCAAAAATTAATTTTAAAAAAAATGGCTTCATAGCACTGTTATACATCATATGAGCATCCTACAGAAAAATTTTGAACTCCAAACTACATCTCTAAGCCTATTTATTTTCCGGTTTAATCATGCTCGGTTTTGAACAATTTGTTAAGGACTCTATATTTCCAGACATAATTAAACTAAATCAATATTTTTCCCTAAATCTACATATAATAAAACCTCAGAATAACAAGTTTCATAATTTTCTAGGAAAAATAAATAATTTTACAAAATTATACAAAAATCGGGTGAATAAATGACTAACCGGTTCGAAGCTTTTTGGCCGTCCAAACCCCGTCCAAGGTTGTCGGCTGGTCCAGGTGGTGGTTCTAGTGTAGGGTGGTGGTGGTGGTTCGGTCTCAGGTGGTGGTGAGTGGTGGTTTTGGTTCACTTGCCTAATCTGCACAATTTTCTTTTTTTTTTTTTTTAGATTTTCTCTCGATTTTTTCAGTGTTTAGATTTTTCTCAAATTTCAAACTGACCAAATGACTTCTGAAAATTTTTTTCCTTATTTATAGACAATTATAGTAATCAATGTGCATTAATTTGATGGGATTTTGCCCCATTTCCTATTTTACTACTTATTTTCTTAAATTTAAGTTTACATGGTCATTTTTACTGGTATTTTGCTAAATAGTTTATAATTTGGGTTTGATCGGATCCTTTAGCCGATCGTCCTAAACCTGGGTTTTAAGCTCAAACCTACGGTTACTTGGCTTGACTTTAGGGCTTACAAAAATCTATTCCATTCAGGTCCAAGGCAAATCGTTGGCTATGTGCTTTAATTGTGGATAGTAGTAGTTGTATAAATGTTGAATCTATTTCCATGGTACAAAACTACAGCTATCGACCACTTTACATCTAGAACCATACAAATTATATTAGCTAAATGAGAAAGGGGCTTTACATGTCACAAGGTAGGTCTTAATGCCAATAATAGTTGGAACGTACCAAGATGAGGTCATATGTGATATTTTTCCCATGTAAGCATCATACATTTTATTAGGCTAACCTTAGTTATTTAATTAAAGGGTCATGCATAAAGGGTTTTGAAACACTTATGCCTTCAAGAAGGATGGAAGGAAGATTCTTTTAAATCCCATGACATTGAGGCAAGTTTGAGATATGTAAGTACTATTGAGCTGACCTTAGAAGAAAACATTGATAATAACTTAAGGTGAACTCATCAAAGCCATATGGTTGGATACCCTAGTGATTCTATCGATTTGAAGATTATTAGAGCCTAGAGTCTATGTCTAGCTACCCATTGAAGTCTAGAAGTTAATTAATAAGTTCATAAACTTATTTCTTATAGAGCTGCCTAAGGGATTGCCTCAATTTTGAGGCATTAAGCACTGCATTAACTTGTAACCAGACACTACTCTACTAAACAAACTAGCCTACCAAATGAATCTTAAGCAATTAGCTAAGCTCTTGAGGTAAGTGAAGGAGCTCATTAAGTATGTGAGAAAGTTTAAGCCCATACACTATGCTAGCTTTGCTTATGTTGAAAAAGGATAATACTTGGCACATATGCATTAATAGTTAAGCTATCAACAAGATAATTAGCAAGTATAGGTATCCTATTTTGAGGCTTGACAACATGTTGGATAAGCTTCATGGAGCCAAAATCTTTTCAAAGATTAACCTCAAAGGTAGATATCTCCAAATCAAGATGAGACCAAGGGATGAATAGAAGACCACTTTCAAAACTTGGCATGGATTATATGAATGGCTAGTGATGGCCATTAGTTTATCTAATGCATCGAACACCTTCAAGCAATTGATGAACCTGTCCTTAGGAACTTAATTGGTAAGTTCATTTTTTTTTTTTTTACTTTAATGATGTACTTGTGTACAACTTTAACCTACCAAGCCATAGTAAACATCTCTAAGCTATTTTAGAGATTCTTTAAGATGAACAATGGTTGGGAAATTTGAGGAAATGTAATTTCTATCAAGAAGAACTAGTCTTTTTGGCATCTTTTGTCTACGAGGGAAAGATAAGAGTTAATGAAGGTAAGGTCCGAATTATCTTAGAATGGTCAACCCTAACATGTACAGCCGAAGTATGGAGATTCCATGGCTTAACCCCATTTTATCACTAATTTATCAATAATTTTAGTACTATTATGACACCTTTGGCTAATTGAATGAAGAAGAATATTGATGAGCCTTTAATTTGATACATTTATTATAATGATTTCATAACATGTCCTTTATGATTTTGGTTTGTTTATAAAGAATTTGACACTTAATTGAGTAATAATTCAATTTTAAGGTTTTAACGTGTTCTTGAAATGAAAAGGAAGAAAAGGACTCAAATTTTACTTAATTTGAAGTTAAAATGAAAAAGTTATAGAGTTTAGAAGAAGGATATGATTAATAAACATAACTAAGTCCACTTAGAAGCTTATTTCAAGAGGTTGAGAGGGTTGATTCACATAAAATGACATACACAAGGTGACATGATTGTCACAAGTTATATCCAACCAAGATCCAAGATTTTCTAAAAGATTTGAATCTTTCCATTTAAAGTGATACGAACAATAACACAACCACATCTATAGGTCATATCAACCACCACCACAATGTTCTTTTTACTCCATTATAAAAGGACGCCTTAGGGTTTTTCATTCACACTTTTAGCAATTGAAAAGAGAGACTCAATACGCAATAGAAGACGAAGGAAAGCAACTTCTTTACTCAAGATTGAGGAGATTTCACACTAAAAAAAGGAGTTCTTCATGATGTTTCTATTCTTTTTGCTACCCATTTCATTCTTTATCATGATTATAAATTAACTTTCTTATATCTATACATGAAACCTAGGGTTCTCAAAGTTAAGTTCCTTCATGTCAACCTA
Organism: Lumnitzera littorea; assembly: GCA_024138015.1. Taxonomy (NCBI): domain Eukaryota; kingdom Viridiplantae; phylum Streptophyta; class Magnoliopsida; order Myrtales; family Combretaceae; genus Lumnitzera; species Lumnitzera littorea. Next base: position 88,635,596 of record JAMXBB010000009.1, on the reverse strand, counting down.
CTAAAGTACCCAAGCTCTTACAAAGAGATGACTATCTCTTAGGTAGAGGAACCTAATACAGCTATTGAGCTCACATAAAACTCGAACCATAGATTACTGACCTATTTGGATTCTCGATGGGAGCACAACAAACAGCTTGGCCAATTAGACAAATAGCTCAATTAACGCCAAGCTCCTCGATAAGCTACTAACTTACCTAGTCCAGCTCAACAACAAGCACCAAGTTAATGCTCTCCACTTCGGATAATCAACTACCAACCAAGCACTTCTTCATCCACAAGCTTGCTCCATAACACCCAAGGCCACAAGATAAGCTAACGATACTATCGGACAATCTTTTTGACAATGTACTACTGTACAGAACATTCTTCTTGCTCCTTTCCTAATTTTACCCATGTATATTCCTTATAATCTATTTTTGGCATTGTGTCCTTTTTAGTAAATTGATGTAACCTAGTAGTTGCTCTAAATAAGTAATATGAATATCTACTAGATATAATAGCTGTAGACAGTTCATCATCAATAAAGTTTCTCATTTTCTTCCTTATACTTGTGTTTCCTCTAGTGAATCGAGTTCAATTCTCTTATCTAGCTTCTTCTTGAGTGAAAGTTAGTGGCAAGCAGTCTTAAGATTAGCTTACGCATCATATTAAGTGAACCCTAAGTTCGTGTGAGGCATTTGTGCGTAATATCCAAATGTTTGTGCATGATACCAACTCAAACATTGATTACCATTTAGTTTTCTAGTTGTCTCAAGTTTAGGACCCACTCATTAGTTTTCGTATGATAGGCTTGCGTGTGTTCATCCATGTTTGGGAGCCTTATCACCTTAATATCAAAGCCTTAGCAACATTCCTTATGAGAGCTGTTATCTTTAGTTCCTTATGCTATTGCAAAGTCTTGGAGGTTGTCTTTGAGTGTAGAGTATTGTTGTAGAGAACATTAAAGTTGTAAAGTAAGTTGTCGATTACTCTTGTCAAGTTCACGACAACTATCATTAGATTAGATGGAAGAAGTCAATGAAGAGGTTAAAGAGGATTATTATGAGCTTAAGAAACATAATGTCTAAGCTCCATGAGTGGAGAGTTTAAAATTGCAGATACCAAGCTTCTTAGGTAGTGTGGATGCTGAAGATTACCTTAATTGGGTTGATAAGTTTGAGAAACAGTTTAAATGCTACGAGGTGCCCAAGAACTTTAAAGTCAAGTTAGCTATGCCATCCTATGGTGGAAGAACTTGCATGTTACCAAACGATAAGATGAGGAACATGAAGTTAGGGATTGGGATGAAATGAAGAGAAGATTTGTCTCGAGCTATTACTTACATGACACTTTTTGAAAATTGCGAGAGTTAAGACAAGGGGTATCTAGTATAGATGCCTATGTGAAATAATTCCAGATGTCGATGATTTGATATGAAGTAGTAGGACCTAAAGACTGAACTATGTCAAGGATTATTAGTGGCTTAAGATATGAGATCAGAGACATCATGGAGATAAGAGATATTACTATTTTAGATGAAGCCATCTAAGTTGCCTATAGGATAGAAAGGAGGAGAATGGTAAGGTTTTAAGCTCCTTTTAGCCGACCTGGTCCAACAAAACTTGTACGATTAGAGCCTAGTAAGACTGAAGAGGTCTTACCTAACCTAAGGTCTTGACCCACTAAAAAAGAATTGTTGAGAAGGTTTAAGAAAGGGTAAAGGTCAAAAAGAAAGAAAAGAGAGATAAAGTGTTTCAAACGTCAAGGGTATGCCCACTATCACACCCCAAACTAAGGAGTCATAATAGCCCAACCATATAAACAAACCTATACTATAAGCTAGCTACCTTAACCACTAACGTAGATATAGCTTAAATAAGACTTTCACCATTTCACTACTTATAAGCATCCCATAGTACCCAATATGAATCAACCTATGATATAACTTTTTAAATAGCTACTAAAAATAATTTTTTATAGCTTAAATTCCAAGGAAAATCAAGTTTTATAAATTGTATGAAAGATGAGACCTTAAATTTACTATAAATTTCAAGAACTACATTGTTACAAAAAGATATAATGTTTACTAAAATCCATAGGCTTATAAAGTAACGAATAAATCTCATTAGCTAAAAACTAAGGGTCACTCGAGGAGATCCTATTAGTTTTCCTAGAGGTTAGTATAGTTGATAAAGCAAGTAGAAATCCGGTTGGATAATCTTGAATCTCACTCCCCGGCTCCATTCTCTAATCTTCTGGAACTTAAAGTAGTTTGGTGAATTTACTAGGAAGTATGGAAAATAGCCATAAGGGAATGAGCGATAACTTGCTCAGTAAGTAGGATGAAGACAATAGCACATATCTAACACAAAGCAACCAGGGTTATCCAGCAAGTTTAATTAGACGCAATGCATGATCAAGCAAATGCCATCGTACAACATTAACTAGTCGTCGTAAGATTAAAGAAATTGCACATGTTCTAATCTAGGTTTTGAGGAGTTTAATACCGTGCACTCGTGAATCGAAACCAAACTAAGACTTGTGTAATGGAAAACACCCTCTACTCGAAACTACCTTTGACCTACGGACCCTAACCTTGCCATGACTTCCTCTCTTGTCATTTAGTTCGACTAAGGATGGGGAGAGAACCATTTCTACTATCCTCATTGAAGGGTTCATATTTGGCCTAAGAATCCTAATCGCTTTCCTTAATAGGTCGTGATACAAGTTCGGTTAATAGTTAAGTCGAGTTTGTATTAAAATACTTTTGAGGCGATTAAGCAATTTCAAATAGTCAAAGCAAGTGATATCATGAAGCAAGCAATACATAAGTCTAGCACTCAGAATAGCACAACCATATTTAAGCATACACACTACATATGTATAGGCAATTAATTTACTATCATAAATAAGGTATATACTAAGGTCTCTAATTATTCTTAAAAAATACTTCAAAGTGCAATGGAACACTAATCTCACTTATTTAGTTACCAATGCTCATTCTCCTCATGTGTCACTCTTGTCTTTTTTTATTATCTCAAAAATTTAATATGACATCTTTAGTTTCCATCCATCATATAATATATGTGTTCATTGTGAACATTTTAGTATGTTTTCAATTGTTTTATGTGAGTTTTCTAAGGTGTTTATCAAGTGTTAGTTAAGTAAGGTACATTTCGACCAAGGTTCTGACTTGGTACAATTTGTTGCCTAATAGTTTTTTGCTTCAGTAAATTTTGAGAAGTCATAGGCAAGCAACTTTTTTATCTACTCTCTGGCTTTTACTAATCCAACATTCAATACCACCCATCTTTGAATTTCCAATTACTCCTATATTTTGCATCTTCCCTTAGGTTCTGACCCAACCTTGTAGTATAAGTTATCATTAGAGTGGCTTTCAACTCATGTTTTGACTCTGATAAAAATATAGAGTTTTAATATACATTTTGATTACCATATATAAACTTTGGTAAAATACTTATTAAAGATCCATTTTGCTATATTATACTAATTTGTTTAACTATTTCACTAACTAAACCTAAAGGACATAGAAAGTTACTGTAAAAACCCTTATATATAACTAAGGTTCAATCTCCTTCTGCATCCGTTTCTAACATACATTTTGTAGACACCTAATTTTTGTCCTCATAGTTCTAATTTTTGTTTTTTAATAAGGTTCTAATTCAAAAATAAAAAAAACAATAAAATAAAATAATATAATCATAAAATACAAAAAAAAAGTGAAAAAAGAAAAAAAAATTATAAAGATTTTTTTTTTTAGATTTTTAAGTAAAATATTTTAGGGTAAATTGTTTTTAGTTTTAATTTGGTTCAAATAGTTTATTTTAGAGAGTTGTGCGGTGTAAGTACAATTTAATTATACTAAGTGTCAAGACACAGGTCAACGACCTTATGGATAAACATTAGAGTATTGATATTGGGTTAGTTAAAGGTCATAGGTTCGAATCTTAATAGGTATATATGTGCCTTTTATTTTTTTTTTTCATTTGCGAAAATCAATTAAGCATAGAGGATTTAAATCTAATTAAATCTTTTGAATCTAATGTGATAAAGATTTGTGAGATTCAAATGTAATTTGATCGAATCGGATTTGAATCGATACAAAAGATTTAAATCTAATTTGATTTTTATCAAATCAAATCGAGGTCAATATAAAAGATTTGATTTAAAAATTTTGTTTTTGACCTTTATATATTAATCGTTTGGCTTAAAATAAAACAATTACACAATCGCATCAACAAAATGGCCATCGATTTCCCTTTCTCACAACGAACCGAAGTCCTCTTTATCCATAACTACCCTTATCGCAACCCATAAGCCGAACACATCTACACACTCGATAGTAATCCCCAATTCAGTAACATACTCACAACTCACTCTCCATCTACGCAATTCCCTTCATCCAATAACCCAGTCACTAATTGGCAGTCCTAAATTCCATCCTAAATCAATCAACACTACTGCTGCTATGTCGACTAGAACACCAACATCTAAGGTCATAACACAGCACATGCAATAGCATTAATCAAGCCAATGACCATCACTCCCTTACACTTAATTAAAATACTCGATCAAACTAGACCACAACATCAACAATCCCCATCAACAACCTACTGCATGGATGGCAAATCCCTACATACACAATCAATTTCAGTCTGTACATTCTCACTGTTGATGATCCACACCGCTGCTGTATACTACACTTTGCTATGCTACTGTCTACACCAAGCAAGTTCACTACGTCCTCCACCGCTGTAGTGAGCCGCTCTCCAGCACACATTGGATCAGCATCAAGCTCTGATCACTCTATCCTTTTCTCCATCTTCTTTTCATAGCAGCAATAGTCACGATAGCAACATCCAAGTACGATCAACCACAGTAGCATCTCACGTCCGAACTTCATGCAACAATCACATACTGAGCTACGCTTCATCGCCATCCACGACAACATCTGATAGATTCTCACATCCATGAACTCTACTATCTAAGTTTGTGCACTGTTATCCACAATACCAATATCGCCATCCTCCAAACAACACATTACAGCACGTACCATTATAGCCCCACAGACGCTTTAGCCACTTATGTGCGCAGCCCCCATCCTTACATACGCAACCATTGTTCATCCTTGTTCTCCTCTGACTAGACGAGAGGCTTTAAGCAATAGCAAGATCAATATACATGCTCAAGTACAGCCATACACGCACAAGCAACACTCGTTAATTAGCCCCTGTTGCGGATGACACATAGTACGACCAAATTGTCTTTCATTGAATCGTTAAATAGCTAAAATTTAGGTTTATATCTTTCTAGTTTTGATCTTTTTTATTTATTATTATATTATTATTTCCTTAGTTAGTTATTATTAATGATATAACGTAAGTAGATATGCACATATTAGATTAGGAGATTTTTATTTTTTTTGGTCTTAGTTTTTTATATATAGATAGTTGTTTAATAATAATGATATATGTATATATATTAACTTAGGTGTTCTTTTTTAGCATTAAGTATTAGGGTTTCTTCACATAGAAATCTATTTTGTTATATATTAGCTTAGGTGTTTTTTTAGCATAAAGTTTTTTAGGATTTCCTCATCTAGAAAAATTCATTTTTTATTTAGAGATAAAAATAATAAAAACCCCATTTTTTTTTAAGAAAAGGATTTTTAGAGAGTTTCGTTATAAAATAAAAACACTTGAGAATTAAGACTCTTATATTTTATTTGAACAAACTGAATTGGCTACAATGTAAACTTAGTTGGTTTTCAAAAACTAAAATAAATTAACAGGCTAAAGTTTTCAGATAAAACTACAATCGTTTGATTTTAACTAGCGGGTACGTAGGTACTTTTGAAGTGATGTTAAAATCTGTAGAAATTTAGGTTTTTTTATTTTCTTTTGGTTTTTATTAAAAATATTTTACAAAAAGTTAATTTATAAAAATAATCCTAATTTCGGAAAATAGATAGCGGTACTCATTAGAGTTTAATAGATTAACCTTCGAATTCGAAATTATTTGTTTTTTTTTTCAAATTAAAATCAAAGACTAATAGCCAAACTGGAGTCAATTCACTCAATTGATTATGATTTTTTTTTCTAGACTCTAGTCGGGTGGTGACCTCAAAATTTTTTAAAAGATCCAAAATTTCCTAATTTTTCTAGTTAAGAATTAATACTGAATGGATTTGGGTTTAATATTAATCAGAAAATGGGAAATCAAATAAAAAAAAAAGAAAATCAAATTTCAAACTCGACGCATTCTACTTATAAACTATTTCCCATATCCGTCTGCTATACATTTTGATGAACCTTCTAACTTAGTTTCTGACTTACGTAAAATATACTTTAAATCTTCAAATCACACAACTTCAACATCTACACCCCTACTTCCTTAGTCCAACTTTTTGACTGAACACTTCAAACCTCAAATACAACAATAAATCATCATTTAAAGACCCAATTACTCAATTAAACATCCATTAAAGGAGTTTTTTGCCACATGCATGTTAGCTAGAGAAAAACCCAAAAAGTCAACTTTTGAATTTTCAAAAACTCTTTTTATGGAGTCAAAATAGAAATGCTAAAATATTTGTACATAAGTTTCGGTATCAAAACAACATCGTTTAGGCTATTGAAAATTGTAATTAAAGTTTGTTTTCAGCCCAATTTCTTAAGGAACACATTTTTTATTTGGAATTTGAAGAATCTAGTTGCATTTTTGGATTATACACAAAAAAATTACCTAAGAAAACAAAAAATTATAATTTTTTGAGGCATTTGCTATTTTTAGAAAAATAGATTCAAAATTGAGTAAAATCAAAACTCACCACTAAATGTGACTCCGGCCACTGTTTGAGGTAGGGGTTTATCTTCCTAAATTGGTGCCACCTTATCTCTAGGTGGTTTGGCTTGCTCTTAGATAGTGGCTAGCTTAAGGAACTCAAAATCCTCTTATTTTGCACCATTTACTTGTTATTTTTGCATAACCCCTTCTCAACACTTCTTGAGCCTCCCAATATTTTTCCTAACCCCTAAAATGTCTAAGCTCAATTTCATAATTTAGCTATTCGTTTTATAGGAGTCCTCTTGTTGGTGAAGGATTTTTTATGTGCCATTTGTCCTTGTTTTTAGATTTTCTTTACATTATCTAATGTTAAGTGACATGTAAAGGTGTCTCTAATCTATATCAACAATTTGCCATGCTCATTTCCTTAGTTCCATGTCTATCAAATGTCTCCTAAGTATCATCGATTTATTTAGCTCATTTGGAACACTAATTTGGTTATATTATATATAATATATTACTATTTTTTCCAATTTCGGATATACACTTGTATACATGATACTTTTACTCACCATTTTATTCTTGATTTGCTCCAAATTATTATTTTATAGGTTAGGTAATTTGATTTTTAAGGCCTCGCTATGTTTGTGTCTCGCATTTCAAATATACAACATAAATATTTTACTATAGGTAAAAATAAGTTTTTACTAATTTAAATATTCTACTGCCTTACTATTACAAAATAAACTTTACCAATTTACTTCTTCAACTTTTTAGACCTTATATTAAAAATATATTTGATTATGAGAATAATTTTTAGAACCTTAAATTTATTAATTCCAAGCAACTACGATTATTTTATGTAGTTGTACTCGTATATCAAGCTCATTATAAGCACTATCTTTCCTCACTTTTTATATCATATTTTCTAAGTTACATATTTATCAGAAATGTGCTACCATTTTGAGTCCTTAATAGTTAGGTAAAGACCGGAGTCTCATAGCCACATGGTTGCTTAATGCATGGATAGAAGGACTATGGTTATAAAAGGGGAAAGGTGGACCTTTGAAGTTGATAGTGCCAACAAAGAGGTAGAAAAGGAGGAAAGAAAGACTGGAAAAGACGATTTATCAAGAAGAAGTCATTTTCATCGAGGAAGGGAATTTTATGCCAACAACTTTGGTCTTACAAAGAGTAATAAGTATTAGTTCGATTCCGTAAGTTTACGATTTTGGGTAACTCTTCTGAGTTAACTCGGGTGTAAAATCTTTTGTTATATAGAAACTTACGTTTTTAATTGAGTTTACATATAAACTTAGTAAAAACTTACATTTTTTACCGAGTTTGCCAATTCTATATATCTGAGTTGAATGGACTAAAAAATTAAAGAAAAAACAATACAACTAGCATTTTACAAGCCATCAACTATTAAGGCATTACAACATTTATCCTATTCTATTCCAATTTTTTACCTCTTTCTTTCTCTTCCAATCTCTTATTTTATATTCAAAGTTTTTATCCAAGTTTCAACTCCAATAATAAATTTTACAAAGAAAACTATATAATTTATTTTATACTGTTAATAACTTAAAATGAGTTAAAATGTTTGGTTCTTTTTAATTTACAACTTTTTAAAAAAAATGGGCAATAGTTTAATTTCAACTCTATTTGTCCTTTTTCCACATATGTTAGATTATATATTAAGAATTTTTATAGAAAAAAAAAAACTTAATTTCTTCATTTCTTTTATTTCAATCGTATATTTTAAGTTTTAAATAACTACTATAAGTATATCGGTAATTTTTTAAAGTTATTTTACATAAGTTATAGAAACTTACGTTTTTAAGTCTTGATTTTATAGGCCCTTTAATAATTCCAGGTAAAATCACGAGTTTGATAACCTTGGTTAAGCTCCTGATGACAAGCAACATAAAAACCTATTTCATATAAGGTGCATGGTCCATGGTACTTTGTGTATAGTCATAGTTGACTATGGTAGTTGCACCATTGCTACCTTTGTATTTATGGTCCAACAACTAAAGTTGCTGAACACACCCCACCCTAAGCTGCACAAGTTGCATTGGCTAAGTGATAAATGAGCCTTATAAGATATACAACAAGTCTTAGTATCAATCTCTATTGGAAAATACTAGGACAAGGTACTATGTGATGTCTTACTGACAAGTTCTTCCTATATTTTACTAGGGAGACCATTGTTTAATCAGCAAATAATCTATGATGGGTTGAGGAATACGTGCTCGTTTAAGCATGAAGGAAGGAAGGTGAAATTGAGTTTAATGATCACTGACAAGTGAAGAGCATGTAAGTTCAAATTGATTGAACTCCAAAGAAGGAAACCTTGACGTTAACTAGAGCTAAGCAATCAAGAGATTTGAAATCAAAGACCTCAACCTCACTGTTGATTCGAAGGTTTCTCGAATTGAAGGAACAAGGTCCCAAGCTACTAATTGAGGTGAAGAACTTACTTGATGAATTTGTCGACCTCTTCCTTAACGAGCTACTTAAGGGATTGCCACTTATCTGAGGAATTAAGCATACAATTGACTTATAGCTAAGTGCTACCTTATCGAAGAAGCCTACATATCAAATGAACCTAAAGCAAGCTGATGAGCGTTAGAGGTAAGTTGACGAGCTAATTGAAAAGGGTTGTGTTCGTGAGTCGTTGAGTCCCTATGCTGTACCAACCTTGTTGGTGCTAAAGAAGGATGACATATGGAGAATGTGTATGAATAGTCGAGATATTAATTGGATTACCATCAAGTACAAGTATCTTACCATAAGGCTTAGTGGGCAGGGATATTCTCAAAGATTGATTTGAAGTTCAAATACCATCATATTAGAACACGAGGTTAAGTAGAAGATTGCATTCAAGACGAGGCATAAGCTATATGAATGGCTTGCAATGTCATTTGGCCTCTCTAATGCTTCGAGCACTTCTATGAAGTTAATGAATCATATGATCTGCGATTTGATTAGTAAGTTTATGGTTGTTTATTTTGATGACATCTTCATATACAATGTTGACCTGTAGTCATATTGTGATCATCTTCAAGCTGTCCTTTTTGTACTCTGAGCTGAGAAACTCTATTGAAATCTAAAGAAGTGTGACTTCAGCCAAACTGAAGTGATATTCTCAGGTTTTATCGTAAGTAGGAAGAATTTGGGTTAATGAATAGAAAGTATGAGCTATAACTAAATGGTTAGTGTTGACCTGTTTAACTAATGTCCAAAGTTTTCATGGACTAGCTTCATTTTGCTGATGCTTTATCAAGAACTTCAGCATTGTAGTGGCTCCTTTTATCAAGTTGTCAAGGAAGAATGCTAAGTTCAAATGGGGAGCAAAAGAGTATAAGAGTTTTGATGAGATGGAAGAGAAGTTGACCACTGCCCCTGTCCTTACTCTCCCAAACTTTGATAAAGTATTCGAACTAGAATATGATGCTTCTACTAGAGGTATAGGTACTGTGTCAATGCAAGAGGGTTAACTTATTGCTTCCTATAGTGAAAAGCTTTGAGGAGCTACACTCTATTACTTAGTGCATGATAAGGATTCTATTCCTTGATTCGAGCTTTAACTATTTAGCAACATTACCTGTTGCTTAAGGAATTTGTGATCAACATTGACCATGAATCATTACAATACTTAAAGAGCCAACTTAAGTCACTTAAGGAATTTGTGATCAATACTAACCATAAGTCGAGCTCATGGAAGGATTTTCATATGTAGTGGAATATAAGAACAACAAGGCTAATATAATAGCTGATACCCTATCTAGATGACATACCTTCCTAATTGACTTGTAGACACGATTGCTTAGATTCTCAATTATCAAGAACTTATATGCTGAGGACCCTTACGTTACGCCGATCTCTACAAGGTTTAGTAATGATCAAGCTATTGATGACTACCCCAGGGAAGATAGATAATTATTTTGAAAGGGTAAGTTGTGTATCCTGACATTGTCTATGTGAAAATTACTAGTACGTGAAGCTCATGGAGGTGGATTGTTTGGCCATTTTAGCAAAAGGTGGACTCTTGAGTGGCTTAAGTCGAGGTTTTTCTTGTCAAGGATGTGCACTCAATCTTAGAAAGGTAAGTTACCTATAAGGGAGCTAAGAGCCAAGTTGAGCAAGGACCTTTGTAAAACTTGAATGCAATAATTAATAAATAAAAAGTGATTTAGAAAAGCATAAGGAATTTATAGAAATAAAAGATTTATTATGGCATGTAATTTGGCTTAAGTGGCCTTCTTTCCCACTTACATCATTTGTTTTCCCCCATTATTCTACAAACTAAATTACGTTTCTTCTTAGCAAACCAGAAAACCCACAAAGAGAACTATTAAGAAGGTCATTAGGTTCAAATTTAAGGAGTTTTCAGCATTCTAATCGAAGCAAAACTCAAGATTTCACAAAGGAATAGCATTTTTGAGTAGGTTACAATGAATGGTCCATAAAAATTCATTTTTGCCTTTAAGATTGGTGAGAAAAACCTAAAGAATTCATTTTTACAGAAGAAAAAAGTTGGAGCGATGGATTTAAGTGTCCTTGCATTAAGAATTATCTAAAGTTTTGTTCTTGTTAAAAATTATTAGGATTGAGGAGTTGGCTATCATTTTGGATTGGGATTTTTGTATTAATGTTTGGAGGGTGTTTTGGAGTGTTTGGAGATGAGTTTAGGAGTAGGAAAGGCTAAGAATGGTGAAGTTTTGTGTTTGGCTTCAAGATTGGGGCTGAGTAAGGGAAGAATTGCAAATTGCAGTCTGTAGGTGTTTAGATACCATGTATGGTAGCATCTGGATGCTAGGGGTTTGATACTTACAAAATGTGAGTTTTTGAATGGTGTCCGGATGCCCGACCCTCTAGAATCCAAATGACATGTCCGCAGCAATGCACAAAAGGTTTTCAACTCGTTTCTCGTGACTTTTTTAACCTTCTTTTTTGTTTTAAAACCTTCCAAACATGTTTATAAACAAGTTTTCTAAATCGAAGCAACAATAAAACTTCATTTTTTTCTAAGGAACGATTTTTGAATTCTTATAGAGGCTTGAGTCTTAGTTAAGGGGTTGGGATATATGAGTGAGTAGTGGCTTTAATGTTAGAGCTTAGGGGCTGAGGTGCTTATTTGTATAATATACAAGGTTGTAGAACACCTAGATGCATGTTCGACACTATTGTGGAGATAGGTATGAGATACATAGATGTTTGATTGTGTATGCTAGGATAGAATTTCAAGTTAGGCTTAATTGAACTTGGAATTTAATTAAGTGTGTTACTTATGCTTGGTTTTAATCAGCCATTGGTAAGGTCCAATGGTGTTGGAGAGGTACCTGTAATCTTTGCGCATCGTTGTCCTAAGTGAAGTCTTACACTGAAAAAATTCAGGTAGATTTAGGATGGTGATCAATTACTTAGGTATTGGAGAGGACCCAACACCAATACTATGTATTATATATATTGTTATGTGTAAAGGTTATGAGTAAGCCCAAGTCTCAGGACACTAAGATTATATTGCTTTTGGACTTAACAAATAAAGACTAAACCAATTGATTGTTGCATCTTATATAGTTATTCGTGGGTGCTTATGCCATTTTCTTATATGTTCATATGCATATGTGTGGTATGTTATAATAGACATTAGCTTATCCTTTGGGGGTTGTTTTTTAGCTGCAAGTTCAAGATATGAGGAATATGGTGATTATTATGTAGAGAATGTGACTTATGATTATATGTACTATGATGAGGAGGGTGATTATTACTATTATGATGATGGAGTTGGGACAGCGTAGTTTAGATACTAAGAGTGAATTATTGAAGACTTTCTGCTATTGTTCCTTGTTGTACATATTTAAGATTTGTGTTATTGGAGTTGAGAGACTCCAGGTTGTTTTCTTAGAGTTTTTTTTTTTTTTTGTGTTTCAAGTTCTTTCATTCATGATAGTCAGTTAATTATGATGTTACATGTGGAGATCGAATGGTCATTATTATACTCTTGTTTCAAATTTATGGATAATTTATTTGTGAGTTGACAAATAATTATGACTATTGTGGAATATTTGTAGGCACCAGAATGCTTGTATGCCTTAGTGTGTTCGCATCTAGGGTTGATACGTGACAAAGTCGTAGTTTCCTAGGTTTCGGGGCATTATAACCTTATTTGCTACTACTTACCTTGACCAAACTATGGTTTGAACTAAGCACGGATTTTGTGCTCTCCATCACGATAGTCATTGATATGTTTAGTAGGATGGCACATTTTGTCTCATACAACTATACTAGTGATGCTTTAGTTATTTCTTTTCTCTTTTTGTAAGAAGTAGTCAAGTTGCATAAAGTGCTAAAGACTGTAATGTTTGATAAGGATCTCAAGTTCTTGAGCCAATTCTAAAAGAAGACCTTATAGAGACACCGTAGAACTAAGCTCTTATTCAGTACATCATGCCATCTACAGATTGACAGATAGACTAAGGTCGTCAATCGAACCTTAGGCACCTTACTTTGAGTTGTAGTTGGAAGGAATCAGACGAATTGAGATTTGTGGTTACCTATAATTGAGTTTGCCTACAATAAGATGGTGCACAATGTGATGGATAAGTCACCCTTAGACATCGTCTATAGATTTAACCTCGACCTTCCACTTAATTAAGCACCCTGGCTAAGCTTCCTAGAAGACCTAATGGTAGTAGATCAATTTGAAGCCCTTAGAGTAATATAATAGAAGGTAGTGGACCACTTAACCTAAGTTGCTTCCAAGCTTAAGCAGAAGGGCCAGGATAAAAGATTAAAGAGTTCTAGCTCAGCAACTTAGTATTGATTCATTTGAGTAAAGACTAGTTCCTCAATGTGAGGAAAAATAAGTTGTCTCTTAGGGCAAACAAGCCATTCAAGATTATTGAGAACATTAATTAGAACGCTTATAAGATAGACTTGTCAAACGAGTATAGAGTCTCATATTTATTCAACATTGTTGACCTTAACCATACATCCTTAGGATGAGCAGTTAGAAGCTGAGTCAAATTTGATCCTAAATCTTAAGTAGCCTAGAGGGGATGATAGGAATCACAGTCTAATCATATAGTTTTGAGCCCGCAGACTTGCTACTATGGTCTGCCAAGCTCTCTAACATCAATTCCCCTAAGAAGAAGCTAAGTTCCTTCATATTGAACTATTATAGTACTCAAGCTCTTACGAACAGATGACTATCTCTTAGATAAAGGAACTTAATACAACTACCGAGCTTACCTAGAACTAGAGCCCTAGATTACTAACTTGTTTGGATCCCTAGTGGAAGTATGGCTAACAGCTTAGCCAATCTAGCATCGAGCTCTTAGATAAGCTACTAACTTGACTAGTTCAACTCAACAATGAGCACCGAGGTTCTACTCTCTACTCTAGACCATCAGCTGCTACCTAAGCACTTCCTCAACCAGAAGTTCACTCTACAACACCCAGGACCACAAGATGAATTGGCGATACGTATCCTACAATCTTTCTGATAATGTATTGCTTATGTAGAATATTCTTCTTACTTCTTTCCCAATTTTATTCGTATGTATTCCTTGTAATCTATTTTTGACATTGTGCCCTTTTTAGTAAATTGATGTAACCTAGTAGTTGCCTTAAATAAGTAATATAAATACCTATTAGATGTAATAGTTGTAGATAATTCATCAACAATAGAACTTCTCATTTTCTTCCTTATTCTTATGTTTCCTCCAATGAATCGGGTTCGAAGCTCTTATCTAGATTCTTCTTGAGCAAGAGCAAATAACAAGAAGCCTTAAGATTAGCTTGTACATTATATCAAGTGAATCTTAAGTTCGTATGAGACACTCGATCTATAATATCCAAGTGTTTGTGCACGAGACTAGCTCAAACATTGACTACCATTTAGTTTTCTAGTCGTGATAGGAATCGGGCTACCAGATTTCTGACTTGTAGTTGAGTTGGAGGACTAAAGGGATTGGCAAGATGAATCCTCTTATTCCAGCTGACTCATGTGGAGGCCGAGTTTCTCCTTGTCGACCCATTTTGCCTACCGAGCCAAGTGACTACCTATTTCTTGCATGTTGTGTGACGAGAAGCAAAAGGTTAAGACAATAGCATGTGTTCATTCTTACATATGCTTGGTTAGTTACTTACTTAGCCGCACCCTACCGAGATGCCAAGAGAGAGAGTTTAAACTAATCAAGCCACCCCTGCTCAGACAAGCAAGCTGTTCGTACTCTTTGTCCACATCTTCTAACGGCATCACCAATACAGTATCACCACGTATACGGTATCATGTGTAGAATCTGTTGTACTAATGATTACTTTCCTTGTATATTCATTTTTACCTTTTTGTATCTTATATATTATTTCCTTAGGAAATGTCCTTTTTGTCTTTTCCCTTTCTAGGCAAGTTGCTCTAACTTATAGGTATAAATACCCTTATGATTATAGTTGTAAGATCATCATCCTTAATGTACTTGAGTATTTTCTTCCATGTATAAACACTAATTGTTTACTCTCGACATCACTCTTATCTTAACGCTTAAGCAAGGCTTAGTGGTGAGTAACCTCACCAGACCGATTTGTGCGTAATATCAAATTGAGCCGTGAGTCCTTGGAAGTTCCATTGGTGTGTCGTATCCTTTGAAGCTATACGTGGGTTTTGCTTACTTTTTCATTTGCATTCATCCCTTTTTGTGCCATTCCCCATTGTTCCTTTTGAGCTTTCTATAAGCTTAGAACCATCAAACGACGGACCTTGTTTATTCTTGGTCACGGTCCACAACATCTTAGTATTAGAGAAGAGGTTTCATATGAGTTGTAGTAGGTTCTTTTAGAAGTTTTGTTATACTCTGTTGTGTGTGTGTTAAACAGAGCAAGTTACAGTATTCGTTTTAGTTGCTGTGTTTGCTACCTGTTAGTTTCCTGAAGTGTTTGTTTGAACTTTGAATCTGTGGAGAAAATGACAGACTCGAGTGTAAATGCTGTTATGGGGGATAACAATAGTAGAGTTATCCACCATGGATGATAGCCTTAAGAAACACCTAGAAGCATTGACGAGAGGCTTGATGAAGTGACTAATCTCTTAGTAGATTTGACCCGAGCTATTCATGCGTTGTCTTGTTGACCAATTGAGGTCGCGCAAAACACCCCACGAGCTGTTCAACTTATTAGAGGTCAGAACCTAGCTCAACCGGTTCGAGTTGGAGGAGTAGGCGAACGAGTGAGAAGAAGGATTGATTTAACACATGTAAGAGACAAGGAAGAAGAGTATTTCGAAGAAGAGTGAGTGCGAGTCCCTAGAGCATCTGACCATGTGAAACTTTGGATTTCAAGTTTTGATGGATTTAGGAATGCTGATGAGTATTTGGAGTAAGAAGAGAAGGTGGAGTGTGTTTTTTATTATTATCAATACGAAGATTATGAGGAAGTGAGAACTGCTACTATTGAGTTCTCCGAATATGCTACCATATGATGGAAGAATTTTTAAGTTATGAGGAGACGAAAGGGCTATCGAGAGATTAACACTTTTCCTGAGATAAAGAGAATACTCAGAAACAGGTTTATGCCGAAAACCTATCTTTAAGATACTTTCACTTAACTTCAGGAGCTGAGACAAGGAGGCTAGACTGTTGATAAGTATGTTAAAAAATTTCAATTGCTTACGATCCATTGTGAAGTGGAGAAACCATCGACCTAGATAGTTTGAAGATTCATTACTAGTTTGAGAGGTGACATCCGAAACATTGTAGAACTCTAACGATTTACAACAATAGATGAGGCCATTAGAATAGCCTAGTGAGTAGAAAGGTAAAGAAGGAGTTGAGTACCAATGAGGATGCTAACTAGCTAACCTAGATAGGTAAGTTATCGAGCTCAGTCGAGTATCGAGTCAAACCAAAAGATGGATGTCCGAGCCAAACTGAAGGGTTGACCTGAACTTATTAGAAGGGGCAAGAGTCTGGTAGGAAGACTAGCTAAATTAAGTGTTTCAAGTACCAAAGGTTTAGATACATGGTTGCTCTACGCTCAAATCGATAGACGATGGTCATCAAGGGAAACATCCCGAAGCTAGAGGTAAACAACACCGATAAGGAACTCGAAAAAGAAGAGATCTCTACCTAAAAAGAACTAATTGAAAAAGACATGTTTGCTGAGGACTTAAACCAATTACTCATGGTTGTTCGACGTATTATGAACATAGAACCCTTACGAAAGGAGGAGCAGAGAAAGAATTTGTTTCATACCACCTATAAGGTAAATGACTAGATACGTGCCCTTATCATGGATAGTGGAAGTTGTACCAATGTAGCATCAGCCGATCTTATTTCAAAACTAAAGTTGTCGAATGTTGCACATTCGAGGCAGTACAAATTACACTGGTTAAGTGAGAAAGGAGCATTACATGTTACTCGGCAAATACTACTGCCAATCACTATAGGGAATTACTTAGACTGGATTTTCTGTGACGTATTACCCATGTGTGCTTCCCATATGTTACTAAGTAGACCGTGGCTGTTTGATAGAAGAGTTATCCATGACAGCTACAGGAACACGTATATGTTCGAGGAGGATGACCAAAAGATCATATTAAACTCGAAGCCACCGAGAGAAGTTAACAAGTTGTAGACAAAACTTTCTCGCGAATCAAAGAAGGCTTTGGTGATGAGTAGAGTTAAGTTCCAAGAGGCCATCAATGCTGACTAGCCGACCTTTATATTGGTCGGGTGCCTATTAGAAATGAAGGAATGGGGTGAACTATCCTAAGAAATTAAAGAGTTGTTGGATGAGTATGTTGATCTATTCCTAAAACAGTTACTTGAGGGGTTGCCTCCAACTCGAGGGATAGAACACTACATTAACTTTGTACTTAGCATCGCATTGCTGAATAAGCCAGCCTATTAAATGAATTCCAAATAGGCTGTTGAACTCTAACAACAAGTCAATAAATTGCTAAAGAGAGGATATGTGAAGAAAAGCCTCAACCTTTATGCTGTGCCAGCCCTTCTAGTGCCAAAGAAGGATGGAATTAGGCAAATTTGTATTGACAGCCGTCCCATGAACAAGATTACTATCAAGTACAGGTATCCTATCCCAAGGTTAGAAGATATGTTGGATGAATTGAGTGGAGTTAAGATTTTCAGCAAGATTGATTTTAAGTTTAGTTACCATCAGATTTGCATGAGGTTGGGAGATGAATGAAAAACGGTGTTTAAGACCCAACATGGATTATATGAATAGATGGTTATGCCCTTCAACTTGTCGAATGCCCTGAGCACTGTCATGAGACTAATGAATCATGTGTTGAGACATCTAATCGGAAAGTGTATTGTAGTGTACTCTGACAACATATTAGTCTACAATGTCGATATGTTGAGTCATTGCGAACATCTCCAAGAAGTATTGGATATCCTTCATATCGAGAGATTATTCAGTAATCTAAAGAAGTGTTGCTTTTACTAAGAGGAAGTGGTATTCTTGGGCTATGTAGTTAGTGGAGGAGGCTTACAAGTGGATGATGAGAAGATCTGAGCAATTGTAGAGTGGTTGACTCTTACTACTTGTACTGATGTGAGAAGTTTCCATAGACTGGCTTTATTCTATAAACGATTTATCAAGAATTTTAGTACCCTTGCCTCATCACTTACTGAGCTAACAAAGAAAAACACCGACTTCCGATGGGAAGAAAAAGAGGTGAAGAGATTTGCCGAGATAAAAGAAAGGTTGACCTCTGCCTCGGTACTGGTTCTACCGGACTTTGAGAAAATATTTGAGCTGGAATGTAATGCATTAGGCATTAGAATGTGCACTGTCCTAATACAGGAAAGCCAACCAATTGCCTTCCATAGTGAGAAGCTTAAAAGGCCACTGTTAAATTACTCCATATATAACAAAGAACTCTTCGCGCTAATTTGAGCACTGCAAGTATAGCAACATTATCTACTACTAAGAGAGTTTGTCATCTACACTGACCACCAATCTTTGAGGTAGCTCTGAAGTTAAATGAAATTATCAAAGTGGCAGGTGAGATGGATTAACTTCCTTGAAGGATTCAATTTCGTAATTAAATATAAGTAGGGAAAAAACAACGTAGTTGTAGATGCTGTTTTAAGGAGACATGTGCTTTTAACTGAACTGCAGATTAGGCTGTTTAGGTTTGTAAGTATCAAAGAACAGTATTCTGGGGATCCATACTTTGAACCCATAATCATGCAATTCATTGATGGAAGAACAATGGATGAGTGTTATGTAGAGAATGATTACTTGTTTTGAGGTGGAAAATTATGCATGCCGACTTGTTTACTATGGGAACTGTTGATCAGGGAAGCCCACAATAGATGACTCTTTGAACATTTTAGAGAAAGAAGGATTTGTGAATTGTTGAATGATTGATTCTTTTAGTTGAGAATGAGGAGAGATGTGCACTGAGTTATCGAGAGCTGTATTGTGTGTAAAAGGGTAAAGTGCCAAGCCTAGCAAGGGAAAGCAATGCATTTACTTGTCCTAATAAAGGTGTGGACTAAATTGAGCATGGACTTTATTCTCGAACTACTGAGAACTACCTGAAGCAAAGATTCTATAATGGTCGTCGTGGATTGGTTCAGCAAAATGGCACACCTTGTGCTTTACTCTAAAACTAACGATGCTTCAACTATTACTTCTCTTTTTTTACAGGAAATCATGCGGATACATATCATGCCAAGAAGTGTAGTCTTTAATAGAGACCCGAAGTTCTTGAGCCATTTCTGGAGGACCTTGTGGTGTCAGTTAGGGACTAAACTAGTATTCAGTACTTCCTATCACCTCCAAACTGACGGCCAAACAGAGGTGGTCAATCGCACTTTAGGATTACTGCTCCGAACTGCAATAGATAAAAACTTGGTTGATTAGAACGTCTACTTGCCAATGGTTAAGTTGGCTTACAACCGAATAGTGCATGACACTACTAAGCAGACTCCCTTCAAGGTAGTCTATAGTTTCAATCTCGAGTTGCCCCTCGACTACACCCTTGTACCTACACCTACGCGAGAGGACCCTGACGCTTCGACTAGAGTACAATCCCTCTAATACATCTATGATAAAGCAACTCGGTACATCGACCAAGCTGCTAGAAGAATGTGAGAGAAGACCAAAGGTAGGATGGCTAAACAATTTCAGCCAGGAGACTTGGTATAGTTACATCTCGATAAGGAACAATTTCTGAACAAGAGGAGAAACAAATTATCTACAAGAGTTGAAGGGCCTTTCAAAATCCTCCAGAAGATTAACGACAATGCTTACAGATTGGAGTTACCCAAAGACTATGGGGTTTTTGACGCCTTCAACGTTGTCGACTTCAGTCCGTATCACCTTGACGGAGAGCTAAACGAAGACCATTAGGATTTGTTCCTAAATCCAAAACAACCCGGAGAAAATGATGGGAATCAAGATACTGGATCTCTGACTCGTAACCAAGCCCGAGGACAAAAGGGACTAGTGAGACAAATCCTCTTATTTTAGCCAACTCATGCAAATGCCGAGTATCTCTTTGCCAACCCATTTTGCCTGCCGAGTTGAGTGACTACCTATTTCTCACATGTTGTATGCTAAGAAGCAGAAGGTCGAGACAACAATACATCTTCATTCTCATATATGCTTGGCCAATTACTTGTTCAGCCGCACCCTTGCCGAAAGAGAGAGTCTGAACCGACCAAGCCACCCCTGCTCGAACAAGTAAGCTATTCGTACTTTTTATCCACATCTTCCGATGGAATGGCATCACCAATACAGTATCACCACGTGTACGGTATCATGTGTAGAATCCATTACACTAATGATTACTTTCCTTGTATATTCATTTTTACCTTTTTGTATCTTATACATTACTTCCTTAGGAAATGTCTTTTTGGTCTTTTCCCTTTTTAGGCAAGTTGCCCTAACTTATGAGTATAAATACCCTTGTAATTGTAGTTATAAGATCATCATCCTTAATGCACTTGAGTATTTTCTTTTTTGTGTAAACACTGTTTGTTTACTTTCAACATCACTCTTATCCTAACTCTTGAGTAAGGCTAGGTGGCGAGTAACCTCACTAGATCGATTCGTGCGTCATATCGAATTGAGCCCCGAGTCCTTGGAAGCTCCATTGGTGCATTATATCTTCTGAAACTGTTTGTGGGTTTTGCTTAATATTTTATTCGCATCCGTCCTTTTTTGTACCATTCCCCATTATTCCTTTCAAGCTTTTTGCAAGTTTGGACTCATCTAGCGATCGGCCTTGTCTGTTCTTGATCACAGTCTGCAACATCTGAGGTACCTCCGAAGTTAAACGAAATTATCGAAGCAGCAGGTGAGATGGATTGAATTCCTTGAAGGATTCAATTTCGTAATTAAATATAAGCAGGGAAAGAGCAACGTAGTTGCAAATACTCTTTCGAGGAAACATATGCTTTTGGCCAAATTGCAAACCAGGCTATTTGGGTTTACAAGTATCAAAGAACAATATTCTAGGGATCTATGCTTTAGATCCATAATCATGCAATGTGCTAATAGAAGAACGATGGATGAGTATCATGTGGAGGATGGGTACTTATTCAGAGGTGGAAAATTATGTGTGCCAGCCTATTCATTACGGGAACTGTTGATTAGGGAAGCCCACAGTAGAGGACTCTCCGGACATTTTGGAGAAAGAAGGACCTGTAAATTGTTGAATGGTCGATTCTTTTCACTGAGAATAAGGAGAGATGTGCACTGAGTTGTCGAGAGTTGTACCGTATGTAAGAAGGCTCAGTGCCGAGTCGAGCTAAGCAAGAGAAAGCAATACCTTTGCCTATCCCAACGAAGCCGTGAATTGAATTGAGCATAGACTTTGTTTTTAGACTACCATGAACTACTCAAGGCAAAGATTCTATAATGGTCATTGTGGATCGGTTCAGCAAAATGGTACACTTCGTGTGTTGCTCTAAAATTAATGATGCTTCAGCTATTACTTTTCTTTTCTTACAGGAAATTATGTGGATACATAGCATGCTAAGAAGTGTAGTCTTCGATAGAAACTTGAAGTTCTTAAGCCATTTCTGGAAGACCTTGTGGCATCAGTTAAGGACTAAACTACTATTCAATACTTCTTATCACCCCCAAACTGATGACCAAACAGAGATGGTCAATCATATTTTAGGATTACTGCTTCGAGCTACAGTAGGCAAGAACTTGACTGATTAGAATATTTGCTTGCCAGTAGTTGAGTTCGCTTACAACTGAACAGTACATGACACTACTAAATAGACTCCCTTAGATGTAGTCTATGGTTTCAATCCTGAGTTGCCCCTCGACTACACCCCTGTACCTTTACCTGCGCAAGAGGGCCCTAATGCCATGGCTAAAGCATAATCCCTTCAACATATCTATGATAAAGTCATTCGACACATCGACTAAGCTATTAGAAGAATGCAGGAGGAGACCAAAGGTAAGACAGCTAAACAATTCTAGCCAGGAGACTTAGCATGACTGCATCTCAATAAGAAATGGTTTCCAAACAAGAGGAGGAACAAATTATCTACAAGAGCTGAAGGACCTTTCGGAATTCTCTAAAAGATCAACGACAATACCTACAGATTGGAGTTGCTTGAGAACTATGGGGTTTCTAACTCCTTCAGTGTTGTTGACCTCAATCTGTATCACCCTGACAAAGAGTTAAACGAAGACCATACAGATTTGATCCTAAATCTAAAACAACTTAAAGGGAATGATGGGAATCAAGCTACTGGACCTCTGACCCACAATTGAGCCCGAGAACTAGAGGGACTGGCGAGATGAATCCTCTTGTTCCAGTCGACTTATGCGGAAGTCAAGTATCTCTTTACCGACCCATGCTGCCCGTCGAACTGAGTAATTGCCTATTTCTCGCATGTTATATGCCGAGAAGCATAAGGCCGAGACAACAACACATCTTCATTCTCACATACGCCTGGTCAATTACTTACTTGATCGTACCCCTATCGAGATGCCTAGAGAGAAAGTCCGGACTGACCAAGCCACCCTTATTCGAATAAGCAAACTGTCTATACTTTTTGTCCACATCTTCTAATGGCATCACCAATACAGTATCACCATGTGTACGGTATCATGTGTAGAATCCGTTGCACTAATGATTGCTTTCCTTGTATATTTATTTTTACCCTTTTGTATTTTGTATATTATTTCCTTATGAAATATCCTTTTTGTCTTTTCCCTTTTTGGGCAAGTTGTCCTAACTTATGGGTATAAATACCCTTGTAATTATAGTTGTAAGATCATCATCCTTAATGTACTTGAATGTTTTCTTTCTTGTATAAACACTGCTTGTTTACTCTCGGCATCACTCTTATTCTAACCCTTAAGCAAGGTTAGGTGATGAGTAACCTCACCGGACTGATTTGTACGTCATATTAGATTGTGCCATGAATCTTCAGAAATTCCATTGGTGCATCATATTCTCTGGAGTTATTTGTGAGTTTTACTTACTTTTTCATTCGCATCCATCCTTTTTTGCACCATTCCCCATTATTCCTTTCAAGCTTTTTGTAAGCTTGAACCTATCCAGCAATCGACCTTATCTGTTCTTGGTCATGGTCTACAATAAGCCATCTTGAGGTTAAGACCCACCCATTGGTTTTCTTATGATAGGCTTGCGTGTATCCATCTACCTCTGGGAGCCTTATCATCTTGGTCTCAAAGCCTTGGCAACATTCATTGTGAGAGTTGCTACCGTTGGTTCCTTATGCTATTGTGAAGTCTTAGAGGTTGTCTTTGAGTGTGGAGTATTATTGTGGGGAATGTTGAAGTTGTGAAGCAAAATTACCAATTACTCTTATTGAGTTCATGACAAGCTTTGTCATACTCTATTTTAAAGTTACAAAATAAAGCTAATAGTAGTAGTTTTGAGTTTTGAGGTTGTTTTTGCCAGTGTATTAAAGGTATCAAAATTCTTGAGAAGAGAAAATGATTGACTCGAATGTTAACATAGGTATTAGAGACAATGAAAGTAGGGTTTGTCATCGTAGAAGAGCTACATTAGCCACACCTACTTCCATTGATGAGTGGAGTGATGAACTCGTTGCCATGTTGGCTGAGTTAACTAGAAATGTATCAAAGAAAATCTTGAGAATGTTTGGGCCATTCCTTAATATAGATAAAGGTGAGGTGTTAGTTACCAACCTAGGAATGGTAACCAAGTTGAAGAGAACCTAAGGTAGAATTTAGTTGTTGATATAGGGAGGTGACAATTGGTGTTAGATGAGGTAAAAGAAGTCAATGAGGAAGCTGAAGAGGGATGGCTAGGGTTTTTACTCCCTTAATACGCATAATGACTTAAGTATTAAAGTGGCAACGCCAGAGCAAACTTTACTGCCTCACTAACTATGTTTTCATTTACAGAAAGCCTAAATTGAGGAATCTTTATCGGTAAATCAATAGTGTGAAAACAACACATCAACATTGATGATATTTGTGGGAAGGATTCGATTCAAAATTGATAATCATCTTGCATTTTAAATTGAATTTTATCGTGAATTCCCGAAACTCATCTTACCGTAGCCTTTTATTTTGACTTCATCCATCATTGAAAATGATTGGCTGGAAATTCGATTATAAAAGTCCTTGTCGGCAAAACCTTAGAAATCCCGTATCAGATAAACAAAGCCAACCTAGAACTTTCAAAACATCAACACATGGTAGGGGGAGAATCTATAGGAACACTTGCCTATAGATTACATGCACGACTACAAGATACGTTTTCTACTTTTTCATCTTTTGCAAAGTGAAGAGAGAGAAAAAAACTTAAGCAGATCAAGGCGGCAAGAAATAATTTCAGCCAAGACCCATCCATGCAATTAGTGCTGAACTTAGAAATACATGGGCTACGGCAAAACAACATCAAATCCTAACATGACCTTTGCAGAAAATCCAAGCTCTTTGTAGCAGAACAGCAGCTTGGGATCATAAAAACCGAGCTATGTATGCTGACAGCATGAACACTATAATAGCAATGCCTCGTCAACCATGGATCTGAGCCACTCTAGCCATTGCCCAAGACAGATGCGACCATGCATGCACAATCCGAGCTCATCTGCTGGCATCTACCGAAATTCAAGCTTATAAACCGAGCTTTAACAAAACATAACCCAAGATCCGTTTAACCACGGACCGCGGAGACCCAGCCCTGAGCCAAACTTCGCGAATTGGGCAGTAGCTCAACTCACAAACCTGAACTTGACATGCTGACCCACCATTAGTCGTTAACTAAGCTTAGAGACATCTAAGCACTACTACCGAACATTACTCTTGCCTTGAGTGGTAGCCATAATGCTGAGCTACCTAGCTTGGATGAAATCCAAGTGCGACCTAAGACACCCAAGTACTGACTAACGGATGGTAGCCACGCCCCATGGTTAGCATGGGCAAAACCCAAGCTTTTACTAAAATCCAACCTCTCTGGCAAACGAACCCGAGCTCCATTACCGAGCTTCTCCTCCAAGAAAATTCAGCTAAACTACAACAGAGAAGGACTCCACATGGGGCGAGCTCATGGCTGGGTGTTCTTCAACAGCAGTGGCACTTCATCTAGCTACATGACACTGACCTCCAACTCCAGTCAAGCGAAGGACTCCACAAATGCCAAGCTTAGTCGAGCCTGCATCAAGTCCGGAACGCTGATCGCCGAAATATAAAGTAACAGTGACCGAAATTTCAGGGATTGAGCAGCTATGGCAAATTGCTGGAGATGTGAAGCTGACTTGCTGCATTTCAATTTATGGCCAAGCAACACAATTGAAATCCGAGCTGCTGCACTCTAACTCACGGTCGAGCTACTCGAAAGCATCCCAAAGTTGCGGATCCTTGGACGAAGAATCTCTAGCCACGCTTCTACTAACAAGAGTAACAACGGTACTATAGGCGAGAGGTCCATCACAGCCCGAACTCCGAGCCAATGACGCTCGCTCATAAAGTCTAAGGACACATGCTAAGCCAAGCACAGACTAAAGCTGGAGCTCAAACTCCAAGATTCGACCCCGAGTTCTCGTGCGATCAATAATCCGAGTTCCAATCCATATGGTCACTGACCCAATCAGAAATTGTGAAAGCACGGAACTGAAATTTCAAGCTTACCAATTCCATGACTCGAGCTTTATCGGTAGACACCTTGCAAGTCCGAGCTCCCATAGATACCAAGTCTCATGGATTCTAAACTCCTGCAGCTACCGAACTAAACACCGTGGTCACCTATCTGCTACAACTCTTCACTGAGGCCGAGTGAACTCCATGAACACAAAAAATGGACAAGCTAAGTCCACATGCCAACTCTTATAGTTGAACAAAACCCGAGCTTCTATAGCCGAGGTCCTACAACTAAGATATGAAGACCAAGTCATGGACTCTCAACGATCGTAACGGAACTGCTGAGCTGTGCAAAGACTCTAATCAACACTGTCGAGCTGCAAAAATCCTCTGAATATGGTGAAGCTCTTTATGATGTAGACACTTTTTGTCTTGAGCTACTTTGCTTTATATTAGCAGCTATGCAATATGAGTACTTGCTCGATGATTCCTAGGATTGCCAAGCCTCTGCATGAAAATAAATATGGGCTACTGCCATGCTTTATTTACACACGTGTGCAAGACATTGTCTAAATAAAAAGACGAAATTGAACGTACGCTACTCTACTCAATTTAAGGAAGCCTACTTGTGAGACAACTCTCATGACTGAATCTTCAACAATGAGAGTTGGTTTGGGTGGGGGGTGGGGTGGGCGGGGGCGCATCGTCGTGGTGGTGAAGAGGCTTTCAAGCGCTTCCTCCAATAAAAAATCGAATTGTTCATATAAGAATCCAACTTCTGCGGCAAAAATCCGAATTGCTTAGGTGAGTGCCATAGGAAAAATCCAAAATGCTCGGATAATTTTGAAATACCTAGTCTCTGAGAAAATTTTGAGGATATGAATCCCATGAGAATCCTTGGGAGATGGGTTTCCAAGCCTGACTTAGGATTGCCTAAATATAGAATTGAAATACTTAGACGCTGTGAAAACTCCATTAGTAAAGAAGCTCAAGTAAATTATGGGACCGTGACCTTTAAACCCAATTGTTGAACATTAAAGTGTAAGCTCTGCAATCTTCAAGTTTATGCCTAAATAAAAAATTCGAAGCTAGTAAGCTTGGATATGGTTAAGCGAACTGTGGCAACAATTGCTTGGATCTTCGGGGATAATGGGCAAGGAAAATTCCAACACGTCAAAAGCTTAGAAAAACTCTAATGAAGGAATTAAAAGCCAACACTAGCTAATGCGTAGTGGACCTACTTCCTCGGATAATCCAATGGCACTCATACCTGGCAAAAATCCTCTAATCTTATTTAGATCACCTCTATTGGCATATAAGCTCGAGAAAAATTTGGCTCTCCTCTTAAAGCCATCCGATTACTCTTATTTGCTTGAAAGCTTAGAGAAAATCCGACACCTCACGTGCTACATTACTTTGCTTAAGTCAAGACTCCATCTCACTAAATCAGGATAAAGCCACAACTGGCCATATAAAGCTCCCCTATGATGTAATCACTTAGTTTGGGACCTTGAGAGACCATATGGTCACTTAGTCTCCATGTCGAACTCATTGCCAAAGAAATGGGGGGAAGGGGGGTGGTTTGGGCACATGGGGGAAAGTGTTGATGGGCATTTTAGCACGTAGGTTCTTAAGCCCGAATTGACTAGTTCAAGATTTGAGTAGAGCCTACTTTAGGTAAAACCCAGTTGTATCTCTTATAAATAGGAGATGAAGCCTCTTAGTAAAAGTCTTTCTTTTCATTGATCTTTTAACTAGTGTTTTTACTCCTTTGACATCTTTACTGACTTAGGCATTAGAATAATCATGTTGGAGCAAACTTTAGAGCCCCATTAATAGTATTTTGTTTTACAGAAAGCTTTAATTGAGGAATCTCTACCAGTAAATCAACGAAGCAAAAATGACACGTCAACAATAAGATTTGTATATTTTTTGCATTTTTCTAGTTTGTCTTTTTTTTTTAACCGTTTTATTTTTAGAGAACTTTCGATTTGATATAGATGTCTTTGAATCTAAAACTTCGATTTTCAATGTCATTAACCTTGAAAGTTACAATCAACCTACCAAACCAATTTTAACTTTCTTTTTTTTTTTTCTTTTGAAAACTTTTGTAGGTGATGTCTCCTGAAACTATATTTTTGAAAAGAAGGGCTAAAAGGGCTATCTTTTAGCCCTTCTATCGAGCGTTTCCTAAGTGAGGAACCTTTTATGAGTCAAAGGTTCAAAGAATTAATTTTTAAGAAAACGTTTGCACTGGATAAGATACATTTAGACTTAGGCGGTGATTCGAACCAGCCCTAAAACATCGGTTTACGGCCCTTAAACGGTTTTTTTCCCCCTCTCCTAAGCCTTTACATAATTTTTTTTCCTTATCACTTTACTGATCCTTAAACCATTTTTTTTCCTTCAATCCGTTTATAAAATATACATTAAAAATAGAAAGAAAATAAAATACAGAAAAGTCTCTTACAGTATGAATACCTAATGTCCTATTCTAATCAAATAGAATGAAGTAGTTTGAGGGAAAATATTTTTTATAGTATTTTATAGTCGTTCGGAAGGTGCCTATGTATTCGCTAATTGGAATTAAACGATTATAGTTTTGTTTGGATTTTTAGAAAACCTTTAGTTTGTTGATCAATTTTACATTTTCAAAAAAGCATCAAAGTGTATGTGATTATCCAAGTTAAATTTTTTTAATGAAAAAAATTTTAGTTGGTCATAATTTAGAAAAACCTAATGCTATATCAGCACTTTTAGGAAAACCATACCATTTAGTTTTTTTGGATAATTAGGAAAAAAGATTTTTTTACGTAATAAAACTTTTCGTAAAGGATGAAAAGAAAACTTACTATGTATCATCTTAAGGTAACTGTTCATGTTCGTAAGTAAGAGTCGAACCCGTGGGTGAGCTTGGGCTTTCATCAAATTGGTTCTAGTCACTGAAGTAATCATCATTTTCGCTTAATGTCCCGCATGGTTCTTGTCATTTATAGCTCGCCTTGTACCAATCTCCTGTGCAAGCATTTGCCTCAATACTAACAATAGATAGGGAGGCTCAGCGTTCGTTGATGATCGGGTTTGTTGTACTAAATGCTTGCTCAACGATGATCGTTGAAGCTGAAGCAGCAAGTACTTCACAGGCGATATGAGATAGTAGTGGGTAGTCTCTTCTATGCCTTTGTCATCACTCTAAAATATCGAAGTCCTTGATAGAAATATTTTCTGAAAACTCGAAATTTGTATTAGTGTAGTACTGCATCTTAAACATTAGACCACAAGACTGTTGTCTCTTTAATTTTTACGCCAATAACTGCTTACCTATAAAAGAGTAATGTCGTTCCTTGGTGGGTGGCAGAGAAGAGATCGATGACTGGCCACCATACTAACTTTGATAAAGTTAAGCATCTCTTCTATGTCGACTGTCGCTGCTAACACTTCTTATTGTGTTTCCAAGTTGTACACATCTTGAGAATCCATTAAGTCTTGAATGTAACCATAATAAGTTTTCAAATACATTAGTAATAATTTCGCTTTACAATGAGGGTCTAGAATAATTGCTACGAGATAAATACGAGGAATTTCTTTGTAATAAGCTAATCACTTTAACGTCATATCATATACGCATGCATGTAGGTTTGGGTCCTTACGGGCCTGAATTAGTATGCCAAGTATACTGACCGTTGACATAATAAACAAGTGAACACTAGGCTTATAAACCTGTGAAAAAATCTTAGTAACATCATGAAATACTTTCAAATCTTTAAGTAATTGGATGCAAATATCTCAATTATTGAGAAAAATGTTAACTCTCTACATGTTGTACATTGTGAAGTCATATAGTAGTTCGCTATAAGGAACTATGCTATGTAATAACTCATAAGTCAAGTTCTAGTGATGTTGCACATCTATCTTAAATTTTTGAGGCCTTTTGCTGCGCTCTATGCAGAAGTTTCTCAACTTTTTGTGAAAGGATAGCCTGTCTGTTATTGTCTTGACGATGTTCTTAATTAGAGTTATACTATCGTGCAAAGTTGCAATGCCATCCTTGATACACAAGTTAAGAATATGACATGCGTAACGTATGTGAAAAAAAATCATCCCCAATGTTGGTTGATAGTAATTTTGCAAATCAAATATTGATGCAGTATTAGCAGTTGCATTATCAAAACCAATAGAAAAAATTTTCCTCACTAATTCGTACTCATTTAGGATTTTTTTAATAATTATATAAATGTTTTACGCCATGTGTTAATCGTAAGAATTATTACGAAAAGGATCCACCCAGATATCTGCACATATGGACACTTGTATATCGAAGGAAGCAAACTTACCTGCAAGCTTCCTCTTATCTTTATGGTAGAGCTCTTGCGTGGCTCAAGTTATCGTTCTGTAGCTAAACTATCGCGAGCTGGGGTTAAACATCTTCCACTTGTATCAACTTTGCTACTCTGATGCACCCGCGTTAAATTAAAGGTACATGTTCGTCGGGTACTATGCTAGGTTATATTTATGCCTCTCTTCATCATACCTTATTAGCATTTGTTTGGATGAATCACTGTCTTGAGTAATCTATTGTAGCGTTCTATCTATTCTCACCTCCTTAGGATGCTTTGACCTTAAGTGCTTGTTAAGGGTATCATATCCCTCTTCCGTTTTCCATAAGTAACTCACGTTGCAGTAATTACAGAATGCCTTCGAGTTCCTCCTTTCATTTATACCTTTACGGAAATGAGTAGTAAAAATATTAGACTCACTAGGTTTAAGGGGCTTACCTGAGCTGAATGGTCTTAAACTGCTAGGCTTACATTGTCCCATATGTTACTCTTTTATTTCGAGAATAATTTCTATGTCATCCTCCTTATCCTTGAACATGCTTGTGGGGCAACTCATCTATAGGGGTTCAAATCCTACGGGTCGTACAGGAATGCTCATACGAAAAGGTTCGAATCTATCATGACGTTTAGGGACATTCATGCGTAAAGGTTTGAAACCGAGAGGTGGCATGCCCCGGTAACTCATACGTTGATGTTCAACGTCAAAGCTAGGAGTTGGTGTGTCCCGATTACTCGTGTGACAAGGTTTTATATTGAAGCCCGAAGGTGGTGTAAGTTCTTCTTCCATGTTCTCAATTATATAGTGTGTCCTCTGCTTATTTAGGTCATACCTGTTATTTGGGTACGCTTGAATGTCCTCAAACCGTAGTAGTGTAGACAACATAGTGGAAATTCCAATGCCCTTACCCTTGCCCTTACCACTAGATGATAAATCGTATTTTTTACTGGAGAAAGTATAGTGCAAAAATCTTTCTATTGTTGTAAATATTTATGAGTAAAAAATAAAAGAAAATATTTTTAACAACGTTTCGTAACTGAAAAAAATTTGAAGGCTGAATGGTTGGAGTTCAAGAGATTTAATTAGTTTGTAAAGTAAGTGCCGTTAAATCTGAAGTTGTTATTTATAAGAATCGAGGAATGAGTGAATGTGTCGTTTGAATTTTAAAATTTAAAATTTTAAATGATTTGACGTTGTCGCTAAATATATATATATATTAAATGAGGCAATCCTTGAATTGCCGGTTCAATGGTGGTTCTAGCCAAGCGAATCGTCTAGGCCCTAAAAACTCAACAGTTCAGTCCAGTTATTAACGGGTTGGACTGGTTTACGGTTTGAAACCGGCTCTTACTTAGATCTAGATACATCAATTTGTTCGAGAACTCGATGTTGCTCTTTTAAGTGTTTAATCATTCTCCATTATGAGATCACCTCTATGTAGTCTACTTCCGTATCAATTTATCCAGCACATTCATACCAAACATGCAAGCGTTCACTATCATTTTTCACACAAGAAGATAGGCAAGCATGAGGTCCATGTTTTTCATACACAACTCACCAGCGAATGTGCAGAAATATTCACCGAAAGCCTTTGGATGGCTCGTGCTTGCCGGTGCTTTAGTCATTTCGATGCTTTGCAACATAAGATTGAGAAAGCTTCTCTGTATATACTGCCATATGTAATTTGGCACTTCGTCTATGAGTTATATATTATATATACACTCCTTTAAGAAATGCTAATTAATGGAAAAATTCATATCAGATCTAACAGGTTTAATAAGTTCTCAGATCAAACTAATTGAATATGATATCAGAGTAAAAAATAGTCTATGGAATCCCCATACCATTATTTGACCTCCTACTGAATCAATTGGTTCACTAATAGGCTTTAATAAAAGAGTTTGAGTGGATTACTAAAACGAAATACAAATAACAAAATATAAAGCCTACATCTAACCTAAGAATTTAAGCAGCTTGCAATAAGCAGTAAGGATGGGTAACATTGAAAACATCTAGATGCTATAATTTCTTTTCTGAAGTAATCATTGCCAATCCTTTAATGCCTAAATGTCCCACTTCAGCCTCACTTCATTGCTGTCAATACTTAGTGGAATATTAGACGTCTATACCTTAGAATCTACTTTAATTTATCTATTGAGTGTGTGGGACTCAAAAGTCTTAAAAAATAGTTTCTTTTTCTAATCGATTATTAGTTTTCACTTTTTCCACTCATAGGATAAACATGGCCTAAGTACGCACGCATCCGTTTATACAGGAGATAATGAAGCGGTGATGGAGAACATAAGAGGACAAAAACAGAAACCTTTTAAGCAACCGACATGAGTTTACTCTTATCTTCACTTATAATTGATGTATTAAGTCGATTCTTAAAGGAAGATTTTATGTTTTGCATTTAGTAACTCAAACCATGAATTGAATTCTAATTTAATTATTCGCTTAAAATAAAACGGTTTTTTTTTTTTTTTTTTATAAATTGAATTAGGACACATGAATAAACTATGATTTTATTCAGAAAAAAAATTATAAAAATATTAGCTCTAATCTAAGTAGCATCTCAATCCAACTCTTTTATACTCTAATTTTATATTGATTTACAGTATTCATGCTGGTTATATGCATCTAGATTCATAAAGGAAGAACCGACAAGAAAAAAAATTCTTATGACACGAAGATTGATGACTCACATCTATTTCTCAACTTTCTTGTAATATGCACATCAAATACACGTTAAAACATAAATAAATAAAAAAGAAGAAGGAGGAGGAGGAGGATGAGGTATGGAGAGATTTACATATAGTTATATTGGACTAACTCATCAGATGAAATCTTGGGTACAACACATGCTAAATATTCGGCGGTTTTCAAGTTTCATTCCTGTTACAACTTTCTTTACCTATGCACAAAATTTCCCATAACAAAATTTAAAAAAAAAAAAAAAAGAGCTATAATATATAGCTAAAATCAGATAACCGCTAAACATTCAGCCGATTGTGTCCAAAAAGTGCCAACTAATCTTATAATAGAGTGAGCAAGCCATTATGAGACGAAAGTTCTTCTGTTTTTTACTGAAAGCATCTAACTAGTAAATCCATCCCAACATAGGTGCTCTGCTACTCCGAATTCTCTAGAAGCTTCGATAGCATAACTGAGACAGCGACTTCTACCGTACATGGGCTTTAAGGCCAAATCAACAAACATGGAAAGACGAAGCACTGGGAAGGAAGTGATGATGTTGATGATTATGAGATTGAGGTTCTCTTTCGATTCTCCATCTAAGGTGAAGAAAATCATCCACGGAACAGGGTAACCTTAGCGGACCAGAAGCATGGTATCCATAAACCTCGTAGGCTTTGTCTAGAAGTGGCTTGAATAGTGGGTTGTATAGGTATGATATTGGTATTACAAATCTTTGAGCCCCTTCTTCTTCTTCCAATCCTACTTCAACCGCTAGCCATCCTTTCTTCATCTTCATCTTCTTTTTTCTTTTGGTGTGAATAGGAAGTATGAAGCGGTTGTGAAGTACACAAGTTGTATGTAGCGAAGGACAAGAACACAAGTTGAGGAATAATATTAGTGGTGAGTGTTTGTTGTATCGACGGAGACCAGGGTCATGAGCGCTTTAAATCACTCCACCTTGTTGTATCTGCTCTTTCTATAAGTTATTCGCTGCATCGGATATTTAGAATCTATGTACGAAAAATATCTCCCTACGGGATCTGATTTCCTCCGTATTAGAAAATTTTAACAGTTGCATTTGTTTCCATAAAATCAAACTAATCTAATTTTCCCCCGGATTTTAAGGATGGAGGGACACGACAAGCTTCAGCTTTGAGATTTTTGCTATTGGGTTGTCATATCATTTCATATTTTAATATATATATATATATGTATGTATGTATATAATATTATAGCAGAAATTGAGAGAAAAGGGCTGTAATCTAAGAAAAATTTGATCAAATACAAATTTTAATATAAATTCACATTTAATCTTTTTAATCTCATACAAGATATCTTAAATAATGTTATTATTTATTTTTAAATAATATCACTTATGCATATCCCACTTATAAAGGACTCTTGTCCAATCAGATTATACAAACACCTGTATAAAAAGTTCACCAAATGGCACGAGTTGTTCTATCATTTTTTTTTTACTTTTTCAAGACTTCCCACTTACCTTTTTCTTTATTTATTTTTAATTTATACATGTGTTTTCCCTTTCTTTTTGGGAAAACTATACTTGTAGTTCTCAAATTTTATCACTTTTTATAATTGAGTTTTCAAATTTTTATTTTTTCTATTTCAATTTTAAAATTTTTCAAAAATTTACAAAAAAAAGTCCTTTATTAGTAAACCATCAATTTTTTTATTAATGAAAAACTCTTTTACAAACTTTTCAAAAGTTTGAAGACTAAAAAAAAAAAAAAAAAAATCAAAGACTCAAGTAGAAAAAGTACAATGTTTGAGGAATAAAAGTAAAAAAAATGTAATTTTTCTCCTATTTTTTTCCTTTTAGGATATATATTTTTATTTAGTTTTCATTTACAACATATTTATATACATATGTATATAAATTTGTTCTTTTCGGACATGGTTTTTATTGACATTTGTAATACAGAAAAATGAAAATCGCAGTTTTGCTCATTTATAAGAACTTAGGTCTTGAAATAAAGAAAAAAAAATGAAAAACATAAAATTCTAAAAAGAAAAGGTAGAAAAAAAAAATTTGGTCCTTTTAATGTAGTTTTTCCATTTTGTTTGACAAATAGTTGAAACAATTGATGATCCAATTTGGTATTTCTTAATAGAATCAAATTGTATTTAATTTTATAACTTTTTAGATATGTTAATATTTTTTTTCTTTTTTTATTTTCCCACAAACTAATAACAACTTATGAGAAGGGGGATTCCAACTTGGTTCATCTATTTGAGATATTAGTGTTAATTAAGTAATTGTACAACTTGTTTGATACTTATTTTAATTATTAAATTAGATAAATAATAGTGAACATAATTAATTATCATATATAATTTAATGATACTATGTGAAATTAGTTAGTATGTTATTATATATTTGTAAATTGAAAAATATAATACTCCTTAAATATTAGGTGACCAACTTTAATTATTGAAGTGACTTTTGGTATAGTAGCTTGGAGTTCATCGGAACTTCAAGTTAAGCATGCTCAAAATATAAATAATGATTATATTTATAATAAGATAAATAAAATTTTTACTAATATTTTATTTAATAATACAAGTAATTATTTTGATTCATTAAGTTGTAACCTATATTTTTTTGCTAGAAAAATTAACAAAGGATAAAAAGAAAAAAAATGGAAAATTATACTTTTAATCCTCAAACTTTATCACTTTCCTAATTGAGTTCTTAAATTTTTATTTTTTTTATTTTAACTCTCAAACTTTTCAAAAGTTTACAAAAGAGTCATTCATTAATGGAAAAATTAACGATTCATTAATTGAAGACTTTTTTACAAACTTTTGAAAAGTTTAAAGACTAAAATAAAAATAAATAAATGTTTAAAGACTTTATTAGAAAAAATGGTAAAGTTTGAGAATTAAAAGTACATTTTTTTCTTTTTACTTTTTAATAAAGCCTCTTTGATATAAACATTAGGTCATAAGAATTTTCTTAAAATGCCCCATTAGATTTTAAAATCTTATGCATATATATAATTTCAAAAATCATTTTATAACTAATACATTTTGGTTATTAATGTTTACTTAAAACTTATATTATTATTATTATTATGAGAGAATTACGTGAAACAGTATCAACGTTTGGAGGTAAACTCAAACAAAGAGTCTATATTTCAAAAAATTAAGAAAAGGAATTAACATTTTATTAAATGGTTAAAATAAGTGATCTCTGTTATAATGATGTTAAATTTAAGTGATATGATAGTTATCTACTACGTAATATACATATAAATTTGACATGACACTTATGGGATATTTATATGTATATATAAATACCAATATATAGAAAAAAATCCCAAAAAAAAATAAGCGATTTGCTTATCTAGTGTTATGATCTTTTTTATGCTAATTTGAATTCCGCAAACCACTTCCTATGCTTTTCGATATCAGCTTGTGAAACACTCCGTTGAACCTTCATCAAAGGCTTCATCAAAATCACACATTGTAACAGGGTCTTTCGAGATATCATTCTTCGCCATGTTTTTGTTCTCCTCTCGCGTCTTTCCAGCAATTTTACGCCTCAACCTATTCATGGAAGCATCCCAAAAAACATTGGCGTGATCGTTTCCACTGTACCCTTCGGTCCTACAAGCAACATCATCGATGTTCACATCTAAGGCCACCTGATCGGCATGGGAGAGTGGGGAATATGTGAGATGATAACTGGGGAAGAGCAAAACCAAAACATGAAGAGCAGCCATCTCTACCCATGTATAAAGTAGAATAAGAATTCAACTTGATAATTTTTTTGCATTTTTCTTTTAAATTAATTATATTTATATTTATGAAAAATTATTTATTATATAAATATAATATTTGATTATATTATAAAGTTTCGATATTATTTATTTTAAATTTTTCACATACTTTTTGTTTTTTTATTTTATAATTTTAATATGCTTTTTTGGATTTTTTTTCTATATATCGGTATTTAAATATACATATAAATGCCACTTGAGTGCCATGTTAAATCTACGGTATGCTACGTGACAGATAATTACTACATCACTTCAAGTTGATGCCGTTATAATGGCGATCCCTTATTTTAACCACATAATAAAATATTGATATTTTATTTTTAACTATTGAAATGTTGATCTCCTATTTAAATATATCCCCAAATATTGATACTCTCCTACGTAATTCTCCCTTATTATTATTGTTTCCTTGGATTTAATCATCTTCTATTCTAATTTGATTTTACAATCTCTCAAATATTCAAAATTTCTTTTGGAAAATATATTATAATCTTCTATCTATTATTTATTTATTATATTAAGCAAATACCTCCCATTTTGAATTCCACACGTTAAGAATTTTTTTTTTTTTACCCATGTATTCCTTCAAACCCTTCAAACTAAAAATATTTTCTTATCTTGCAAATGCTTAAAAATAAAATTTTATAGTTTTGGAGGCTTTTTTTGTAAATTTGATTTCATTTTGAAAATAAGAAAATGTGCATTAACTGCATCTTTTAAAAGAAAATCACAAACATAATAAAGATTCTTATATATGATGGTAAATAATTAAATAAGATGTGCATGGAGACTCTATTTAGAGTAGAGAATTTCTTATCACTACAGTCTATACTAAGTTTTAATTGCTATCGAAATAATCTACCATAGGTGTTTCTTTTTATCATTATGAAAGACAATCTTAATTAAAATCCCATTGGGTATCAAATCCAAATGATTCATTTGGAAATAAAATTTTAAATTATAAAAAAGTATTTTGGTCCCATCTATTTAGATTTGAAATAATTTTAAATAGATTTTTTCTTTATATCTTGATGTTTCACTTTTTTTCCCTTTTAACTTTTATTTGCACATTTGAGAAAAGAAGAAATTTTCTTCCATAAAGCTAATAGACAAGAAGAAATCTTCTTCCATAATGCTAATAAACAAGACAATAAATACAATGATTAAGCGGGAGAAAAAAAATTGTGTAAGCAAATCAAGTTAAGCCTTAGTTAAAATGTTCACAAAAGATAAAAAATTATGTTTTGTCACTATTTAAGCTTTCCTTTTATTTCATTACAAGATAAAGCTAATTTTGATTAAAGTATTGTATGGAGTCCATGAGATAAGTACATAATATGTAAGGATTGTTCAACCCAAAGTCTTTCATCTTTATTAAAGAACGACGTATCTTAATTTCATTATATAAACCTTCAATATAATCAATTTGCTTTGCTCACATTCATGTTGCAGTTCTAAGTTATGGATTTTATTACTCCCTTAAAATATGTAATTATAATTTCTATATTACACATATTTTCTATTACTTTATAGTACTTCTATGGTTTGAGTTATCTTACAATTTATGTATGCTCAACTATTGATCATGACATAATTTTGCATATATAATGACCTTACCTAAATCTATATGATTACATTGTATTATTACGAGATCTTTTATTAAATTGATGCTATATTATTAAGGGAATAGTCTCTTATTCGAATCTACACTACTTTTTATTATACTTTACCCTACAATATTAAATGAATAGTCTCTTATTTGATTCCTAACTATCTTTTATTAAACTTTACTTATAATATTAAAATAATTAATTAGTCAAAGTGCTATAATTTCTCATATTTCATGAAACTAAATACAATGGTCCAAAACCTTTTTTGATCAAAGTGTGATGTTGATGCTTGTAAATGTCTATGTCTACTAAATCCAACCATTCGTGTCACTCTTTGCAAGAATTAAATCCATACCTTTCCTCTCTCCTTTTTAATATTTGTATTTCAAAATAATAGGAAAATTGGCAAAGATACATATACATAATGCCTTGCCCAAGAAAGAGACCCAAGTCTAAGTAACCTTGCTAAATTTATAGGACTTTACACATTTAAGTATAATAGCTCTCTCTTAATTATGGTTCATGCATAAGTCTAAGTGGTGTTCAATTAGAACTATAAGTTATGCTTAAGATCTTTTATTTCATATTTCATTTATTCACCCCTCATTCTATCAACTAATATTGTTATACCCTAGAAAAGAAGGAGGCTTTGGTGTAGCATTAATTGAACAAACTAACCATTCTTAACAAAAATTAATTGATAATATGTTATGTATATGTAATATGTCTCATTTTATATTTTATTTAATTATCCTTCTTCGCAACTTAGTTAAGAAAACACTATTATATAAAGAATTTGTAACACCCCACTTTTTAGGTATCTGCTTAAAAATTTTTTCTTAATTTTTGGTATCTAAAAACGATGCGTTACTACCATCTTCGAGTTAAGGACAAGGCGAAATCTGTATTACACCTATCATGCAACAATATGAAACTCTTGGTTGCAAAAGCACTTCTCATTTTATATAACGAACAACAACATAACTCTTTACATTAGTGAGCTAACTCAGGGTATCACAACTATAAAGTCTTTTACAATACATCTCTATCAAAATATCTGTATATAATACAATTTGATTAGAGGGTTTACTCGACACTTTTATAGTCTCCTATTGAGACCTCTGCAGTATAACTCGATAATCTTCTTGTACGACTCCTTTCCAGTGCTTGCAACTAGTTCCTGATTCACTTCGGCTACTTAGAGGTTCTCTTTAGCATACTTCTTGACCAACATTCTGACTTAATTTTTGCTTCGTAATTTATATCAAATATAGTAATTATCTGTACTAAAATCTCCTTGTTACTATAATGTGAGATCTGAGCTAACTTTGTTTAGAACCTAAGGATAAGCAAGACTTATCCCTTTAACTTACTATAAGTTGAGTGAGAGTGGACAAACAATCACAAATATAAATAATATCATAGCACATTCACTAAGTAAGTTATTGTTATCATCATAAAGCTTAACAATATAACTAAGCAATACA
Source organism: Lumnitzera littorea (assembly GCA_024138015.1). Taxonomy (NCBI): domain Eukaryota; kingdom Viridiplantae; phylum Streptophyta; class Magnoliopsida; order Myrtales; family Combretaceae; genus Lumnitzera; species Lumnitzera littorea. The sequence goes on along the minus strand of JAMXBB010000009.1, from coordinate 88,595,790 downwards.
AATGCAACAAATGCATGCCATGCTCATGTACGTATCATGTACTGATACCAATATCTTAGCCTAGCTCTTAGTAACTCATCTAGTTGGTCGACTTCAAATTGGGCATTTGAACATAAACCAAAGTCTAAGAACCTAGCTGTGCAACCAAGGGCCGCTTAACCCAACAACTTAGCCGAAATGTAAATCTATGTGCTAGAAAACTAGTTTATATAAACCAAGTTCTCTACCTTACAAAACTAAGCTTTTAGAAGATAAATTGCTTGCTTAACCAAAATTCTATCCCAACTTTAGAAAACTTAACCCTACATCCTTTTCGTGCCGTGCCGTGCCATTCCATGAATGCATTAGACACATACCTAGCAATTATTGAGCAAATACCAAGCAAGCTTACTCATCTATTCATTAGCTTAACTTTCACATAATCTCATTTACATTTTCATTTCTAACGCTTCGATATTAGGTTCATTTAAGTGAACACCTTAGGAGGTAGAGATAATACCTAAACTCTTGATCGAGTTAGTATAGAGCTAAGCATCATAAGATTAAACAATAGCATAACAACAACATGTATTGCATACATGAAACATGAATCAACCAACAATATAACATATGCCTAGCAAATGAGAAATCATCCCAGCAACTCAACAAACAACATATCACATTCACATACAAGCATAAACACATTCATTGTAGTTAGACAAGTTAAAATTTACTTTAGAACACAAGTAATCCACTTACTTGAGCTACTTAACAAATTCCTTAAGTCCTACTCTTGTCCTCGAGACTTTTCCTTAACACATTATTCTGATTCTTATATATAAACTTTAGTCAAACGGTTATTAAATATTCATTTTACTATTATGTACTAATTAGGTTAACTATTTCACTAATCATGCCTAAAGAACATATAAAGTTACTATAAAAACACTTATACATATCTAATATTCAATCCACCCTTACATCAGTTTTTGATGTACATTCTACATATAGATAAGTTCACATTCCCTTCTACTATACTTTTTGATGCACCTTCTAACTTACATTTTGATCTACACAAAACATTCTTTGAATCCTCAAATTATACAACTCTTGCATCTACACCCCTACTTCCTCACTCCAACACTTTGATCCAACACTTTAAACCTCAAATACAACAATAAACTAATACTTGAAGATGCAATTACTCAATCAAACACCTATTTTAGTAAGTTTCAACCACATGCATGCTAAATAGAAAAACCCCTAAAATTCAACTTTCGAATTTTCGAAAACTCCTTTCATGAAATCAAATCAGATATGTTGAAATATTTGTACATAAATTTTGAGATCAAAACAACATCATTTAGACTACTAAAAATTGGAATTAGGGTTTGTTTTTGGCTTAGTTTCCTAAAGAACACATATTTTGAATTGGAATTTGAGACTTCTAGTTACATTTTTGTATTTATAAGAAAAATTCTTAAAGAAATCAAAAATCATAATTTTTAGTGCTTGTTTACTATTTTTACGAAAATAGAATAAAAAATAGCCAAAATTGAAACTTATCACGACTTGTAACTCCAACCACCATTTAGGGGTGGGGGCTTTTCTTCCCAAGTTGGTGTTGCCTCTACTGTCTCAGGTGGTTTGTGTAAGCCCTATAACCAATCACTCAAGGTTTCGATCGGCTGAAGGATCCAATCAAGCCTAAATTACAAGTAAAGTTAGAAATATTAGTAAAAATGACCCCATAAACGTGAAATTAAGAAAATAAGTAGTAAGACTATAAAATTTTCAAATTTTAAGCATAATAATTGTTAATTACCGAAAAGGCAAAAAGTATAATCTAATAACTAATAAATTACTAGAGATAGATTATATGTATAATAAAAATTTTAGAATGACCAAAATAATAATTAGGAATGTTCACATGTACCCCACATGTATTTACGTGTAGATAAAAATACTCGAAATTACCTAAATTGGCCCAAAACTTAGTAAATAATTAAAGAAAATTATAAATTAATTGTGGAAAAATCAGAAAAAAAAAATCAGAAGGGTGTGGAATGATACAAACCTGGTTGTGGCAAGTCAGAATCTAAAAAATAAAAATTAACCAATTAGAATTAGGCAACACAAAAGCAAAAAATTAAGGGATAAAGCAATTGTCTTGTCTAATTTAATGCATAATAATTATCCTAAAGCTCTATAAATAGCAAGAAAAATTCAAGAACTCATTTGGACAGTTAGAAATCATAGAGAATTAGGGAGAGGTGAAAATTGAGAGAAAAATTCGAGTTAGAAAAAAAATAAGAAAAACTATGCAATTAAGGCCTTTAAAGGGAACCCCCACCAGACGAGCAGCTGGGAGTGGACGGCCACTACCACCACATGGTGGTAGCAGCGCCTAGGTCGGCCAACAAGGCCACGGTGGCCGGCGGTGGCCAGAACGGTGAGTTCAATTTCCAGCCCGATTTTGTGTAATTTTGTAAAAAATAGTAAATATTATTAGAAAAATATGAATTTTGTTATTCTACAATATTTTTGTATGTAGTTTTTAGGAAAAATATTATTTTGATGAAAATATGTCCCGTAATATATGATCCTTAAGAAATTGTGCAAAACCAAGCATATTTCGGTTTAGAAATAAATGATCTTAGGAGCGTAGTTTCGAGCCCAAAATTTTTGTGTAGATTACTTAGATGATATAGAACAGTGCTATGAAGTCCGTTTTCAAAAATCAAATTTCAAAAATTTTAGATAATTTTTAGGCCCTAAAATGAGGCATAAAATGGGTAATTTAAGGTTAATTAAGTAATTAAATGGTTAATTACTGATTTAGTGAATAAGTATATGTTTTAGGATGTTGAAATCTGATGGAGTATGATACTTGTAGCATTTAGGGTGTTAGATGTAATTATTAGGTTAATTATGTAGTAAATAAGTAATATGGAAAAATAGTTAATTTTGTAAATTAGGGGAATTAGGAGTAAAATATGATTTAGGATGAATTTAGACATTTTGAAATGATAATTGATGTTTAGGGATGGTAATTAAAGTGATAGAAATAGTAGAAGTATATTATATACATAATAAGTAATAATACATAATTATTGGAAATATAATAAATAGAAATATTAGGATAAAAATTGATATTATATAAATGATAGGGATATATAATAAAACCGATAGAAGACTGGAATTTATGTAATTATATGAAAAATGTAAAAAATTTCTCACATCAGAAGTGAACTGGGTACACTATTAAGGATTTTAGTGTACTGGATATAATAAAATACTGACTAGGGGTAATAGTGATATTTAGGAGATCGCGAAGTAATGTGATTAATTTCACATTATGAGTTGAAACGAATTTCTAGGGTTCGGGTACAAAATAGTACCTAGAAATCGAACTAGAATCTAATTTAGAAATCGTTGCAGAACCCGAACCTAAACCCAAACCTAGAATAACTGTAAAAGACTTAAGACCTAGATAATTAGGCATATTAAACCCTAAACAAGACATAACCATAAGCGTTATAGGATGAAATGAACCTATAATAATTCTATGAAAAACTGAAACCACGTTTGTGTTATAGGGATGATCGGCGATAGCCTGAGCAAGTCGGACCTCGAGTGAGTGAGCGAGGAGTCGAGGTAAGTTGGGATTAATATGATACTGTATTTTGGAGGCTTAAGATTATGCTTGTTTGTGCTTGCTAGATAGTTGAATGTGTGCATGTGTTTGATTATGTGATGCTATGATTCTGTTTGTTGCTTTGGCATATATTGTATGATTTGTATGAAATGATTGATCACCCTAAACTGGACTTAATCAAATATACGACCAGTAAACATAATCGGACATGCATGGCAACCCGTTAGGGGAACTTAGGACTCTCCAGCCAAATACTGACCCCTTCGAAAGGGATAGCGCAGGATTGCAAAATAGTCCCTTCTTCATCCTCAGTCGAACTAAGTGATAGGAGAGGAGGTCATGGCGAGGGTGAAGTTAGTGGTTCGAAAATAGTCGCGGGAGGAGCGAGGTCTCCATTGCACAAGCCTAGGTTTGGTCGTGAGCTGTTGCATTAATGGCAACTCCTCAACCTGGATTAGAGCGGGCACAATTTCTCTAATCTCACGATGAGTCGGACAACGTTGTGCGATGGCATTTGCTTGCACATGCATTGCACCTAATAAGTGATTGAAAACTTTGTTGTATGTATGGTATAGTTTTAAGTCCTCCGTCCTAACTTATTGAGCTGTGGTTGCTTACATCCCTATAGACGTCGTGCAGGTGCTGGCTAAGAAACGGCAAACCACTACTTTGAAGCTAGTAACTGTTAGATCCTAGGAAGTGAGGAAAAACATTGAAGAATAAACACATATTTTAAGGTCTAAGTTTTTATTTTAGAATTATTATTTTTTATTTCTGAATAATGTAATAACTAGGAAATATTGTAAATTTTAACTACATAGTGTATATACATATTTCCTCACTTTCTTAGGTAAATGATCTATTTAAATTATAAACCGTTTACTTCAAAGCGGGTTAGTCGTGGACGTCTTGTGTAGATCAGGTCTAAGATAGCGGTTGTAAGGCCAACTTCTATCTTAGGATGGTTTACACGGCGGGGCTGTTACGACTCTACTGCTTTGGGGCGTGACAGTCTAGCTTATCCTAGGTGGTGGTAAACCTAGGAAACTTGAAAAACCCCAATTTGCACTATTTTCTTTAATTTTTGCCTATCTACACTTATCCTCACTTCCAAAGCTCGTCCACATTTTTCCCCATTCATAAACTATCCAAACTTTATTTTAGAAATGCTCCTAGGATTTTACAATGTAGCCTTATTAGTGGAGAGATTTTTCTTATGCTAATTGTCATATATTTTGCATTTTCTTTATATTATCTTTTGTTTATTCCCATGGTGAGGTGTCCCCAAACTACACTAGCAATTTGCCATGCCCCTTTCCTTGTTTTCTTATGTCCATCAGCTATCCTTAACATGTTTTTGTTTACTTAGCTTAATTAAGGTATTATTTTTCAATATATTATATAATATACAATTATTTCTCCTATTTTGGGTATATACCTATATATGTGATACATATAGTAGCTATTTTACTCTCAATTGACCTTAAATAATTATTTTTATAAGTTAGATAATTTTATTTTTAAGGCTTTGCTATAATCCGGACTCATGTTCTACACATACGATGCTAATTCTTCACTATTAGTAAAAGTATGTTTTTACGATGACTTAATTTTATAAAATAAACTTTATCAAGATACGCCATTTAACTTTGTAGACCTTAAATTAAAAATTTATTTGATTCTAAGAATATTTTCCTGAATCTTAAATTTACTAATTCCAAGCAATTACGATTATTTTATGTAATATGATACGAAGTAAGTACACCTATCAGTTTTAATATAGCAGATATGACTCTAAGTCAATCTTTCAGAATCTTTGAGTACTAATACTTATCTTAGCTCTATTATCTAACGGGAAAATTATGATGAGTTGAATCAATTAAAAATATTAAAATTAACAAAATAATCTAATTATGAGACTTGACTAAGTAATTTAGAAAGCGATAAAATTAATAATGACTTTAAGAAGGTAAATAGCATATTTAGGAATTATTTTTCATAGTATTTAACATGTGACCGCTTAAAATGTTTTCAATTACATCTCTATCATTCTTAATTAGAGGGATTTGTAATTGAAGTTAATACCTTCTCAAGCATATTAACCCTAACCTTAAATTATTTACCAGAATCTTTTCACCTAGTAATATAATTTAGGATCATATTAATGTATAATAAATTCCCATACAAAAATAACAATTTTCCCAAATAACTATGCATCTTATCTCTAAGTACACATGTAATTCTCTCCAATTATGTCAAGATTTCATTACCCATGTGATTTCTCAATCATTATACATAATATCATAAATTAATACCCTAAAAATATCAATTAACAATGAAAATACATAATTGAATCAAGAAAGATAGAAACTTATTAAAAATTATCAGTAAATCCAATAGTCACATAAAATCTTAGGTTCTACAATCTTAAATATAAAAATCTTAAGCTATTATGATGAAATTGAAAGAAAATTACATTCACAGCAAAATAAAAAAGTAAGACATGAAAAACCCCTTTTGTCGATGAGAAATCTCTTTAATCTTGAAGTTGTGTGTTGCTTCTGCTTTTTTCTCCTTCTTCTCTCTAAGTCTCTTCTCTTTTGAATGTCAAAAGTTATGTCTAAAACCCTTACAAGTCTTTATATAATTTATAAGGAAATTTCCTTACTTATCGCCAGATGTAACCAAACACAGCTTGGGACATAGTTGATGCATCTTCGAAGTCGGACACACGGAGAAGCACTACAACAAAATGAATTAAAAAGAAACAGAAGAAAAGCCAACAAAACCCGGGCATCTACTGATGAATATGATACGCCACTCAATCCTACTTGACTTATAATTTGTCGGATATGACATACCGGTCCAAACTGAAGGATCATTTGCCATTACTCCTTACTAAAGGGAATATATAAGAGTTGAAGAGTAATGAGAATACTAAGATAGCTCAAATGATACTTGAATAATTTGATATTGTTGAATCTATCTGCGTACAAACAAATGAAGGTTTATATACCTATTCACTAAAGATACTTTACATGTATGAAAAGACAAAAGGGATATTGTATAATTAAGTTACATGAAATATACTAAAAAGGGACAAAAGATGTTCAATACAAAAAAAGAATGAATCATTCTAGAATGTTGTATCAGAAGACATGTATTGCTTAGTAACTGGATATTAGAAATATAATACAAAGTAGATAAAACAAAAAGTGCTGGAAGTCAGGGACCAACCTGATTTAGACCAAGTTGGGGACCAATTAGTTCTGAAAAGAAGTTAGTTCGATTCGGAGTTGGATGCTTGTGGTTGATTGGGAGCTCATCTCGACTATTCTTGGGCTGTCTTTTGGGATAGAGTATTATTGTTGATCAGGGGTGGATCTGACATAAGTAAGGACCTTAAGCTTAGGTCGGTAGGAGATCAGTTTGGTATAGGAATCTCCATCTCGGCTTTCATTTTGGGTTAGTATTCTCTAAGCGAGTCCCTAGAGTCCTTGAGCTTGGTTACGCTTGATCGGTTTAAGGGGTTGATTCCTATCAACAATTGTATCATCATGTTGTGTAACTTACTGACCTTGGGCACAAAAATCATCCTGGGTGGATACAGCCTAGGGATATGGTTGTATCTTAGACTATGTAATTTTCTGAAAAAAATTACAATTTTCTGAAAAAAATTACTATTTTCTCCTATTGTTTATGTAACTTCAAAACTCATTCATTTGAACTCTAAATTGAGTGGAAATTGATTCTTTTTCTTCATTTTTAATCCGAGAACACGTTCAAACCTTGAAATCAAAATTTTACTCAATTAAGTATTAATTCCTTTTAAAAACAACAAAAATATAAGGGAAATGTTATAAAATCACCATGTAAAGTGTATTTAAAATAAGAGTTACCACAGTAATATTTGTAAGTCATGCTACTTACAACCACTTTATTTTATTGCTTCACAAGTCATATTTTCCAAGTTTTATATTTATTTGGAATGTACCACTACTTTGAGTCCTCGATAGTTGGTTGAAAACCAAGGTCTCATAGAATTTAAATTAGAAACACAGACTTATTTTTATTTTTAGTAAATTATTTCATATTTTATATTGACAATTGTGAAATTTTTTTTGTCTTTCCACACATGCATCACGATTACGCGTTTGCTAATATGTAATTACCAAGGTTTTTCGGTTATCATACTACCACACCTAAAACCAAGAAGTTGTAATAGTCTTGTTGTATAAACCAGCCTATGCTAGAAACCAGCCGCCTTAGCTACTAACGTAGATATAGCCTACACAAGGTGTTTACTACTCTGTTACTTGGAAGCATCTCATTCAGTACTTAGTAAGGATAAACCTGTGATATAATTTTTCAAAATAGCTACTGAAAATAGTTTTATAGCTTAAATATCTAAGGAAAAATCAGGTTTTATAAATCATATGAAGAATAAAACCTTGAATTTTATAAAAATTTCAAGAATTATGTTGTTACAAAAAGATAAAGTGTCTACTAAAATTTTAATAAAATCTACAGGCTTGTAGAGCATGGATTAAATCTCATTAGCTAAAAACTAAGGGTTAACCAAGGAGACTCTATTAGTTTTCTTAGAAGTTAGTACAATTGATAAATTAAGTTGAAATCTATTTAGGTAATCTTGAATCTCACTCCTTGACCTCGACCTTGTTCTCTATTCTTTTGGAACTTGAAGTAGTATTGGTAAATCTATTAGGAAACCTTTAAAACAGTTATAAGGGAATAAGTGATAACTTGCTCAGTAAGTGGGATGGAGATAATAGCACATATCTAACATCAAGCAAACGGGGTTTTTAGGCAAGGTTAATTAGGTGTAATGTAGGTTTAAGTAAATGCCATCATATGATGTTAATAGGTCATCATGAGATCAAAGAAATTGGGCTTGCACTAATCTAAGTTTTGAGGAGTTTGACGTTGTGTACTCGCGAATTGGAACCAAACTGGTGCTTGTATAATGGAGAACACCCTTCGCCTGAGATTACCTTCAAATTACAACCTCCAATCTTGTAGTGACCTCTTCTCTAATCATTTAGTTGGACTAAGGGTAGAGAGAGGATCATTTTTGCTATCCTCATCAAAGGGTCTATATTTGGTTAGAAAATCCTAATCGTTTCCCCTAGTGGGTTATGATGCAAGTTTGATTAGTAGTTAAGTTGAGTTTGTGCTAGATTGCTTTTGAGGTGGTCAAGAAATTTTATACAATTTAAAGCAAGTGATATCATGAAGCAAACAATACATAAGTCCAGCACTTAGAATAGCATAACCATTTCTACATATGCACATGCAACTAACTTACAATCATAAGCAAAATATATACCAATCACAAGAAAAATATATACCAAGGTCTTCAAGTATTCTTAAAAATACTTTAAAATGTGGTGAAATACTGATCTCACTTATTTAGATACCAATACTCATTCTCTTTATGCGTCGCTCTTGTTTTTCTTTATTATCCCTAAAATTTAACATTATATCTTTAGTTTCCATCCAATATATAACATATGTGTTCATTGTGGATAGTTAAGTACGTTTTCAATTGTGTTAGGTAAGTTTTTCTAAGGTGTTTATTTCATATTAGTTAAGTAGGATACATTTTGACCAAGGTTCTAACCTAGTATAGATTGCTGTTTAGTAGTTTTTGACTTAAGTTCTAACTTCAATAAATTCTTAGAAATTATAGGCAGTCATCTTTTTTATTTACTCTCCAACTCTTAATTATCTAATATTTAGTACCAACCATTTTCCAACTTCCATATGCTCTTACATTTAGTGTCTTCCATCGAACTACTTTCTAACTGAGTTTCTGACTCAAGTTCTGATCCAACCTTATGACATAGGCTATTGTCCAAGTGACTTCTAACTCTTGTTTTGACTCTGATAAAGGTATAGAACTCATATACCAATCACCTACTAACTTATTGTTTGACTCTTAATGTGATCGAGGGTATTCAATACTAAACTATATTTTGACCTAGTTTTTGACAAAGTTTATAACCAACAGTCCAAAATTAGATTCTTAATCAGAAAGTTTCTAACTTACATTTTATTCTCCAGAAATAATATAGAGCCTAAGGATAGCTACTTTTTGATCCATATCCAATTTCTAGTGTATTCACCATACTTACACCAGGTTACATTTTGACTTGCTTTTTGACATAATTTTTGACCTTATTGCTACTAGTACGTCTAACTACTTTCCATATATTCCACTTGCTCTGTATTTCCAAAAGTCTAAACCTTACATATACAGTAAGTATCGACTAATACTTTAATCACTTACTTCCTTTCTTCATTAAATTATCCATTAGTTTACAAGTGTATTAAATACTTGGAAAATTCAGACCTAGATCACCAAAATACCTATTTTTATTCAAAAATGACCCTTCCCAAATTTATATTAAACTACTTTTAGTTGTTACATATTGGTAAATATAGGTTACACTATTGTTTTATAAAGATTTGTTTAAGTTCCTTTGCAAAATGACACTTCTAATGTATGAGTTTCACAAAAAGGAAAATTTTCCTAAAACCCGATGACCCAAGTTTTACAATCTTTAGAGTATAACCACAAAAATTCAAGTCCAAACTATATTAAATAGTTTTTCAAAAACTTGACTAAAAATTAGTAGGCAGAATGGTTTTCTTAAGGATCTCATATATACACTTAAAATTTTGATAATCTAGTTGAAGATTTGAATTTCTCATGCAAAAATATTTAAGAAAACCAAATTTTAAAGTTTTTGATAAATGTTTGCTATTTTTCCTTAATTTTAGTTAAAATCGAGAATTGTGGTGACTTATTAGAAACTTGAGCTTTGGCTACCATAGGAGAGGGGGAGGTTGTTAGCTAGGTTAGACGTTGGCTACTAATTCAGGCCACCATCTTGTTTCACTTCTAATTGGTCATCTTTCTTAGGATCTTGCAAATCCCCTCCTTCATGTACTATTTTTCTTCCTATTTCATTTCCTCATTTTCTCTCTCTATTTTCTTACTCTAAAAATATTTTCAAACTTATAACTGTCTAAGCTTTGCCCAGAATGATGGCCTTATTTTTTATAGCCTACTTTGGTTTTTTTTTTTTCAATTTTCTTACCTTAAGAACACATAGAAAAATGTAAGTTAAGTGTCCATAGCTCTTTTTCTCAATTCCCACAATTGCTTCTAACTTTGCCATGTATCTATGAAATGTCTCCGGATGGTCTTGCGTTTTTTATAATATTTTACATATTTTATTTATTTAATGAATTTTATCCAATTTTAGGTATTTTCAATAATTACGGGTATATATTTTTATATAATAATTATACTCGATATATATATGTCTTTTATATTTTATTTTATATACGATATTAATTATATTACTCATAAAATTCATCTTTAAATGTTCATTAATTTTTGAAACTTGATTTGTACGTTACTGATAATATAATTAATAATATAGTAAGTTTCTACTATTTTAGCTATATTGTATTATATTTTTTAAACTCCAAGTCTACAAGAATTTCTCGATTAACATTACGAAGCCCCTTGTATGTTTCTGACCTATTTAAGATACCTTCCTTAATACTCTAAATCGACTATCGAATCTACTCTTATCATTATTACTTCTTTTTTTTTCAATGGAGTCTCTTTAATATTAGTATTAGGTCATTAGAATTGTCTTAGAAGGTCCCTTTAGTTTTTAAATCTTATATTTATATATAATTTTCAAAATCATTTCATAACTAATACCCTTTGCTTATTAGTATTTTCTTTAAAGTAGTATTAGTCATAGTAGTTTGTTATTATCGTTGTTATTATTATTATTTCCTTAGATTTAATCATGTTCCATCATATTTTAATGTTAATTAGTGAATTTCCATATAATATTTCCTTTTAAAATAGGTAGTTAGTTGTCATTACTTTTGATAAAGAGTTATTATTACCTGAGATGAGTTTCTTTCCTATTTAACTCATTGTTTCTATTTTTCAACTATTGGATATGGTAAAAAAAAAATAAAAATGGAGCACGTAATCTGAAGAATATTTGGTTGAATCAATTTTTGATGTAATTCAATAAATATCCATAATTTTATTTATCAAAAATTATATACATTTATAATTTCATTTGTTATAATATATAATTTTAGTATCTACTTTTTATTTTTGGACCGAGAAGAAAGAGAAACAGGAAAGGCAAGGAAGATTTAGTAAAATCAAGCAGCTTTTTTCGTTTTTTAAATTCAAATCTATCTATAATCTGAGGAAAATTTAATCAAATTAAACAATTTTTATCAATTTTTTTTAGTCCTATTCTTTTGTTAATTTTCAGTTTAAAGTGAAAAGCTTGTCTTAAAAACATGCAAATAGGATTATATGCATAGGATCCATACTTCAAAATAAATAGACTTATTTGATTTCACGATCGAGATTAACTTATATAATATAAAGTAAGATTTATATCAACAATGCATGATAAGAATAAAAAGAAAAATTAACTATTCACCAAATCAATTTCTCATTATTAAAAAACAAAAAGAGTGAGATTAGAAAAATTTTCCTTCTTTTTAGAAAGGGGAATGCGATTTCTTCAATTAAATATTACATCTCAACTAGGCTCTAAGAAAATCTGTATTATCAAACAAATCTTGCTTTTTATTTATTTATTCCCACAAAAATATACACCAAAAGAAATAATACAGTCCTACTTTCTCACCAAACTTGCGCTCAAAACATCGATAAATTAGATATTATAGTTTATTCCATGAAATAAACCGAATATGACCTGAATTCTTTACATTAATTATTGAAACTCAAATTCTGGTTTTCGATATAAGTAAGGATTTGTTTATCGTCAAAGATTGGCTTTTATTTTCCGATATAAGTAGTGTCCTAGTGTAATTATAATCATTGATGAAAACTGTTCGTACGAAATATGGAACTATTATTCCGTAAATTGTAATATAACTTTTGGAAGCGTCATTTTTCCACTATTGAATGGTAGAGACGCTTTTTGATTGTGTATCTTCCCTCGAATTTGGAAGGTAATCTTATATGTCATCCATCCATGGAGACTGTAAAAAAGATAAGCTCGAGGATTATTATTTTAATATAAGCTCGAGGTGTCTGTCTTTATAGTTTAGCCATCTGCACTTAAAATACTCGATGCAATTGCTATTTTTGCTGTGTAACTAATATGGTTAGAACTTAGATGTCATTTTCGTTTGAATCTAAAGATATGCAATCGTTTTTCCAAAGGCAAGTAAAAATCACATTAAATTCTTGCTTTTAGAACTAAACTCTTTTCAGCTTTTATCATTCTTTTCTCTCTCTCTCTCTCTATTTTTTTTCTTTTAATCGTCCTTGCATGGGATTTTTTTCATCTAGGGTTTGTAGTTCTTTCTACGATTGTGTAGGAACTATTTCTGACAGAGTGTGACCCATATATAAGAGCTGTGTTTGCTTTCAAATGGAACTTGGGGCTTCAATTTTTTTTTAGTTTATTCTGACGTAGTAATGATTTCCATTTATAAGTTTAGATAATACAACATTAGAGTTGGGTTGGTGTAGTTAATTTGATTTGGTTCGACTTTTTGGCCAATTCAAAAAGAAATCATAAAATTGCAATGTAATTTTTTATAATTTTCAACCAACCATGATTGGAGTAGAAATTTTCCCAAAGTCATAAAACTTCGATTTATTTCAGTTTGATATATGAATTAAACCATATTTTGTAATCTAAAAAACTATTATGCATATATGTGATTTCATATAAAAGTATTAAATTTATTTATTAATAATACATATTGATATCATATAAGAGGTTAACAAAATTAATATTTATACAAATAAAAAATTTTCAAATGTCTATTAACAATGTAAACACTCAATTTTTGTCTCTCCTTGCAGTTCTAATTTTTATTTTTTTAAAAAAGGGTCCTAATTTGAAAATAAAAATAAATAATATATATATAGAATAAAAAAATAAAATATTGAAAAATGATAGAAATATAAGAAAAAAGAAAAAATATAAAGATTTTTTTAGAAAGTAAAACGTTTTAGGATTAATCGATTTAATATCTTTATTTTAGAGAGTTACGTAAATTAAGTATAATTTAATTATATTAAATATGCCAATGGTCTAACAAATAAACATTTAAGTATTGTCATTGGGTTAACTTGAGATTACGGGTTTGAATCCCACCAAACACACATATACCTTTTATTTTATTTTTTCTTCTATTTTGCAAAAATCGGTTGAGCATATAAAATTTGAATTTGACTGTAAATCTTATCAAATCTTTGTTGTTTTTAAGTGGATTTAATAAAATCATAGCTAAATAATTGGCAAAAATCAGAAATTTAATGATAATAATATTAAATCCAATAATAGGAAGATTTATAGAAGATTCAAATTTGGATTGAATCTTATAAGAGTCGAGTATGAGTTTTATTGAAGGGGATTGAATATGTGAAGGAGAAAAAATTTTGAAATGAAAAAAAAAGTTGATTAATCTTAAAAGCTAAACTCGATCGCGATAGGTCACGATCATCCCCATCTTTGTTCGAAGCGGTTGCTCCATCCATACTTCCGATCGCTAATTTGCAGCCCTAACTTCACCGATCTCTACATTGCAACTTGCAGTAACTAAAGTACCATGCAGCAATCGATCATCCGTATCCTTTCTTCCATCCACGATGGGTGATCAATCAGTATCATCCAACTTCGGTTCGCAAAATCACTCCCAATGCAAGCCACACGACAAGCCCTTGTTATGAACCCACAACACACAGCTCATGCACGTATTGTCCGTTCAGCAACACACAATCCCTAAACACAGTACATACTAAACACACAGTGACAGTCACTGCTGCGACCAATACTAACGCCCTCTCTACAAGCTGCTAGTGACAGTCACACTCTCCAGCACAGTGCACTGATTTGCACAGCATTGACATCAGCATCCAACATCGCACTTCACTGCTGTACACACTGTTCACACTAACTCTAGCACTTCACACGTTGCATGATCAGCACAGCTAACACCCCACGATGCAGCGTACACCCAGCCTACAGTCACAACACAGCATGCATAACCGAGCACTTCACATGCTACTGTTGATCGCTGTCCGCATAGCACATAGCGTCTTCTATCACACACTGAGTAGCTACAACTTTAATCAGCAATATGTGCTACTTCATCGATCACTACTGTCCGCCTAAGTACGATGATCAATCCCATATGAGCGTACCGGCCACACATCTACGCACGAGCAATTCCTCCACCGTATAGCCAATTCAGGTTTGGTTTTAATTATATATATATATATTATTTTATTTATTATTTACTTTATGTTGATTTGTTTAGTGGTTTTCTTTTTAGAAATATAAAAAACATATATATATATATATATATCTTAGTTTAGGACTTTTTTTTTAGTTTTAGTTATTTCAAGATTTCTCATTTAGAAAATTATTTTTTTAGAAATAAAAATTAATAATGGTCCTTAAAAAAAACTAGGATGTTTTAGAAATTTTTCGACAAATAAAAATATTTAAGAATTAGGCCCTTTTAGAGTTTTCTTTGAATAAATTAAATCGATAAACATGTAAACCCGGCCTTTTTTTTTGAAAAATAAAATAAACTAAGATACTGAAGTTTTTTAAAAGAATTACGATTGTTTGATCCCGATTAGTGGATACATAGATACTTTTAAGACGACATTTAAAATTTGTAAAAACTTAGGGTTATTTTATTTTATTTTATATTCTTAAAAGTATTAAAAAGGGGATAATTTTGAACAATAAAGCCTAATTTCGGAAAATCTATAATGATATTTATTTAGGTTTAATAAGTTAGCCCTTAAAGTCAAAATTCTCTGGTTTTTATCAAATTCAAAATCAGAAACTGATAGCTGAATCGTAATCAATCTACTCAATTAATTATAGTTTCTTTTTTTTTTCCTCAACTTCGGTCAGGTGGTAACTTTAAATTTTTTTTTAAAAGAACTAAAATTTTTCAATTTTTTTAGTCAAGAATTAATATTAAATAGATTAGGGTTTTGTATTAATTAAAAAATAGAAAATAAAATTAAAACAAAGAAACCGAAAAATTCAGGCTCGATAGTTTAGTGACTCTATTAGGGATGCTATCAAGAGGGCTAGCCACTAGAATTTACCAAAATTAAGATTATTTTTTTTAAAAAACAACTTGAGTTGAATATTTTTTTATTTATTTATTTTATTTTATTTTTTATATTAACATGTTTATTGTAGCTCATTTAAGGGGATTGTTTTGGGGTTTCTTATTTTTTATTTTTCATATCATAAATACATGGTAAATACGGTTAGAACCAAATCATCTTAAGACCTTGGGAGGGAAGTCATTATGTAAGCTTTGGATATTGTGGAACAATCATTTTCTAAGGTCGATCAGGCTTTTCCACTCAAGTTCAAATGTGACCACAAAATTGTTACGTTGAAAAATACGGTAGTTGTAGAACTTAAGGACCTTTAAAACCTACTATTTGCATACATGAAAACCTTTTTCAAAAAAATCGTGAGAACCCATAATGTGGTAGACTTGGAAGGATAAGGGCAATTGTGAAGTTGTATTTCCCTTGTATTTTCTTATAGTCTTGTTGTAATATTTCCTTGTAAATATTTTCCTAAAAAGTTTAGGATAGGCTTTAATTGTAATTTTAGTTTTTCTTTAGATAACTATGGTTAGATTAAGTCAAGGGGCTTTCGAACTGGTTTGTGTCCACTTATCTCATTAGCTTTAAAAAATTACTCTAGACGTGGTTTGGACTTTTCAGTCCAAATAAAGAAGAATTTATTAGGAACAAGATGGGCCCAATCTTGTTCCTATAGAAGATCCCTATGAATATTACCTTATTATAGGCCTTAGGACATCTATGGGAGTTTGACTCTACCGCTTTTTTGTTTGGGCTCACATTAGTTGAGCCTAACCCTCATAGAGTAAATTAAAAAACAACAACAACAACAACAAAACAAAAAGAATCAAATTTGTAAAATAATTTTAGGTAGTTACCATTTTGCCAAGTATTCTACCATTCACGAATATTCATTCCTTTGGATAGATTAATACTTTGTAAATAGCCTTTCTCATTTAGAATAAATAGGATATAGATATTTTATCTGTTTAATATTTTATTCTTTATTCTTTAGAATTCCTCTTTTGTAAATAGACCCTTAGTAGTGTTGTTGTATAGGTAAATAAATTATGTAAGCCTATATATAAAATCTTAAGAAAGTAATTCCCCATTTATAATTTGGTCACTTAGTCTTTGTAATATTAAAGCCCTAACTTTTTCTTTCTCTCTTTTAAAAAAAGAAAAAAAGAAGAAGAAAAGAAATTTGCTAATAGTTGCAAATCCTTATGGGACTCAGGACAAACACAATCACTTGGCTCATTAAGGCACCTAACCCAAGCATGAACTACTTGGCTCATTAAGGCAACCAACCAAACACGAACCCCTAGCCTATCAAGATAGTTGAACCAACTCAAAGCCCTTAAGCCATGAAGTCTAACCACGAACCAAGTCAAAACACGAAGCTATGAAACACCATCCTAAGGTTGATCCGTGATACAAACAAAAAAGACAATTCATAGTCACTTTTACTTCAAAAGTTGTCAATGCCGACTCATTCGAACTCTAAGAAATCGGGTTTGGAATCATACATGGAAGCCAAGGAGTGTTAAGACCTATAAGTCTAAGGTAATTTAAGTGAGAACGTGAAAGGTATGAGGCATCTGGTTTTTGAAATTTCATTTTGAACTCAAATTGAAGGAAAGTTATTATTTCACAACTGGGAGCATGTTTCAAGAAATTAAGGGGACAAGGTCAATCCCTACCTTAGGGCAAACCAACATGGGCTATTACTTATGGAATTGGTAGCTCACTTTTAAAAAGTTTACAATGAAAAGAGGCGAGTTATATCTTATACACTAACCTTTAAACACTTTGAGAGTTAAATGACATAATGGTGAGGGATTTTTAGACTCATTCCTTAAAGAAGGTGCATTTTGAATTCAATACGCAAACCGAAATGAAGTTGGGCATTCACTTTCAAATCTCAAACACAATTATCCTTTGTTAACCCTGTTGAACTGATTTGAAGTCCTTTCAAATGAGGTAATTCAGAGGTTAAGGTCATTGATTAGGAGAGAAAGATAAAATTGGTTTGTGCTTATCTTAGTAACAACAATTCGAGAATAACTTTTGTTTTTGATAAATTGTTCCTTTTGAAGAAGAGCCAATATTTTTCTAAATACCTTAAGACCACACATACTTTACTCGAGCTTATATACTTGAAACCCATGGATTTAAGGCTTTGAGTCATCTAAAGACAATGACTTGACAAAAGTGATAATTACTTCAAGGGAGAAAAAAAAGAAAGAAATAATGAGGCAAATTGAGAAAGAAAAAAAAAAAAGAAAGAAAAAGGAAGAAATGCCTGAACATTAGGCTTAAGAAAAGCCTCATCCAAAGTAAGCCTAAAAGCCCAAGTTGCTCTAAAAACATAAGGTTTAGAATCACATTCCCAACCACAAACCAAAAACCCCATATTCATTTTAGAATCATGCTCCAAATCACAAACACAAAACCATTCTATCCATCTTGAATCACACAAGACCTCCCCATCTACAATACCTCCCTACTTAAAGCTCTTCTAATCTTGAAGAATAATTTGTCTAAAATAAAAACTATTTTTGAAACTAGGGTAAGCACATATCTAGTTTTTTCTTAAGGGTTCTTAACTTATATATTTGGGTTGGATAAAAATATTTCTTTCAAAATAGGCCCTCTCATTAATCTCTTTTAAAACTATTTGACCAAAAGCCTAATTAATGAACCCAAAAAGACCTAAAAGTTGATGAAGGCATATCACTTGCAAATTAGACTGTAATTTTGGAATAATAGTCAAGAGCAAAATCTAGACCGAAAGTGCGTGAGAAAGTCCTCTTCAACTAGACTAATCGCAAGTTAACTTTGCCTTAGGAAGTGTGATGGAAATTAGCCTCTAATTATGTCCAAGTTGAGGCTGACCTGTTTGAAGCTGACACCGACTTGTTCTAACCTAAGGTTGAACAGTTTAAGGCCGAGGTTGAACAGCTTTCGTTGAGGCCGAGCAATTGATAAAAGAGAGAGGGGAAGAAAAGGAGTCACTCGGCAACAAGTTTATTGTTTATCGAGAAGACGAGAGAGCACATGGCCGAGGATTAGGGACCAAAGAATCGCTCGGCACGATCCCAAAAGACTAGTGCCGACTAATTTTAGCACTTGACAATTATGGGCCGACCTTTCTAATATCTCAGCTAAACACTACAAGACTTCAAGGATTCCTTCCTGAACCTATACATTCAATTGTCAACCCCATCCGGTTCGGATACTACTCTTTTTAGGACATGCCGAGTAATTGCATACCGACTTCCCTTGTAAAAAGTACAGTTTTGTATTCTTGTAAATGTTTTCCTTTATTTTATTTATGGGACCAATTCTTTAGGGTTTAAGGTCTTGTACATTATTTACAGTTTTGCTACGAGGGTTTAGGACTTACTATAAATAGAAACATCTGTAAACAACGAAGATATATAAAGACATCAATATATAAAATCAGACAGAAAAGTATACTCCTGCGATTGGAATCTTTTCCTTTTTAAGCAAGGCTACTCTTGAGTTAGCATTTGCCGAATTATTGAGTATAGATTAAGCTCTTTAATCTCTCCTGCGTTCTTATCAGTCTTGACCTTGAGATTGTGTCGAACCCCTTCATTTGAACCAGTTAGTGAGTTACATTTAACCTTCATTTGAATCCCGAGCAATATTTAGTGTTCGTGAGTTGTATTGAACCTTATTTCAAGCTCAAACCTATGATTGTATTTGTGTCTTGGTGCATGATATCCATTCACATTCACCATCGAAACCAACTTTCTCACTTCCTATCCATTAAACCCATTCGACCCATTTTAGGTTTTTTGAGATTCGTTGCTTTGATTCTTATCATCTTAGTATTAAAGCTTTGGAGCAACATGTGTGTTAGTGTTCTTTAGAGTTTGATTCGTGGTTTGTACCTTGTTAATCATTGTTCTGTAGTATAGTGTGTTGTTCATAGTAGTTGTTTGTTAGTAGCGGTAGCTGTAGAAACCAAGTAGTGGTTGTTTTTAGGTTATTGTAATTGTGTCTTGTTGTTTGTTCAATTTTCTGGAAAATTACTGTATGGACAAGAATGTTGAAGCATAGTGTCAACAACATTGGTGACAGTCCTCATGGAAGTTTGAGACAACGTGTTGATAACTTGGAATATTAGATCCAGAATCTTATTGATTCCATCTAGGAGCTTACTAGTTTAGTAAAAGGCTACAGACTAGATGCCCGAGAGGAAAGAAGGGAGAGAACACTCACAAGTGGAAGTGGTTCTAATGAACTTGATCATGATGACCGATGGTAGAAAAGAGCTGCTAAGAGAGAAAACTGACCCAAGCCAAGAAGAAGAAATGAAAGGAGTATTGACTTCGAAACAAATCAAAGAGCCTGAAGAAGAGAACTGATGCCTAGAAGAGATGTGGCTGAGCAGAGCTATAATAGAAGTGGTTGAACCGAGGTTAATCGACTAGCTTGGAATGCAAGGTATGAACCTCAAGTACTTAACCGAGGACTTAATAATGTCAAGCTAAAACTGCTGATCTTCAATGGAAGTATTTGACTTGAAGAATTCCTTGACTGGGTTCCTTGAGTCGAGAAGTTGTTTGAGTGCTATGAGTACGATGAATGAACAAAGGTTAAGCTGGCTTCATTATGCCTTGTTGAGTATGCAAGCCTTTGGTGGGATAAGTTGGTTGTCAAGCGAGACGCTAAAAGAGAAGAGTCAATTAGAACATGGAGGCTTATGAAGAGGTTGATGAATCAGTGCTTCGTGTCGACTTACTTCAAGTAGGAGATGCTCTATGCTTTTCAACACTTGAGACAAGGTCGAAATACTATTGAAGAGTATTTGTAAGAGTTTGAGGCCTTGATGATGAGATGTGAGATTCCCGAGCC
This sequence comes from Lumnitzera littorea, assembly GCA_024138015.1. Lineage (NCBI taxonomy): Eukaryota > Viridiplantae > Streptophyta > Magnoliopsida > Myrtales > Combretaceae > Lumnitzera > Lumnitzera littorea. Next base: position 88,575,076 of record JAMXBB010000009.1, on the reverse strand, counting down.
ATAGGACCGTACCATTGCCAGGTTCTTAAGTGGACTCCGAGATGATATTGCCGACATAGTTGAATTGCAGCCATTCGGCTCTTTGGACTAGCTAATTAATTTGGCATTAAGAGTAGAGAGGTAGAGGAGAAGAAGGCATTAGAGGCTGACTGGTTGACCTTAACAAGGTAACCTTGAGCTTGAGAGGTATGCCGAGAGAAGGTAAGAAAAGAATATAGAGAAAAGAAAGCCTAGTCGACCCGTCCATGTCGAGAAAAAGATTGCCGAGAAAGAGAATGCATCCGGCAACAAGGCTCGAGAAGTGAAGTGCTTCAAATGCTTAAGCTATGGACACATTGCTTCTTAATGTTTGAATAAAAGGGTCATGGTCTTAAAGGGCGAAGGGCCCGAAGCTTAAATCAAGAGTCAGAGTGACAAGAGTTCGGAAGACAAGTTGATAGAAGATGTCTATCCTGAGGGCTTGGATAAACTCTTATCTACGGCCACATAAGCTGACTTGAAGGCAGATCCCGGATAAAGGGAAAATTTATTTTACATACAGTGCCTAATGAATGGGAAGACTTGTTCCTTAGTTATCGATTGGGATAGTTGCACCAACATCATTTTTGCCAAGTTAATAGAAAAATATTAAATTGTCAACCTACCTATACTCCTGACCTTATAAGTTGAAATGTTTTAATGACAAGGGTATGGTCCATATGCATAAAAGAGCATGGATCGCATTTAAGGCAGGATAGTATGAAGATGAGATCGATTTCGACGTAGTGCCTATGAATGCCATGAATCTACTTCTTGGCTGACCATAGGAATTTGATCGGGAAGTGATCTATGATAGATTCCTCAACACTTATATTGTTCAGAAGGATGGGAAGTGCTATCTCTTGACCTCGATGAGCATTGAGGAAATCCAGAGACACTCGACACCCATGGTAAAGCGAAAAGGGAGGAGGAGCTTATTCGGCATCTCGGCTTATGCTCAACACTTAATGTTGAGAACGACTTCCTTTCAAACTCGTGGTAATGATAAGAATTAACCTCCAACTACGTCCAAGTTGAGGCTGACCTGTCTAAAATTGACACCAACCCTCCAAAAGAAGATGTCGACCTGGTTTAACTTGAGACCGAACAGTCTAAGGTTGAAGCCAAATAGCTTTTGCCAAGGCAGAGCAATTGATAGAAGACTAAGGGGAAGAAAAAGAGCCACTCGGCAATAAGTCTATCATTTGCTGAGAAGATGAAAGCGCACACGACTGAGGATTGGGGACTAAAGAACCACTCAGTACGGTCCTGAGAAAATAATATCGACTAATTTTAGCACTCAACAATTATAGTCTGATCTTTCTGGTGTTTCGGCCAAACACTGCAAGACTTCAAGGATTCCTTCCCAAACCCGTACATCTAATTATGGACCCCGTTCGGTTCGGATACTACTCATTCCAAGACATGCCAAGTAATTGCATGCCGACTTTCCTTATAAAAAGTATAGTTTGGTATTCTTGTACATGTTTTCTTTTATTTTATTTATGGGCCCAATTCTTTAGAGTTTAAGGCCTTATATATTATTTATAGTTTTGCTACGAGGGTTTAGGACTTGCTATAAATAGCAACATTTGTAAACAACGAACATATATAAAGACATTAATATACAAAATTAGATAGAAATGTATATTCCTGCGATTGGAATCTTTTCTTTTTTTTAGCAAGGCTACTCTTGAGTTAGCATTTGTCGAATTATCGAGTATAGATTAAGCTCTTTAATCTCTTTTGTGTTCTTATCGATCTTGACCTTGAGATTGCGTTGAACCCCTTCATTTGGATTGGTTAGTGAGTTACATCTAACTTTCGTTTGAATCTTGAGCAATATTTAGTGTTCGTAAGTTGTATTGAATCCTATTTCGAGCTCAAACCTCTTATTGTGTTTGTGTCTTGGTATGTGATATCCATTTACGTTTACTGTCGAAACCAACTATCTTACTTCCTATCCATCAAACCCATTCGACCCATTTTGAGTTTTTTAAGATCCGATGGTTCGATCCTTATCAAAGTGGATGTTTAAAATCATAAGGTCTCACCAAAAAGCTCGATATTAGGGCCATAAACTAAGAGGATATAAGATGCCCTACATGGTTACCAAGGAAGGGGATAGTTATAGCGTTTGCTTCTTAAATAAGAATTTGTATTCGTTAGCAGAGTTCCAAGAAAAAAAAAAAAGAGAGAGAAGAGAGATAGAAAAGAAAAAAAGGAAAGAAAGTAAAGGCTTATCATAAGTTTTTCCATCAATTTTCAAGTCCATGTTGGCCCGAGTGGTCAAATTTTGGAATTCATGTTATTTTCTTCTAAGTCATTCTCTTTGGTATAGTTTTTTATGTCCATTAATTCTTTTTCAAAATATAGAACCTTATCCTTGATTTTTTTTTTGTCATAAACGGTTTTCACCAAATTCCTTGTTTGTAAATTTCTTAAGTCAAGAGGTTTTTCAAAAGGTTACATCCCCTAATTTTGCTTTTTAGGGTTCTTAGCCAGTTCATAAGGCACTTACCCTTTTTCTTTAGGGTTCTAGCTAGCTCCTAGAGTGATGTCCCAATTCATATTCTCATTTAGAGATCTAGATAGCTCATAGAGTGCTGTCCTAATTTACAGTTTCTTAGGGCTCTAGCCAACTCATAGAGCACTGTCTCAATCTACATTCTCTTTAAGGTCTTAGTTAGCTTAAGGAGTGCTTCATTTGTCTCATCTTAGTTAGTCAGCCTATAGGGGCATAACTAAGTCCTCAATGTTTCTTTAGGGTCTTAACCAGCTTAAGGAGTGCTTCGTTCATCTCATCTTGGTTATTTAGCTCATAGGGGCACGACCAAGTCTCCAATATCTCTTTAAGGTCTTAGACAACTTAAGGAGCGCTTCGCCTGTCTCATCTTGGTTAGTCAGCCCATAGGGGCATGGCCAAGTCATTAATAACTCATTAGGGTCTTAGCTAGCTCAAGGAGCACTTCGTCCATCTCATTTTAGTTAGTCAGCCCGTAAGGGTACAACTAAGTCTTTAATATCTCATTAGGGTATTAGTTAGCTTAAGGAGCGCTTCGCCTTGTTTTATTTTGGTTAGTCAGCTCATAGGGGCACGACTAAGTCTTTACTATCTCTTTAGGGCCTTAACCAGCTCAAGGAGCACTTCGTTTGTCTCGTCTTGGTTAGTCAGCCCATAGGGGTATGATTAAGTCTTCAATATCTCATTAGGGTCTTAGCCAGCTCAAGAAACGCCTCACTCATCTCATCTTTGTTAGTTAACTCATAGGGGTATAATTAAGTCTTCAATATCTCATTAGGATCTTAGTAAGCTCAATGAGCACTTCACCTATCTCATCTTGGTCAATTAGCTTATAGGGGCATGACTAAGTCCTCAATATTTCTTTAAGGTCTTAGTAAGCTCAAGGAATGCTTCACCTATTTAATCTTAGATAGTCAGGTTAAAGGGGAATGAACAAGTCCTCAATATTTCTATAGGGTCTTAGCTAGCTCAAGAAGTACTTTGCCCGTTTCATCTTGGTTAGTTAGCTCATAGGGGTATGACCAAGACCTTAATATTTCTTTAAGGTTTTAGCCAACTCAAGGAGCACTTCGTCGATCTTATCTTGGTCAGTCAGCTCATAGGGGCACGACTAAGTCCTCGATATCTCTTTAAGGTCTTAGCCAACTTGAGGAGAACTTTGCCCTTTTCATCTTAGTTAGTAAGCTCATAGGGGCACGATCAAATCCTCAATCTCTCTTTAAGGTTTTAGCCAGCTCAAAGAGCACTTCGCTTATTTAATTTTGGTTAGTCAGCTCATAGGGGTATGACCAAATCTTCAATATCTCTTTAGGGTTTTAGGTAGCTTAAGGAGCACTTCACCTATTTAATCTTGGTTAGTCATCTTATAAGAGCATGATAAAGTCCTCAACATTTCTTTAGGGTCTTAGCTAACTCAAGGAGCGCTTTGCCCGTCTCATCTTGGTTAGTCAGCTCATAGGGGCACAACTAAGTCCTTAATATCTCTTTAGGGTCTTAGCCAGCTCATGGAGTGTTTTGCCAATCTCATCTTGGTTAGTCAGCTCATAGGGGCACGACTAAGTCTTTGATATCTCTTTAAGGTCTTAGCTACCTCACGGAGCACTTCGTCTATCTCATCTTGGTTAGTCAGCTCCTAGGGGCACGATTAAGTCCTCAATATCTCTTTAGGGTTTTAGCCAACTCAAGGAATGCTTCACCTTATTTTATCTTGGTTAATCGGCTCATAGGGCTATGACCAAGTCATCAATATCTCATTAGGGTCTTAGCCAGCTCAAAGAGCGCTTCGCCTGTCTTATCCCGGTTAGTTAGCCCATAGGGACATGACTATGTCCTCCATATTTCTTTAGGGTCTTAGCTAGCTCAAGAAGCGGTTCACCCATTTAATCTTAGTTAGTCAACTCATAGGGGCATGACCAAGTCTTCAATGTTTCTTTGGAGTCTTAACCAGCTTAAGGAGCGCTTCGCCTGTTTAATTTTAGTTAGTCAGCTTAAAGGGGCATGACCAAGTCCTTAATATTTCTTTAGGGTCTTAATCAGCTTAAGGAGCACTCCACCTATTTCATCTTGGTTAGTTAGCTCATAGGGGTATAACCATGTCCTTAATATTTCTTTAAGGTCTTAGCTAGTTCAAGGAGCGCTTCACTTATCTCATCTTAGTTAGTCAACTCATAGGGGCATAACTAAGTCTTCAATATCTCTTTAGGGTCTTAACTAGCTCAAGGAGAGCTTCGTTCGTTTCATTTTAGTTAGTCAGCTCATAAGGATATGACCAAATCCTCAATATCTTTTTAGGGTCTTAGCTAGATCAAGGAATGCTTTGCTCGTTTAATCTTGGTTAGTCAGCTTATAGGGGCATGGCCATGTCCTCAATATTTTTTTAGGATTTTAGCCAGCTTAAGGAGCGCTTCGCCTTATCTCATCTTGGTTAGTTAGCTTATAGGAGCACGACTAAGTCCTTAATATTTCTTTAGGGTCTTAGTTAACTTAAGGAGCGCTTTCGCCCATCTCATCTTGATTAGTCAGCTCATAGGGGCACGACTAAATCCTTAATATCTCTTTAGGGTCTTAGCTAGCTCATGGAGCTTTTTGCCTATTCACCTAGTTTAGTTAGCTCAGAAGAGCACGATTAGGTTCTCTTTTAGGGTTTTAGCTAGTTCAATGATTACTTTGCCCTTTCACCTAGCTTAGTCAGCTTAATGGAGCATAACGAGGTTCTTATTTAAGGTCTTAGCTAGCTCGAGAAACACTTTACCCATTCATTTAGGATAGTTAGCTCATAGGGCGTTACCCTTCTTTCAATACTCGTAAGGATCCTGCTAGCGTATAGGGGCGCTACCCTCACTAGTATTCATTTCAAGCTTCCTATCACTAAATCTTCAATGGACCAATCTTAGGATTGCTAGCTAATCATGGTGCTTCTTAGGATAGAGTCATTCCTAAGACAAAAATGATGTCTCTTTTGTTTTTATAGTAAAGTTTTACTCAAACTTTACTACAAAGAGAGATAGCTGTAGACATTCAATTTTTACCCTATTTCGTAGTTTTAATTTTTGTTTTTTTTTTTAAAAAAGGGTCTTAATTCGAAAATAAAAATAAATAAAATATATATAGAAGAAAAAAATAAAAAATGATAAAAATACAAAAAAATGAAAAAAAAAAGAAAAATTATAAAGATTTTTTAGGAAAATAGATTTTTTTATAAAGTAAAACGTTTTAGGATCAATCGATTTGATAGCTTTATTTTAGAGAGTTATGTAACTTAAGTATAATTTAATTGTATTGTCTATCAAGATATAGGTTAATAGCTTAATGGATAAGCATTTTAGCATTGCCTTTGAGTTAGTTTAAGTTTACGGGTTCAAATCTCACTAAGCACATGTGTGTTTTTTATTTTATTTTTTCTTCCATTTTGCAAAAAATCAATTGAGCATATGAAATTTGAATTTGACTATAAATCTCATCAAATCTTTATTGTTTTTAAGTGAATTTAATAAAATCATGGCTAAATAATTAGTGAAAATTACAAATTTAATGATGATATTATTAAATCTGATAACATGAAGATTTATAGAAGATTCAATTCCGGATTGAATCTTATTTAAAGGATTTGAAATGAGCTAGAATGATTTATAAAATTTAAGTATGAGTTTTACAATGAACATGTGAAGGGGAAAAAAAAAAAAAAGTTGATTAATCCTAAAAGCTAAACTCGATTATAGGTTACGATCATCCCCATCTTCGTTCGAAGCGGCTACTCTATCTACACTTCCGATCGCCAATTTGTAGCCCTAACTTCACCAATCACTGCATTGCAACTTGCAGCAACTAAAGTACCATGCAGCAGCCAGTCATCCCTATCCTTTGTTCCATCTACGACTGGTGATCAATCTAGCAGCATCCAACTCCAATCTGCAAAATCACTCCCAACGTAGGTCGTACGAGAAGCCGCTGTCATGAACCTACAACACATAGCTCACGCACGCAATGTCCGTTCAGCAACACATAATCCCCAAACACAGTACACATTAAACACATAGTGACAGTCATTGTTGCGACCAACATTGACACCCCATCCATAAGTTGCTCGTGACAACCATACTCTCCAGCACAGTGCATCGATTTGCACAGCATTGACAATAGCATCCAACATCGTACTTCACTGTTGCACACACTATTCATGCCAACTCCAGCACTTTACACGCCATACAATCAGCATAGCCAACGCCCCCACGTTGTAGTGCATGCCCAGCCTACGGTCGCAACATAGCGCGTATGACTGAGCACTTTACATGCCACTATTGATCACTGTTCGCATAACACATACCATCCTCTATCACATACCGAGCAGCTACAACTTTGATCAATAGTACATGCCACTTCACTGATCACCACTGTCTGCCGAAGCATGATGACCAGTCCCACATGAGCACATCGGCCACACATCCATGTACAAGCAATTCCTTCACTGCATAGCCAATTTAGGTTTGATTTTAATTTTTTATATATATTTTATTTTATTTTGTTTATTATTTACTTTATGTTGATTTGTTTAGTGGTTGTTTTTTTTTAGAAATATAAAAAACATATATATATATATATATCTATATCTTAGTTTAGGACTTTTTTTTTGTTTTAGTTTTTTAGGATTTCTCATTTAGAAAAATTATTTTTTTTAGAAAGAAAAATTAATAATGGACTTTTTTTTTTAAATTAGGATGTTTTAGAAATTGTTCTACAAATAAAAATACTCGAAAATTAGAGCCCTTTTAGAGTTTTGTTTGAATAAATTAAATTAATAAACATATACACTCTGTCTTCTTTTTCAAAAATAAAATAAACTAATACACTAACATTTTTGAGAAAGAATTATGGTTGTTTGATTCCGACTAGTGGGTACATATATGCTTTTGGGGCGATGTTTAAAATCTATGAAAATTTAAGGTTTTTTATTTTATTTTATTTTCTTGAAAGTATTAAAAAGGGATAATTTTGAAAAATAAAGCCTAATTTTAGAAAATCTATAGGGGTACCTAATTGTCTCTAATTAGTGCTTTTGAGTTTTATAAATTACAAACCTATATTTTATCTTTAACTCAATTCGACAGGCAAGTGTACCTATTGTTTTATAGCACAGATAAGTATAAGGTTATCTCCACTGGGAAAATGACTTAAATACTAATACTTAATAATTTTTCTATATCTAGCAGTCTAATTTATGAAGTGATTGATTATTAAGACTCTAATTTGTTAACTAAACTACACTAATTCACAAACTAATGTGACTAATACAAGATTATAAGAACAATTATGAACAACACACTTAACATACAGACTTGCTTCACCACTTAGCAAAATATTTTTTATCTTAATATTTGTTATTTGCAAGTAATTACAATATATAAGCATTCTTCTCAGAATTACTTACTTTTAATCCTAATTGTATCTAATGAAATCTCTTCTTAATTAAAAGCCAACTAAAATCGCATTAATGTCATGTTAATGTATTAATTTCCTTAAGGATGCAGTAACTTTCCTAATAATATCTCTATTATTAAGAGTAAGTCGTTCCAATGAACTAGATCTATTCGATAGAATTATCTCTTGACATATTCTATTGAAATCTGTCTTAAGTTGATGTCGTATACTACACCATGCTTAGATTCGTTAAGTGCCATTTATCAAAATTAACAAACATCAAGAAATTACTTTTCCATACACTTGATCATACTAAGTAATGTAGCAAGCCCTAACGGACTACTCACACATGATAAAAGAACAAAATGTATAAACACAATACAAGAGTAACAATGAAATTAACATGAGATGGTAAGAAATATAACTTCGGTTTAAATTCATTGTAGAAATCTTTACAATATACAACAATGAAATCCTGTCACCCCTCTTGAGTCGTTCTGGGAAAATTTATGATACAATATCTAGACAACTATATGTAGGTAAAAAAAAAAAAACAGTCTGGTATAGATACGGATGATTAGGTGTTGTTATGAGATGATGTTTCGAAATGATGTATGATCTGATCTATGTTCTACTCTAAAAATTTTTATATCCTTTTCTCCATAAGTTGTAGTATTTTTATATTCTCTTCGTTAAAAGACTCGAATCTATCCCTTCACGGCACCGCTTGACATTTTTCATGTACTGATTCGTGTGAAAAGGTTGAAAAGAACAGTTGTGCCTCTTTCATCACCCGTGACTCGAGGCGTGATAATCTTGAAATCATATATTCTCTTCAACAATCATGACCGTGATGAATGTCGTGATCTCTTCATCACTTTATTAAATTGCGTTGCACCAGTAACTTTGGTCGTGATCATCCTCTTACTATACAATCATGATCTGGCTGTGATTATCCTCCTGTTATACAATCACAATCTTGATTGGCAAGGGGGATCGTCAGTATTTCCCCAATTACGACCATGATTGAGGACGTGATCAAGGTTGGATTTTTCATTACTTCATTATCATGCCCGTGATTGATACTACTTCACTGCTTTCTTCTCTTTACGGTCATGATTGATTAGAATGTTGTTGTTTTTGTGTATAATTTAATCCCTTGCTCATGATTTACCTGAAATCAATAATTTATATAATTAAGTATCCAAAACTTAAGAATTAAATCACATTTATGATCAATTCTATACCTAAACATGCCTTGAAAGTGTAAAGTAATTTATACTTATCAGTACCCGTTAAGGTTTAATAGGTTAGCTCTTGAATTCGGAACTTTTTGATTTTTATCAAATTAAAATTAAAGATCGGTAGCTAAATTATAATCAATTTACCCAATTGACTACGGTTTCTTTTTTTTCTTTTTCTTGACTCCGATTGAGTAGTGACTCCAAAAGTTTTTTTTTTTAAAGAACCAGAATTACCTAATTTCTCATTTTCTTATTAATACTAAACCCTAACCCATTTAACGTAACTTCCTTAACCACATGAAGCCATTGTAATTCATCTCATTCCAGATAACATACAATAATGGAAACTTTTATACAAATGGGCAATACTTAGAGTATCACAAATTAATATAATGTTTAATTAACAAGTATGTTATTACATCGATAACTTTCATTCTAAAATTGTTACAATATAACACTGTGATTCTATCTCAAATAGTATCTTTGGATTTGATAACTAACTCTACAGTTGATCACTTCTTCTTAAGGAACTTGCTTCAACTAGAGTTCTTGAAGTCTTTCTATACTTCTTGCGATGATTCCTTCTTTAGGCTTCTTTCTAACATAAGGATAAGACAACTTATCCCCTTAGTTTATTGTAAGCTAAGTAAAAGTGGATAAACAAACCATACATAAGTATAAACAATGGCATAGTACACTAGCAAGTAGTAAGTCAAGATATATTATCTTAATATATCCTAGCTAAAAAATAAATACAAATAATGGATACCATGCTCATGCATATGATGTGCATTAATATCGATATCTTAGCCTAGCCTAGTACTCATCTAGTTGGTTAACTTTAATCCAAGCATTTGGATACAAAATCTAGGAACTGGAGGCAACAAGGAGTTGCCTAGGAGTAGGACCGTCTAAACCCAGCCTAGTAGAAACTCCATGAAGTGGTTTAGAAATGCAATTCTATATGCTCGAAAATCCAGCTTCAATAAATCAAGTTATTTACTTGATAAACCAACTTTCATATAAAACCCAACCTAGTGAAATCTCAGTTTTTAGAAAACTTGACTCGTAAGTACTTTTTGTATAATGCCAAAATGCATCAATCATAAAAACCAAGCAATTATTAAGTAATATGAATAAGCTAACTCATTTTACATTTTAGCTTGGCATTTTACATTTTAGCTTGGCCTTTACTTTGTTTCATTTTCATTCCTAAGACCTTAAGTGAACATCTTAGAAGATAAAGTTAGTCCTTAGCTCCTTATCCAAGTTAGTGTTAGTACGAATCTCAGCAACATCACATAATCATTCAGTTATATAATCACAATAATCAATTTCAATATCAAAGCATGTTTCATTCAACAATAATTATCCGAAAAGAAGAATTACATACTCATTACGCAGCATATAACTTAGCATATTCCATTTGACAATATATATACCCAAGAGATCAGAAATAGTCACCAATATCATCAATCAACACGTCATACTTGCATATAACATCAAGCAGATCCACAATAGCTAGGCTAGTTAATGTAAACACCCTATCTTTGCTTTCTTGAGGTTTTAGAAATTTTTAGAATAGACAAAAGGGTCCAAATTTAGAAAATAACAAAAAAATTATAAATTAAAAAAGATGAAATGATAAAAAACACAAAAAAAAGTATCAAAAGTGTTCAAGTCGATTAATCAATTGTTTAGGATCGGATTAAGTAACAATAAAAAATATACATGCAATTTAATAAGTTTAGAGTTTTCAAAATTTTGGGCTTATTGGAAAAATCTTACAATAGAATATTTAAATGGATATTTATTTTGTTTAAAAATATTTTAATGGGATTAATCAAAATAAGATTCTATATTTATTAAATTCAAAAGTGATATTAGAATATATTTAACATGTATATTTTGGGCTCTATTAAAAGCTTAGGTCATTTTAAGGCAAGTTAGATTAAGTTGGGATTAGCCTTGAAAGTAAAATGAAATGTGGGTTGTGTTAATAATTTAAATAAATCTTTATTTTATGCGAAAACATAATATGAAAAGAGTAGCAGCTCAGTTGGATGGCGTCAGCATTTACGAGTTTAAATCCGTTTGGGTTCGAGCTTCATTAAACACAATTTGCGCTTTGGTTTTTTCATTTTCTAGGTCACGTGAGCAGCATGGGACTGCTTCTTCCTCAGACTAGTGTGCGCGAGAGAGAGAAAGAAAGAAGGAGATTGAGTAGATAATAACAAATCTGATTAAATCTTTGTATTTTATAAAAATTCTATCTAAATTATTGTTTTAATGGGATGAAATAAGCAAATTTGTATAAGATAACAATGAATTAGATTCGGAATGGGTTTATAGATTAGAGTTTTATCTAAAATCAGATTTGGGGGTGGGTTAGATTGGAACTGATGTTTTTGATTGTAAAAAATCATGATCATGGTCACAGGATCTTAGATCGAGGGGGAACAATCACTCTCAAACACAATCAATCAGCCGACCCCCAAGCACCAATCATCCTCACACTCTCTTCGTCCACGCGGCGCGCCTGCATCAGATCCGAGCACCCCAACCATTCTTCTTTCACGCGATAGCTGATGTAACCATCAATTCCACAACCCACGCCAACGAACACAGCAGCACTCGACTGAACAGCGACCCTACACTAATAGCAAACTCCATCCTCTTAGCCAACAACCACTCTAACATACATGGCTACACTTCACGATCACTTGTAGCACACCACAACACTCTCTTGCCAATCTCCAGCCGTAAGCATGCAATAGTGATCCACTGCAGAATGCGCCATCAACCCTGATCACTCTCTCTCACTCTATGAATTGCATAAACACGCGACCCACTCTGCAGCCAACACTAACTTCTACCGTGACTTGACGATCACCTCTCGCCTGCCTCAAGTGAAACTCAGTAAACCCACACTTGTGGCTACTGAACATCGAGCTCCCTTAATCACAGTCGTACAGCAGCCATCGTTACGAACCTACACTTCGTCACTGCACATAGTCCATACACACGCCCACCACATCACTAAGTGCTGCTCAATCACACAAGCCACTACAGAGTCCTTCCAACCGCAAATGCACAAACACAATCAACATCCAGCCAAACACATGCCGATCACACGCAAGCCATTGCCACCCCACTGTCCACAACATTCCGATCAGTTACTGCCCGACGCTCTATCCTCTTCGACCGATTGCAGCTGTTCCATCCACGACGTACGACGATCGAATGAGCAGCACAGTAGCAACAATAGTTCCGATTCTTGCTTTGGTTTTGGTTATTTTAGTTGTTTTTTTGTATTTATTATTACATTATTTATTTGTCTTGATTTGTTTAGGTAATTGTTTTAAAGTATAAAAAGAAAAAATATATATATGTAGCTTAGGAAATTTTTTTTAGCATTAGTTTTTTCTTAGGATTTCTCATTTAGAAAAATTATATTTTAAAAAAAAAATTAATAAAAAAACTAGGACGTTTTAGAGAGTTTTTTATAAAATAAAAATATTCAAAAATTAAGATTCTTTTAGAATTTTCTTTGAATAAATTAAATTGATAAACATGTAAATTTGATCGGTTTTCAAAAATTAAAACAAATTAACATATGAAAGTTTTCGAAAAGAACTATTGACGTCTTGTAAATACCTTATTAGTCTCTTTTTACTTTTGATTCAAGTTTTAAAAAAATTTAACAAAAATTGAAAAAAGAAAATATAATAATAAGAGTGTCGAGTCGAGTCGAGTTAGTCGAATCGGACAATGGTTAAAGATGTATATTCAATTTAATAAATTCCAAGTCTTAAACAATCGTGCTTCATTTACAAATATTTTTTGTCTAGCCTAATATAAAGATGGTTTTTATCTAATTTATATTGAGCTAAATAAATTTAGGAATTATTAAATGGGTTAACGTATATATTGGACTAAATTAAAATTGACTGAATCGAGCCAAGATAGAAATCCTAAATCAATTGAAGATTTCTAGAATCTTGATTGAATCTAATGCATTTAATGAATCTAAATTGGTTATCATCGTTGGATTTGTTAAGATTGAATCTTTGTAATAAAAAGATATAAAAAATTCAAGTTTATGGTTCATAAATAATGGACATTGGGCTATAAAAAGGATACATTTTCACAATTGATAATTGCATGAACACATACTTCCAGATTATTCACACACACACAATTGAATCACATACATACCTCATTTACTTATACAACATTTCAAACCACACAACACGTCACTCAATCTTTACATCCACACATAAATCATCGATATAGCTCATACGTCGCTATCACAATACATAGCTCATGCAAACTTCACGCCGTAGTTATACTTAAACACAATTCACTCATGTCTATTATTATAAACTACTCCCTCACGTACAATACACACTGTCTATGTTGATTTGATACACCTAACTTCATATGTCGACACAACCCCATACATCCACTTCATGGTCAATACAACACACATGCTTGCACTTCATACCGCAGCACTATCCATGAACACAAGTAGGACTCGAATTCGACCCATACATAAGCCGATTCGACTCAACCAGTTAGATGGTTTTGGATTTTATTCTCTTTTGTTTTTTTTTTTAATAATTATTATTATTGTGGTTATTTAGTTGTTTTAATTAGTTTAGTAATGTTAGTTCTTTTTATAAATTTGTTTTTACTAACTTTATTTTTTTTTCTAATATAGGTACTTAGTTTTAGCTTTTTTTTTTAGTTATTGTTAACTTCGTTAATATTTTGTACTTTTAATATGTAGTATTAATTTTTACAAAGTTGTATAATTTAGTTGGTTTATTTACATCAAATAAGTACTAACATTGTTTATTTTTATTTATTTAGTTTTTTTGTAGGTCTAAATGTTAATTTTGATTAGTTGATTTTTAGCACGTTATCATTTTTTTTAAATAATAACATATATTTTTGCATAGATATTGCATTTTTAGAAATATCACATTTGTGAAAATTGCATATTTTAGCAAGTTATCATAAAATTGCATTTGTAGGCTGTTAGGGATTTTTCAAGAATAAAAAAAAAAAATCTTTTTGTCACTTATTTAGTTTTCATAAAATAAAAAATTTTCAATTGGCATTTTTTCTTTGGTTTAAACGTTTTATCTATAATTCAAACATCTTTTTCAAGGTTTAAGCTTCTTTTTCATTATCTATTCTATGGTCTAAGTGTCTTATCTATAGTTTAAATATCTTTTTTATGGTTTAAGCATCTTTTTTAAGGTTTAGGCTTTTTATCTATTGTTTAGGCATATTTTTTATAATGCAGATATCTTTTTCATGGTTAGGCATATTATTAATAGTAATTGCAATTTTTTTTCATAAAATGACACATTTTTCATGATAATTGCATATTAGTATAATTTCATAAAATTTTTATCTTTTATTTATTTATTTTCTCTCATTTAGGTGCTTTAGGATTTTTTTTGTTTAAGTTTTGTCACATAGTAAGTTTTTCCAAAAATAAAAAATATTAACTTGGAGTCTTTTTAAAAATTAAGTCTTTAGGTTTTTTATTTAATTGTGAATAAAAATTAGTTTTTTTAGGATTTTTTTAATAAAAATAAATTGATTAAAAAACATAAACCTAGCTTAATTTTCAAATTAAAAAGGATCAATCGACTAAATATTTTATAAAAAAAACAAAACTATGTTGATTTGATTTTGACTAGCGAGTAAGTGGGTATCTCCAAGACAACAAAAAAAATATAAAACTTTTTTTTTTTGTTTGTTTAAAAAATTCATCTTGATTATATTTTTGTATATTTGTACATAGCTTAGCATTTTTAGAAAAAAATATAGAAAATAAAAGTTGATTAGTTTTTTTTTTTTTTTTATCTTTACATGGTGACTTTTTATTTTAATAGGTTAACTCCCGAATTTAGATTTTCTGGTCAAATTTTATAAAAAATTAATTTTTTTAAGAAAATTCGTAAACTAGTGACCTTAATTTGACTTTTTACTAGTTTAATTGATTGGTGACTTCGATTTTTTTAAAATATTTTTTTTAAAGAAAAATGTTTCCTTAATTTGATATTGAGTAATTTGTATCAAGTAGGTTGGGCTTAATATACATTAAGTTAAAGAAAATCAAAATAGGGCTTGATACGTTTAATCTTGACTAACAGGTACCTAGGCACATCCGGGGTAACGTAAAATCTATAAAAACTTAGGTTTATTTATTTTATTTTTATTAAAAATATTTTAAAAAGATAATTTTGAAGAATAAGCCTAATTTTGAAAAAGTGATAGTGGTACCCATTAGGATTTAATAGGTAGCCCTCGAATTCGGAATCCTTTGGTTTTTATCAAATTGAAATCAAAGACCGGTTGTTAAATTGTAGTTAATTCACTCAATCAAATTCAATTTCTTTTTTTTTTTCTTTACTTCGGTCGGATGGTGACTTCAAAATTTTTTTTCAAAAAAGAAAACCAAAATTTCCTAATTTTTCTAGTCGATGATTAATATTAAATGAGTTAATATTTAGAATTAATTGGAAAATGGGAAATAAAATTTGAAATAGAAAACAAAGAAAATCAGCCTTGATAGCTTGGCGATTCTACTGAAGATGTTAAAAGGGCTAACCATTAGAATTTGCTAAAATTAGGATTATTTTTTAAAGAAAAAAAATACTTGAGTTGATTATTTTATTTTATACTAACATGTTTGTTGTAGCTCGTCTAAGGGGGTTGTTTTGGGTTATTTCTTGCTTTATTTTTTTTTTTGTATCATAAATAGATGGTATATACGGTCAGAACTAGGTCATCTTATGACCTTAGAAGGAAAGCTATTGTGTAGGCTTTGGATATTGTGGGATAACCACCTTTCGGGGTTGATTAAGCTACCTCACTCAAGTTAAGATGTGACCATAGAACCATTAATTTGAAAAACGCGGTGATCGCATAACTTGAAGACCTATAGAACCCACCTTTTATATACATGAAAACCTTTTTAAAAAATTTGTGAGAACTCATAATGTGGTAGACTTAAATGAATAGGGGCAGTTGTGAAGCTATATTTCCTTGCATTTTCCTTATATTTTCCTGAATAATCCCATTGTAATATTTCCCTATAATAATTCCATGTAAGTTTAGAATAGGCTTTGATTGTAATTTTATTTTTTCTTTAGTTAAGTATGACTAGGTCAAGTTAAGGGGCTTTCGAAGAGATTCATGTCCACGCACCTTATTAGTTTAAAAAATTACTCCAGATGTGGTTCTGACTTTTCAGCCTAGATCAGCAAGAATTTATCAAAAATAAGATTAGGCTTATCCTGTCCTTGCAGAAGATCCCTATGAATATTATCTTAGTACGGGCCTTAGTATATCTATGAGAACCTAAATCTATTGCTTTTTGTTTGGGCCCACATCAGTTGAGCCCAACCCTTGAGGAGTACTTTTAATTGTTATGGGCCCCTGCTATTACATATGATATCTACATCCTAGACTTCGAAGCTGCAGCACCAAAGATCTTTAGTAAGTCGTTAGAAGCTAGAAAATCTAAGATAAAATGCGTTTTAGTTCAAGGGAAGACCATTCGGATAGAGGACGTTATGGACTGGTTTTCTATCGAGCTGAAACATAAAGATAAATGGGATATTTTTTGTATAAACCTGGAAGCCTGGCTCCAGCACCGAGTTAATGCCTATATCTTGGTGGTCTTCAACACCATTCTATTCCCTAATGATAGATGCTAGGTCTACTTTAGAGTTGCAGAAATTGTAACCTAGTTCCTTGAAGAGAAGTCATATGTCCCTACCCTCTTGGCTGAACAAATCTGATCGTTAAGTCATCTTAAAAAGAAGAAACGTAGAGATTTGAAGACTAATATGGTTCTACTTACGGTCTGGTTCATTAGTCACATGAGAAGCTACCAACTTGATTTCAATCGGGCCAATTTCACACAGCGATACGACCTCATCAAGTCTTTTGAAGAATGAATTGAGCTACCTGAAGGATAGCCACCTGTTACTGGGTTCAGTATTTTCAAGGTATGAAAGTTGAAGAACTACTGTAGACCCTTAAGTGGTTTGCAAGTAAGGAAATGGTAAAAGAATGTAAAGTTTTCAAGGTAGCACCTCTGATCAGCTTCAACCTCTATACTAGATACATTCCGGCTAATGGACTTACTCAAGACACAATTCCTAAGTTATCAATGGCAACTGTCTCACTTGACTTTCATAACCCCAACGTATTGGTGGTTGACAAAGTGGCCAAACTTATAATCATCTAAGCTCTTTGGTATACAAGGAAGACCACCCTTACCACTAAAGGGATACCAGGAAGAAGTTAGACAACCAAAGGACTACTCTATTACCAACTGAAGAAGCTAAAAGACATGGAAGAGACAAAGGAGAAAGAAGAAGTCTAAGTTGAAGCTGAACCTAAGAAAACAAGTGAAAGAGAGTAGGAGTTGAAAGCCTGCTATGAGGAATATCATCAAAGGATAAAAATACTAGAAGCACAGCCGAAAAAGATTAAGGGTAAGGAAGCAGGGGCTCCCAAAATTCGGAAGAGGAAGAAAACTCAAGACAAGCCTAATAGCCATAAGAAGAATAGGTCATAGTTTTTATTTTCTCTTTTTTTTTTTCTTTTTGCTTTCTTTAGGAATTCTTTTTCAAATGAAATAAGTGATGTAAAGCTTCACAATTGCAAAGATTAATAAAAATTAGTTAGGTTCTGCTACATTAAAGGTCTCTTGCTAATTTAAATTTCCTTGCATCTATGTGTCTTCATATTCATGTTTGGTAATTTCTAAACGTTAGGTTTTGCTACTCTGTAAAATATCACCCTTCTTTTCTTAAGTGATCAAAAGTGAAAAAAAAAAAAAAACAAACAAAACAACAAAACAAAAAGAATCAAACCTGTAAAATAATTTCAAGTAGTTGCCATTATGCCAAGTATTCTACTAGTCAGGAATATTCATTCTTTTAAATAGATTAGCAATTTATAAATAGCCATTCTCATTTAGAATAAATAGGATTTAGAAATTTTCGTTGTTTAGTCTTTTATTCTTCATTCTTTAGAATTCCTTTTTTGTAAATAGACCCTCAATAGTGTTGTTCTATATGTAAATAAATTCTCTAGGCTTGTATATAGAATCTTAAGAAAGTAATCCCCCATTTATAATTTGATCACTTAGTCTCTATAACATAAAAGCCCTCTCTCTTTCTCTTTCTCTTTCTCTCTCTCAAAAAGAAAAAAAAAAACAAAAAAGAAGGAAAAAAAAGAAGAAGTTGCTAACAGTTATAAATCCTTATGAGACTTGGGACGAACAAGAACCACATGGTTCGTTAAGGCAACCGACCAAGCATAAACCCCTGACCCATCAAGGTAGCCAAACCGACTCAAAACCCTTGAGCCATCAAGTCTAACCATGAACCAAGTCAAAACTTGAAGCTATGAAACACCATCCTAAACTTGGTCCTTGGTACAAACAAAAAGGGCAATTTACAGTCCCTTTTACCTCAAAAGATGTCAATGTTGGCTCATTCGACTTTAAAGAATCGGACCCGAAATCACACATGGAAGTTAAGGGGCAATAAGACTTATAAGTCTAGGAAAAGTACGTAGCATTTTGAATTGGGGCATGTTTTAAGAAATTGGGGGGCAAGGTCAATCTCTACCTTGGGGCAAATCATCTCTGACCTAAGGAATTAGTAAATCATTTCTAGAAAGAGTTTAGAATGAAAAGAGGTAAGCTATATCCTACATACTAACCCTTAAACACTTCGAGAGATGAGAGACATCATGGTGAGGGATTTTTAGACTCATTCCTTAAAGAAGGTCTATTTTGAATTTGATACACAAATTAAAATGAAGTTAGGTATTTATTCTCAATTCTCAAACACAATTATCCTTTGTTAATCTCATTGAACTAATTTGGAGTGCTTTTAAATATGAACCTTGTTAAGAACAACTCTATAATAGGGAAATTCAGAGGTTAAGGTCATTGATTAGGAGAGAATAATAAACCTAGTTTATGCTTACCTTAGTAATAACAATTGAAGGATAACTTTTATTTTTGATAAATTGTTTTCTTTGAAGAAGAGTCAAACACCTCAAGACTACATATATCTTACCTAAGCTCATACACTTGGAACCCATGGATTTAAGACCTTGATTGATCTAAAGATAAAAACTCAACAAAAGAGATAATTACTTCTGGGGAAAGAAAAGCAAGAAATAATGGGGTAAAAAATAAAAAAAAAAAGCGAGAGAGAAGAAAGAAAGAAAAAAAAAAAACCCAGAAGAAAGGCTTGAACATTGGGCTTGAGAAAATTCCTTAACCAAAGAAGCTCCAGAAGCCTAAGATACTCTAAAAACACAAAGTCCTAAATCATTCCTAACCGCTAACACAAAACCCCATATTTATTTCAGAATCACGCTCCAAATTACAAACACAAAACCTTCCTATCGATCCTAAATCACAAAAGACCTCCCCACTCACAATACCTCCCATACTTAATAAAAGCTCTTATGACCTTGAAGAATAATTTATCTTTAATAAAAATTATTTTTAAAATTGGGGCAAACACACATTTGGTTCTTTCCTAAGGGTTCTTGACTTGTATACCTGAGTTAAATAAAAGTATTTCTTTTAAAATAGGCCCTCTCATTATTCCCTTTTGAAACCATTTGACCAAAAGCTCGATTTACAATACTGAACCCAAAAAGACTTAACGAATTGACCAAAGTGTATCACTTGCAAATTGGACTATAATTTTTGGAATGATAATCAAGAGTGAAATCTGGATCGAGAGTGCGCAAGGAAGTCTTCTTCAATTGAACTAATCGTAAGTTACCTTTTTCTTAGGAAATGAGTGTCTAAAATCATAAGGCCTCACCAAGAAGCTTAGTATCAAGGCTAAGCACTAAGACGGATATGAGATGCCCCATATAGTTGCTAAGGAAGGGGATGGTTATAGCACTTGTTTCTTAGATAAGAATTTGTATTCGTTAGTAGACTTTCAAAAAAAAAAAACAAAAAAAAAAGAGAGACAGAAGAAGAAAAGGAAAAAGAGGGAGATAAAGTAAAGGCTTGTTACAAGCTTTTCCATCAATGTTGACTCAAGTGGCTAAATGTTCAGTTCATATCATCTACTTTTAAGTCATCCTCCCTGATGTGGCTTTTCAAAATAAAGAACCTTATCTCTAAAGCCTTTTTTGTCACGTATGGTTTTCACCAAAGTCCTTGTGTAAATTTCTTAAGTTAAAAAGTTTTTCGAATTGGTTATGTCCCTTAGTTTTACTTCTTCAACTGCTATATAAGGTTTTAGCTAGCTCGTAAGGTGCTTACTATTCATTCATTTCCTTTTAAGGCTCAACTAGCTTATAGAGCGCTATCTTAATCTACATTTTTCTTTAAAGTTTTAGCTAGCTCAAGAAGTACTTTACCCATTCACTTAGGTTAGTCAGCTTAAAGGAGTACAAACAGGTTTTCATTTAGGGTCATAGCCAGCTCAAAGAGCGCTTTACCCATTTACTTAGGTTAGTCAGCTCAGAGGAGCATGATTAGGTTTTTATTTAGGATCTTAGCTTACTCAAGGAGTACTTTACCTATTCACCTAGATTAGTCAGCTTAGAGGAGCATGATCGGGTTTTGATTTAGGGTCTTAGCCAGCTTAAGGAGCACTTTGCCCATTCACCTAAGTTAGTTAACTTAAAGGAGCACGACTAAGTTTTCATTTAGGGTCTTAGATAGCTCAAGGTATGGTTTGCCCATTCACTTAGGTTAGTCAGCTCAGAAGAGCATGACTAGGTTTTCATTTAGGGTGTAGTCAGCTCAAGAAGCACTTTGCTCATTCACTTAGGTTAGTTAGCTCAAATAAGCATGACTAGGTTTTCATTTAGGGTCTTAGGAAGCTCAAGGAGTGATTTGCCCATTCACTTAGGTTAGTCAGCTCAGAGGAGCATGATTAGGTTTTCATTTAGGGTCTTAGCCAGCTTAAGAAGGCTTTGCCCATTTACTTAGGTTAGTCAGCTCAGAAAAGTACGACCAAGTTTTCAGTTAGGTTCTTAGCTAGCTCAAGGAGCTCTTTGCCCATTCACCTAGGTTAATTAGCTTAGGAGAGCACGACTAGGTTTTCAGTTAGGGTCTTAGTTAGCTCAAGGAGCGCTTTGCCTATTTACATATGTTAGTTAGCTCACAGGGCACTACCTTCCTTATAATATCTTTTAGGGTCTTAGCTAGCTTAAGAAGTGTTTTGCCCATTCACTTAGGTTAGCCAGCTCATAGAGTGCTTTCAATACTTTTAGGGTTCTTGTTAGCTCATAAGGGCGCTACCCTTACCACCTTTCTTTTTGAGTTTTTTAATTACCAAATCTTTAGCGGATTAAGCCTAGGATAGCTAGCTAGTTGTAGCGCTTCTTAGGATCAAGTTATCCATAAGGCAAAAATGGTGTATCTTTTGTCTTTATAGTAAAACTTTACTCAAACTTCACCACAAAAAGAGGTAGCTGTAGACACTTTATTTTTTTCCTCTTAAAGTTTTAGAAATTTTTAAAATAGGCAAAAGGGTCCAAATTCAAAAAATAATGAAAAATAAAAAATTAAAAAAAAAAAGAAATGATAAAAAGCATAAAAAAAAATACAAAGTGTTAAAGGTGTTCAAGTCGGCCAATCAGTTGTTTAGGATTATGGTGGAACCGACAACTTCACTGATATCCTCTTCAAATACACCTATGACAAAATATGGAAAAAACAACCTGTGAAGATTAACCATATCACTATGACTTGATTGGCTTCAATGGGGGAATTGTCTGACTGAAGGACATCACCACATTAAATACGAAACTTAATGACGATGAAATGTCACTTAAAGAAACGTTTGCCTTTTTAATAACCACAACTTTAAACCTTGTGTATAACTATAAATAAGGATATTCTTGGTCAAGGAAACACTTTTACATCCTTGATACTTTGAGTCTTCTTCTTTCTATTTCAATCCTTCTATAATCTTTCGAATTCTTCAACAAGATTTTCAACTTCCTTAATAGTTGGAGGTGTGGAACAATCAGCATCGTCTTCTTCATCTTACACCCTTAACTGATAGCAAAGTGAGGATACCTAGGGGGAGTCTCCTGGATTGATGATGCCAATAGAAGAGATAAGCAACTAATGGAATTATATGGTTGTAGTGATTAGGTTGAATGTATACATAGAATTTTGAAGGGCTTGGTTCATTTCATTTGGATGAATCCCATCACACTTCAACCATATGATAACCAAATGATACCCTGACAGCTGATGCTCTTGAAAGAGCAATCCAAAATGAAGGCTTATATGTTGCTTAGGAGAAGGTGCAAAAGTATTTTGGCGTAAAGAAAGTTCTTGAAAAGGAAGAAGTAAAGGAAGGTATAGACCTTATCTTTTGTTGTTGCAAGGTAAATTAGTTGTGGGGGAGCTGTTCATTAGCTAATGGTATGGGGAAGAATAGTTCAAGGTGCTATAAGAAGAATATGTAGAATTAAATATGCTTAATACTTTTTACAGAGAGCTTACCCCTACAAAGAGCATATATATGACATTAATGTTAGAGACCTTTCATATGGAAGAGTTCCCTACTACATATAACTTATTGTAAGGACTATGGCCTTGCATAGATTATTGACACAATTATTAGACACCTATTGGAGGCTTAACTTGCTATGGCAAGTTGAGATACTACAGTGATCAAATCCTTACTTTCTATTTTTGTGGATTAGTTCCCTACAATGGACTGGTATTGCAACTAGTAGCAATCTATTGCAAGGATCTTGTTTCTTATGAAAACCTTTATGTGAACTTATTTCTTATAAAAATCACTATAATAAAAATGGATTAGTAGCAATCTATTGCAAGATCCTTACATACTAAAATTAAAGTTTAAAGAGGTTATGAGAATTATTTGCTAATTTATGAAAGTTTAGGAGGTCAAAAACCTCATTTTGAAAGTTCAAGGGATTAATCCACACCTACATCAAAGTTTAGAGAGATTTTTTTGTAATTTCCTCCTAATTTAATATGATATTATACCATTAGTTCACCTTGTATTCAATTAATTGGTTCATTCAATATGCTCATATAAATGAATTGAAGTTCGTAAATAAAGCCAAACACAAATAACAAGATATTGAAACCAATTTATAATTTCAACGGTATGGTAATAAAAACTAAGTATAGTTATCATTGAAAAACACGTAGACGATAAATCTCTTCTATAAAGTGATTATTACTATTCCTTTAATAACCATTTCTTAAGTTCAGCTCCACTTTGTTGCTGTCAAGACATGGTGGAGATTCGCTTTTCCACTCATAGGACTGCTATCATCAGCATAATCTAAAATAAATATAGCTTAATTATTTTTCTGTTTAGGCAATAAAGAAACCATAGCCTTAAAAACAAAGGACAAGGAGTGCTTCACCAGTTTAATCTTGGTTAGTCAGCTCATAGGGGAACAACCAAATACTCAATATCTCTTTAGGGTTTTAAGTAGCTCAAGAAGCACTTCACCTATTTAATCTTGGTTAGTAATCTTATAAGAGCATGACCAAGTCCTCAACATTTCTTTAGGGTCTTAGCTAACTTAACGAGCGCTTTGCTCGTCTCATCTTAGTTAGTTTGCTCATAGGGGCACAACTAAGTCCTTAATATCTCTTTAGGGTCTTAGCCAGCTCAAGGAGTGTTTCGTCCATCTCATCTTAGTTAGTCAGCTCATAGGGGCACGACTAAGTCCTCAATATTTCTTTAGGGTCTTAACTAACTTAAGGAATGCTTCACCTTATTTTATCTTGGTTAGTCAGCTTATAGGGGTACAACCAAGTCTTCAATATCTCATTAGGGTTTTAGCCAACTTAAAGAGTGCTTCGCTCATCTCATCCAAGTTAGTCTGCCTATAGGGGTATGACCATGTCCTCAATATTTCTTTAGGATCTTAGCTAGCTTAAAAAGCGGTTCGCCCGTTTAATCTTGGTTAGTCAACTCAAAGGGGCATGACCAAGTCCTTAATATTTCTTTAGAGTCTTAGCTAGCTTAAGGAGCATTTCACTTGTTTCATCATGGTTAGTCAGCTCATAGGAGCATGACCAAGTCCTCAATATTTCTTTAAGATCTTAGCCAGCTCAAGGAGTGCTTCACCCGTCTTAACATGGTTAGTTAACTCATAGGGGCACGATTAAGTCCTTGATATCTCTTTAGGGTCTTAGTTAGCTTAAGGAGTGCTTTGCCAGTCTCATTATGGTTAGTCAACTCATAGGGGCACGACTAAGTCCTTGATATCTCTTTAGGGTCTTTAGCCAACTTAAGGAGAGCTTCATCCGTTTCATCTTGGTTAGTCAGCTCATAAGGGTATGACCAAATCCTCAATATCTCTTTAGGGTCTTAGCCAACTCAAGTAGCGCTTCTCCTGTTTAATCTTGGTAAGTTAGCTCATAGGGGTATGACTAAATCCTTAATATCTCTTTAAGGTCTTAGTTAGCTCAAGAAGCGCTTCGCTCATCTCATCTTGGTTAGTTAGCTTATAGGAGCACGACTAAGTCTTTAATATCTCATTAGGGTCTTAGCCAGCTCAAAGAGTGCTTCACCCGTCTCATCTTGGTAAGTCATCCCATAGGGGTACAACTAAGTCCTTAATATTTTTTTAGGGTCTTAACTAGTTTAAGGAGCACTTCGCTCAATTAATCTTGGTTAGTCAGCTTAAAGGGGCATGACCAAGTCCTCGATATTTCTTTAGGGTCTTAACCAGCTTAAGAAGCATTTCGCCCATTTAATCTTGGTTAGTCAGCTCATATGGGCATGACTAAGTCTTCAGTATTTTTTTAGGGTCTCAGCTAGCTTAAGGAGTGCTTCGCCCGTCTCATCTTGGTTAGTTAACTCATAAGGGCATGACTGAGTCTTCGATATCTCTTTAAGGTCTTAGCCAGCTTAAGAAGAGGTTCACCCGTTTCATTTTGGTTAGTCAGCTCATAGGGGTATAACCAAATTCTCAATATCTCTTTAGGCTCTTAATCAGCTCAAGGAGTACTTCACCTATTTAATCTTGGTTAGTCAGCTTATAGAAGTATGATCAAGTCCTCAATATTTTTTTAGGGTCTTAACTAACTTAAGGAGCACTTCGCCCGTCTCATCTTGGTTAGTCAGCTCTTAAGGATATGACTAAGTCCTCGATATCTCTTTAAGGTCTTAGCCAGCTTAAGGAGAAGTTCGCTAGTTTCATCTTAGTTAGTTAGCTCATAGGGGTACAATCAAATTCTCAATATCTCTTTACGGTCTTAACTAGCTTAAGGAGCACTTTGCTTGTTTAATCTTGGTTAGTGTACATCATCAGCTAACTCATCATTAGATAAAATTTTAGTTTAACAACATGCTAAATATTCAGCGATTTTCCATTTTCAATCATGTTATAACTTTTTTTAGCTACCAGCGAAATTTCCTCGTAACAAAATTAAAAAGAGCTATATTGTAACTAAAATCAAATAACTACTAAATATTTAGCCAACCATGTAAAAAACGTGCTAATTAATATTTATCTTTGAGTTAGCAAGTGAGCAAGCTACATGAGATAAAAGATCTTCTTTCTATTGAAAGCATCAAGCATCTAAGTACGAATCCCATTTCGTATCAAGATGAGTGTTCTCCTATTCCGACTTCTTCTTAGATCACTATTTGACTTGCATTGTACATCACCTTGAAGACAATATCAACAAACATGGAAAGACAAAGCATTGGGAAGGTAATGATGATGATGTCGGTGTAGATGATTATGAGATTGAGGTTCCCTTTCAACTCTCCATCTAAGATTAAGAAAATTGTTCACAGAATGAGGTAACCTTAGTGGACCATAATGGTAGCCATAAACCTCGTAAGCTTTATCTAGAAGCGGCTTGAATAGTGAGTGGTATAGATATGATATTGGTATTACAAATCTTTGAGACCCTTGATCATCTTCTTCTTCCAATCCCACTTCAACAGCTAGCCGTCCTTTCTTCATCATCATCTTCTGTTTTTCTTTTGGTGTGAATACAAGGTTGTAGTTGTAAATATATTACACAAGTTTTATGTAGCGTAGGGACAAGAGCACAAGTTGAAGATTATATGTGGTGAAAGCTTGCTTTTATAGGCAGAGACTAAAGTCAAGATCACTTTAAATAACTACAGCTAGTTTTTCCATGCTTTTTCATGGAATGAAGAAAGAAGATTTAACCAAAAAAAAAAAAAAAAAACACAGAACAACTACAGCTGGTTGTATCTCTACTCATTTTATATGTTATGTTATTTGATATATAGAATATTTGGAATCTCCATATGAAAGATACCTTTACGTAGGATCTGTTTTTACTTTTTTTTTTTTTTTAATTACAATGAAAGAGAAGGAATTCAAATTTAATCTATCCAACTTAAAAGATTAATATTTATACTATTAGGTTATAAAATCGTTAGCTGATTTTCTAAATATTAATAAATTATAAAGATTATATTTATTTTCAAATGTAATTATTTATTTTTTCTGGATTTTAGAAATGGAAGGGACATGAAAAATTTTGGGTTTTTTGCTATTGGGTTTGATTATTTTAATGAAAATGGAAAATGGGGAGTACAACCAAACAAAATAGCCCACCAATGTGCTCTCGCCGAAATTTACGTTCCGGGTTGGGTGACTTATCATATAATTGGGAAAATTTACTTCCAAATCAGGAGTCCGGTTCTTTTAGAAAAGCAAAAAGCATGAAAGGGTATTTCCGGTTTGATCATAATATATGAGAGAGGGAGAGAGATTAGAAAATTTTCCTTCTTTTAGAAAAGGGGAATGTGATTTCTTCAATAAAATTTTACATCTCAACTAGGCTAAGAAATTTTGTATCATCAGATTGATCTTCTTTTTATCTGTTTACTTCCACCAATATATATACTAAAACGAAGCAATACGGTCCTACTTTCTCAGCAAACTCTCGTTAAAAACATCGATAAATTAGATATCATAGTGTTATTTTATGAGATAAACCAAACAAGAGTTTTATTCTTTACACTTTGATACTCGATATGGAATAGCAATGAGCACTAAATAACATTACCACCTTACAATAACGTGCCTTGAAGTTCCGCAATACCTTCTACTAATTTTAGCGTTTCAGAAAATTACAACGGTAATGTCTCGTTCCACTAAACAGAGTTGTACTTCATCCTTATTATTTTCCTAAAACTTTAATTAAGCTTTTAGTATTACCTATCTTTGGCTATCTATCTATCTATATATATTTAATTTATTTTTCTCTTGCCAACATTCTCTCTCTATATTTTATTATCTATGTATCAATATGCTTCTGACAATATCTTATTCTCTATGTACATATATTCTATTAATTCTTCTATTGTATCAAGCTTCTGAATGTCTTTTTATGTCTCCCACGTTCTCTCTATTATGACATAACCGAGGGGCGAAAGTAGTGTTGATGGGTAATTTAGTACCTGCTCACCCCATCCCCCACAACTGACCATCCTAAAATCTGGGCTAAGTTCACTTTAGTGCATAACCTGGCTTCATCTCCTACCCTCTGAGTAAGGGACTTTTGATCTTTCACTCCTACTCTCTTTCTATTAAGATTTTACTTCATTTAACACCTTCACTAACTTAAATATCAAAATGGTCCCACAGAAAGCAAACTTTGACATTTCAAGCTTTTCCTCACTTTTCGAGCTATACACATGAAAGACCATGGCTGGGCTGCTACCGTTGTAATTCCATAATGTACGCTGAGCCTCATTACCAAGCTAACAAGCTGACCTCAAGCACGTACGCTTAAGTGCAGCAGGAAGTTTGAGCTCTTCACAAGCCAGCACTTACCAACAATGTACACTCCAGCCACCACATTCCTGAGCTATTACACCATCTCGAGATTCATATAGCAGCTATGGATACGAACATAACATTGACCGAGCTCCAAAGTCGGTAGCCAAGCAATCGATCTCCGAAGGACATGCCGTTCTGTTTTAATAGCCAAATAGCAGGCAGCCATGGTATCTTGTAAGGCATGCCGAGCCCAATCCACATGCCAAATTTAATTTCATGCCCAGGTTGTCTATTGCTGAGCCTATACAGACGGAAACCCGGGCTTCATTACACTACTGAGCGCTCCTAGCTGCTTGAAAGGATAGCCAAACGACACTAGTACCGAGCTATATGTAGACAAAAATTTGAATTCCTTTTGGACTAAGACACATTGGAGAACCCGAGCTCAACATTTGCAGACCAGAGCTCCATGCAACTCCGGATAACGTGGGCTACTTTAGCAGAAAAATGCCGAGCTTTATGTACGTTCGAGCTCCACACAAGCTATCATACTGAGCTAAACTCCATTTCTCGAGCTTTGTGACATTGGTTTTGGCCAACGTTCTCGATAAGCTTCGGCTTTCCAAAAAGCCCAAGCTTGATAAGTTCCCATGTGTGCGCAATAGTTCATAACAAAAATATGGCAAAGATTCATCGGAAGCCCACTCATGACAAAGATTCAACTCTCATTACTGAATTTTCGGCAATGACAGAGGTGGAAGGGGAAAGAGGCATTGCAAGCATTTTCTTAGATAATCTCATATTGGAAATATCCGAATTGCTTGAGTAATTTTGACATACCTAGGCACTGAGGAAATTCCACGGTAATGAAACTGGGGACTATCCTCGAGAGTTAGGTCCAGGCTCGGCTCAAAAACGCCTAACGAATTAAAACTAACAAGACTAAAATTTTAGGTGCTGGGAAAATCTCAAGGCAATAAAACTCCGGAAGATCCTTGAGAGATGGGGCCCTAAGCCCAGTTTAGGACCGTTTAGCTACTTACAAGTACTGAAATTAACTCTAGGGGCAAATAAGCCTGACGCAAATCACAAGATCGTGGCCCTTAAACCTAGGCACTAAATGCTATAGTTTAACTCGGTAACCTATAAGTTGATGCTCGAAAATCCGAAGCTAGTAAGTCTAGATATAATCAAGTGACCCAAAACAGCAAATGCTCGAATCCTTAAGGATCTTAGGTAAGGAAAATCTTGACGTGTGAAAAGCTCGAAAATGTGAAATCCCAATCTTTGACTCACTACCATGGACACAGGATAGTGGGTTACTTTTATTGCACATGGATCTAGAGCATATAGCTGGGGAAATAAAAATAGGGTTAAAGTATCATTGTAGCTTAGTGAATGATTAACATTTAAACGATTTTCAAACATGCAACTTAGGACTGATAAGCCAAGCACCACTTGGGAGATTTTATAATCTAATAGGTGATAACAAGTGAGACATTGAGAAGGAATATACCTAAAAGAAAATAAAAATTAGAATAGCTCTATAATGATGAGACCAACTTCTTCTTACCCCGAATTAATCCAACTTGCGAGAATCATCAGGGAACAACAACGAATGGAAACTGAAATAAATAATTTAGCTACAAGAGATTTCGATGGAAAGTTTGCAATCAATTTAGACAAGTGCAAACCAAGTCTAATCGTATTCCTTTTCGATAACGTAAGATGTTGAGTAAAATTAAAATGAGTATCCAACATTATTCTAAAGTAACATGCTACCACATGTAGAAATTTAAGGCTAAGTTAAGGTAAGTATTATTTTGTTAATATTTTGATGTTGTCATTCTCATAGATTTAAATAATGAAGTGTGAGACTTATTAAATAGATAAAATTACTCATGATTAGGAACTTATAGTTATTTTGGCATTTTAAGTCAAAGATTTATTCTAGATAGCTTGTTGTTAGTATGAATATGTGTGGTTCACAAATTAAGTTTGTTTATATTAAATCAATGCCTTAACATGATTTGTTGCAAATTTTGAATACAGAACCTACATCTTTCCTTAATGTTGGAACCAACAACCACCAAGAGGTTTGTTTTTTCAAATAAAACTAAAGTCAAAAACTCATATTTACGACCTCTATGTTTTTATGAACTCAACTATACAAGAAATTTTGCATAACTTATAATGTATATGATAAATATTGTTCTACAATGACTTTTTGAAATTTCAAAATGACTTTATGAATTAAATTTACATTTCAATATAATCGAAACGATATATTATAATTGATATTTTGGTAATATATATATATATGTATATAAAAGTTACTTGAAATATTGTTTTAATATGAACATCTATATATAATAATTTCTAATAGAAGTCACTTTTCCTTGGGTAGATTATTTGTTAAATTGTGTTTGTATATGTATATATTATTTTAAGTATGTTCCACACATGCTAGAAAGTGGATAAGAATGTTTAACTTATGTATATACATTAAAATGCTTTACGCAACAATTTGTAATTATAGGAAATATAATTGTATTCTCTCTTGTAAGTATACCAAGTGTAGTTTTATTGCATTTCATAACATCGCTATTTTATGTCTAAGTAAATGCACATACAAGCTTTCATATGTATAGTATTTTCGTAATCATACAAGAAGCTAAATTGAAGCTTTGTACCTTTGTCACGGTATTTGGGGGGGTTGGGTCTCATATGTGATGATTGATGAAAGCAATAGGTATGTATGTAATAGGTTTATCTAAAAAAGATTTGCATTAATAGAATAACATAAAAAAAATGTTTAGAAGATTTGTTAGGTAAATTTTATATAAGAAGTCCACCTAAAAGTTGAGTCAGAACTTATAAATAATACTCTTAAGTTGTATGGACTAAGTGTAAGTGTCATATAGTATTCTTTTAGGAACTTTAGAATTAATCTGATTCAAAAGATAGTGCAGAGGCTAAATCATGGTTTAAATCAGAGGCTAAGTTAGAGAGAGTCTTGGATGAATATTTTCCTAAAGAATAAACTTAACTCATAAACCTTAAGTAGAAGTAAGCTAATAATAATTTAGAATATACACACAAACTATAATTGACATTGGTACTATACATCCTTATTAGGTGAAATAGACTAAGAACCTTGTGTTGATATGTAAAATTAGAGCCATCTATAAGTTTAGGTAAGTGGATATTTATGTGTCTCGAGTAGACTTATGTCTACTCCTAACTTCGCATGCTATATGATGTTTGGCTTAACTGAGCTTAGTTGTGAGTTTGATATGTTATTTGGTGAGTTATATGATGTTCTCTGTATAACTATTGTTGGCTGAATGATGTTTTGAGATTGGTTACGACTGTTGTGATTGTGTTACTTAATGTTTATGTGACATATACTAGGATTTGCAGTAACTTGGGAAAAGCTAAGTACTAGCCCTACCTCTTGAGGTGCTCACTTAAGTGAACCTAATATAGAGATCATAGAAATGACAATGAAACATAATAAAGGATAGGCTAGTAAATAATGAGTGGGCTTGCTTGGATTTGTTAGGTATTGCTTGGTGTGTAACTTGATGTATTCATGGCATAGCATAGCACGAAAAGGATATATAGGTTAGGTTTTCTAAAATCCGAAATTTTGCTAAGTCAGATTTCATATAAAAAGCTAGGTTTATCAGGTGAACCACTTGATTTATAAAAGTTGGGTTTTTGAGCATAGAGAAATTGTATTGTATTTGCTAGGCTAGCTACATATTGGATTTTCTAACCACCCTATGTTGTTATTGCTAGGCTATTGGGTTTTGGCAACTAATTGTTGCTTTGTTAGGTTCCTTGATATATTATTTAGATGCCCAGTATGAAGTCGACTAAATTGGACCAGTTGTTAGGTTAGTTAAAATATTAGTACCAATGCATGTTACGTGCATAAGTATGGTACACATTTACTAAATTTACATTGCTTCACTAGGCTAAAAAATATTGTGATTAAACCAATAACGTATTGTGTGACTATGATATGGTATTGCTTGTGTTGTGTGTTTATTTAACCACTGTCACTTAGCTCAATAGTAGTTGAGGGGATAAATTATCTTATTCTCATGTCAAGGATGAGAAGACAAAGCATTATAAGACTTTAGATTACTAGTTAAAGGAGAGCTCATGAAAGAAATCATTTGGCTTTGGGATACGATTTGAGTATATGAGGGCAACTCTTCAAGGAAGAAGTTGGTGATTTATTACCAAAGATTTAATATAGTAGTTGTAGTCAAAGCCATGTATTTGTAAAGGATTTTTACATTGTATAGAAGTGTACAATTGTGATACTCTAATTATGACTCACTTTTGTAAATATTCTACTACTCTTTGCTAAGTTGAATAAGTTGTTATTTAGAATAGAATGTTATATAAGATGGAATAGCAGTTGGATATAGATATCTACCTCATCCTTAACTCACAAATGGCAGTAATGAATCATTTGTAAACACCAACTGGCATTCATAGACTCCTAAAAGGTGGGATGTTATAGAAAAACCCTGGTGAAGGCATTAAGAGCCTATACTAGCTAATGCCTAATAATCTTGTAGCACTTACGCCTTAAAAAAATCCGATTTGCATAGATTATCCCATGGCATGCATGCCTAAGAAAATTTGATTTGCATTGATAACCTCATGGCATTCATTCATAGGAAAAATCCAATTTGTAAGGATAATGTCGCGATACGCATGCCCAAAAAAAAAATCCAATTCACATGGATAACCCTATAGCACTCATGCTCAAGAAAAATCCACTAATCTTACTTAGATCACTCTTGTTGGCTTATAAGCCTAAGGACAAATTAGCCTCCTTAAAGTTGTCTAATTATCTTCGTTGGTTCATAAGCCTGAAGATGATTTGGCTCTCTTCTTTAAGCTACTTGAATCACTTCATTGGAATGAAAGTTCAAGGAAGATCCGACATCTAGCGTGCCACCTTACTCCACTTAAGTCAAGACTCTAACTCATCAAATCATAGGAAAGGTCAGAAACACCCACGAAAAGCTCCCTTACGGTACAACCGCTTGACTTGGGACCTTAAGAGCCTATATAAGCATTTAGTCTCCTTATCAAACACATCATTAAAGAGATAAGGGGAGTAACTATTGATGGGTACTTTAGTAGTTGGGCCCCTTTGCCTAAATCAATTAGCCCAAAATTTAGGCTAAGCTCCTAGGTAAATGACTTTTGGACTCTTACTTCCACTCTCTTTTAGTTAGGGTTTTACTTCCTTTAACACCTCTACTAACTTAAGCATTGAAGTGGTTGTGTTGGAGAAAATTCTAACACCCTACTAACCATGTTTTGTCTTGTAAGTGTCTGGCAAATTTATGGAGCAAAGATTAACCATTAACAAGTAAAGTTAAGAGAGTATTAAAGAGGCTTAGATGTTTAAAAGACTATATTTGACTTATAAATATTGAGAGACTTAGGCATACTATGAAAATACATAATTGTAGTTATAAATATGTAACTAAATTAGTAGTTTGTAAATAGAAAAATAGTTACATGTATCTAATCATACATAATAATACAAATAGAAGTAATAACAAAAAGGCATATCCTTGTTGAACCCCAAATTAGAATTTTGTCTTCTTTGTCTTTCTTCTTCTTAAAGTTGCCTTGACACTTAAAGTTCAAGGATTTCATTACCTCGCATGCAGGAAAGATGAAAAAATGGTTAGATTTTCTTTGCACATTTTATCAATAGATCTATAGCAAGAAACCCCAACAAAGAGAGGAGTGAAAGGAAAGTATTCTTACCTTTGAGAAGCCTTAAGGAGTAAGTGGAGTTGCAGCTTAGGGTTTTCTTTATCTGTCATTGAAGTAACTTAAGCTTGGGCCATCTATTCAGGCTATGAAAGCTAACGTTGGTGCTTTCATTGAGAGATTGATTTGTGGAAATGGCGAATAACACTAGAGTAATGTCTCAATTACAAGAACAGGTTTACAATGACAAGCAATAATTAGAGAAGTAATGTTTTGAAATGCATGAAATTTGTGGTGAATTGAATGATCTATTGAAGAATATAATTACATAACTTCAAAGCTTTGTATAATCAATAAAGAAGTAACCATAAGGAGTTGGTAATCATAATGCATAGGTCATAGTTCATCATCTTCCCATGTTGTGTCTCAAGAGAGTAGCTCATCACATGTGAAATAGATTAAGTTGGTGTTGCTCAAATTTAAGGGAGGAGATCCTACTAGTTAGATCTTTAAAACAAAGCAATTCCTTAAATACTACAATTTAGCCATAAAGGAAGGATTGTAAATTAGTTTGCATTGGATTCACATTTAACATGCTACACAATGGTAATTGTAGATACATAATAATAAAATGCTACTTGCCTAGCCTCAATACTTGGATGCATTAAAATTACGCTTTGGACCATCTCAATATGAGGATTTTCATGGTAAGTTAACAAAATTGATCCAAAGATGTTTTGTTGATGAATGGTAATAAATTTGAATCACTTTATAATCATATGACTGGGATATCTAATAGTCTCTTGAAAGTTGTTTGATTTCTAGTCATAAAACTAGTCCTTAGACAAGAATTACAATCCTAAAATTGCTACTTTATTGGAAGCCTTGAGTTTTGCTAAGTTGCAAGAGGACAAACTAAAAAACATGCCCATTTTACCTAACTTACATGTACAATCACGATTTCCATTCAAAAACCATTCTTTTGTCCTTACCATTTACAACATATCCTAAACTAACCTGAGTTACCAAAAATCTACTATTATTACTCGAACCTTCACCAAACATGTTATCTTCCATTTCTAGACCAAACCTACCCATTGTCGTACATTCTTGTTAGAAAAATGTTTGCAATAGAATTATTCACTGGACAAGAGAAAGGGTTGTACCATAACTATGATAAAAAATTTCATAAGGGTTATTGTAAAACCAAATTTATGATATTAATGGTTTTTTTTTTTTTTTTTGAGGTTTGTTGAGGGGGGGTTGTGTAGGGGCATGATGAATTAGACAATGATGAAATCATTACAGATCAAGAGATTGTGGAGGTAGAAGATGTGAATGATGTGGAACAAAAATGGTGTGTAGCTCCTAAAATGTTCTGTTTAGAAGGGAATATTAAAGGGAAGAAGATTACTATTTTGCTTGATTTAGAGAGTACACATAACTCTGTACAACATAAAGTTGTCAAACAATTAAAATTTACAGTGTTAGCAACTCCAAAATATAGGGTAATGGTTATCAATGGTGAATGTTTAGAGTGTCAAGGTGTATTCAAAGCATTGAAGTTGTGAATTTAGTAGCATTCTTTTCCGATATACTACTAAGTTTTACTGTTGAAAGGATTAAATGCTATATTGGTGTGTAATGGCTTACTACTTTGGGTCTAATTACAATGGATAATAGTACTTTAATGATGGCATTTCAAATTGGAGGCATAAGAATACAGTTGAAAGGTAGCAATAATGTTCCCTCAAAGTTAATACATTCTCCTCAACTATATAAGCTAACTGCATCAAAGAATATTATTATTATTATTATTATTTAAGTTTAGTGGCTCAGAAAGAGATTCTTCTATTGGTATTACCAATAAGTTAGAGATTGACTCTATTTTGGGCAAATTTCAAGAAATTTTTGTAACTCTATTATCTTTGCTACCTTTGACGCTTGTGCAACACCACATTCATCTTAAATATGAATAAAAGCCTATTAGTGTTTGTCCTTATCTTTATCCCCATTTCCAAAAATTTGAAATAGAGAATTTAGCAGGGGAAATGTTAGAAACATGTATGATTGTTGAGTCTTTTTTTTTTTTCATAATATTTTCCTTAACTTGATTAGTACTAAACTATAACTTGTTTAATACTAACTCTCGATTAAGAGTTAAGAAAAACTTGGTTTTTATCTTAAAAATTGTTTTAGAGTTACCACCTGATTGGAGTTGGAAAAAAAGAAGGTTGATTAAATCAATTGTGTGGACTGATTTAACCTAGCTACTAATCTACTTAAAAAACTAATTTTAAGAAAATAAAAAGGTTTTGAAAACTAAAGAATGAGTCTGGGGGCTAATCTTTTTAAACTTTTACAGGTACCATTACTAACTTTTCGAAATTAGATTTAATTTTTAATATACCTTTATAATTTGAAATTACAATTTCTATTTTGCAAAAACAATAAATCATATCTATTTATGAAAAGGCTAAAAGACCTAATTATTTACAAAAGGTGGAAAAATAACTTCTTCTTCTTTTTTTCATATTTTAAGTTACCCTATAGTTGCCATGAGTGCCTATGTATCTATTATGAGTTCCTATGTATTTGCTATGAGTTATCAAACTTCCGTAGTTCGTTTGTGAAAACTTTAATTTGTAGGTGACTTTTAATTTTGAAAACGTCAGACTTAATATTTTTTAATCATTTATTTTGTTTAAGAAAATTTCTAAAAAAGAGTTATAATTTGGGTGTTTTATTTTGGAAAGTTCTAATTTTAGAAAAGGGTTAATTATTTTTATTTATTTGGAAAACAATGTTTTTAAGTGATAAATGATTTTCAATTTTTTATTATTTTATTTATTTTATCATTTAATTATTATTATTATTATTTCTATTTATATTTCATCGGAGAAATTAAAAACAAACTAAACTTCACCTATTTCTTTTTTTTTTTTTTACAATTACAATATTTACAGAAAATAAAATAATAATAAAAAAAAATTGATATAAACACAAGTGGGTCAAACCAAATAGGGGTGCAGGTTAGGAGTGGATCGCCGGTCGGATTTAGGTCGCCTGACCAGTCTTATGCAGTTCATGTGCATTGCTATGGAGGAAAAAGAAAATGCAGTGTGATTGAGGGGGCAACTTGGTTTGATTGAAGTACCAAAATGAGTTGGAGAGATTGATTTCATGAATTTTTTATTGGGATTATGGGATGTAGGGATGATATTACAGCCAATGGACGTAGTTTGGGCGGTGTTGCAAGTTGGCCACTGGTGGTGGTGTTGGAGGTGTTCCATGGCGGTTGCTGGACGACAAATGATGGTTAAGCTAAGGGTTTTAGAGTGTTCGAAGTCTTAGGGGGGTGTTTGATTTAGGTTGAAAAGAGGTCTACCGGTAGTTTTAAAGGAGGTTACTGTGAGTTAGGTTTCACAAAACCCCTTGAGTGGTGGATCTCAATCTATAGGCTACGATAGATGATGGGGCTTATTGGGTTTGACAACTAGGAGCATAGAAACTCAAAGAGAGAGAGAGGTAACGAGCTAAAGAGAGAAAGCTTCAATAGAGGACTTCGAGTTGTGTTTTTTAATTGGAATGAATCCTAGAACTCCTTTTTATATTGTTAGAATAAAGATCAAGCTCGGAAAATTTGGGAAATGAATTAAGTAAGAGATTTTGAATTAATTAACTTTGACCTATAAAATGATTTTTTTTTTCCACTTTCAGATTGACTTTTGTCCTTGTAATTGACTGAATTTGGACACATGAATGGATGGATTCAAAACCAGGCTGTGCCTAATATACGAATCCACTAAGAAATTGCATGGAATCATGTGGAAAACTTACATAAAAAAGCCTTCAACATGAGCTAGTAGGGTGTTTGCGTAGGAGGATTTTCTAGAAAAAAGAAAGAGGAATTGAGTGAATTAGGAGGAATCGAGTGAACTAAGAGAAATTGGAATCACATTAGTCGACCCCCTGGTGTGGCACGTGCGAACGCACCCCTTGCCGTGTGGAATCACATGCGCATGATTAAAAAAGAAATAAAGTAGGCGCTATGTGCTTGCTCGATCTTAAGGCCTTAAGTTAAGGCTTTTTAGCCTTGTTCAGTTTTTCAAATGGACCATGTGCAAACCTGGTCCAAACATCATCTTTTTTTTTTTTTTAATTCTTATCTTTTTTTAAATAAATAAATAAAAATATGCTATACTAAGTTTCAACCTAAAATAGACTGCTCTTAAAGTTTATACGAATTAATTTTTATTCAATTCCAATTGAAGATCTTTTTTTTTTTTTCACTTAGACCTAATTAAATGACATTTTCTAAGTAATTTAAAGACCTTAAAAATAACTTGACTTATTTCCCTAAAAATTTTATGATGAAATCTTCTATATTTTCTATTTTTTTGTACTTTTCTTAATTTTTCATTTTTTTATTTTTCTAAATTAGGATCATTTTTCTTTATTCTAATTTTTTTTTTCTAAAATTATTGGGAGAGAAGGAATAGGGTATCTACAATTACTCCTTTTTATGATGAAATTAGAGTAAAATTTTGTTGTAAAGACAAAATGATACCCTATTTTTACCTTAGGGATGAAATTGTCCTAAGTAATACTACAATTAGCTAGCTAACCTAGGTCCGATCTACTGGAGATTTAGTGAATAGTGAAAAATGAAAGAGAAGGAAGACGCTCTAAGAGCTTGCTGAAACACAAAGTTGTTATAGTACTCTACGAGCTGACTATAACCTTAGAAAGCTTCGAAGGAAGTGACATCGACATTAAGAGCTAGCAAAGGAAATTAATTTGGAACCTAATCATGCTCTTTTGAGCTCACTAACTTAGGTGGGAGTGTCTTTAAAGGACTAGTAAACTTAAATTAGAATCAATTTGAAAAAACCTAATCATGCTCTTTCGAGCTCATTAACCTAGATGGGAGTATCTCTTAGGAACTAGTAACCGTAAATTAGAATCGATTTGAAGACTTAGTCATACTCCTTTGAGCTTACTAACCTAGGTGGAAGAGTCTCTTGGAAACTAGCAACCCTAAATTGGAATCGATTTGAAAACCTAGTCATGCTCTTTTGAATTCACTAACTTAAGTAGAAGCGTCTTTCAAGGACTAGCAACCCTAATTGAGAATCAATTTAAAAAACTTGATCGTGCTCCTTTAAGCTTACTAACTTAGGTTGGAGCATCTCTTGGGGACTAATAACCCCAAATTGAAAATGAATTGAAAAACTTGGCTATGCTTCATTAAGCTCACTAACCTAAGTAGGAGCGTCTCTAGGGGACTAGTAACCCTAACTGAGAATCGATTTGAAAAACCTAGTCATGCTCCTTTGAGGTTACTAACTTAGGTGGGAGTGTCTCTAAGGGATGAGAAATCCTAAATTAGAATCAATTTGAAAACCTGGTCGTACTTTTTGAGCTTACTAACCTAGGTGAGAGCGTTCTTAGGGGACTAGCAATCCTAAATTGGAATCAATTTGAAAAAACCTAGTTGCATTTCTTTGAGCTCATTAATCTAGGCAAGAGCATTTTTCGAGGACTAACAACCCTAAATTAGAATTGGTTTGAAAACCTAGTCATGTTCTTTTGAGCTCACTAACTTAAGTGGGAATGTCTCTCGGGAACTAGAAACTCTAAATGAGAATCAATTAGAAAGAACCTAGTTGTGCTCTTCTGAACTCACTAACTTAGGTGGGAATGTCTTTAAGAGACTAGCAGCCCTAAATTGGAATCAATTCGAAAAAACCTAAAGTGCTCCTTTGAGCTCAATAACCTAAATCAGAGTGTATTTAAGGGACTAGTAACCTTAAATGAGAAATTGATTGAGGGAGGTAGCTTATGGGCTCACTAAAAACATTAAAGAGAGATTGGCCATGGGAAGCATCCTATGGGCTTGCTAAGAACCTAAAGAGAGATTGATGAAGGGAAGTGTCTTATGGACTTATTAAGACCCTAAAGAGAGAAGTTGATGAAGGGAAGCGCCCTATGGCGCACTAAAAAAAATTGATGAAGGAAAGTACCCTACAGGCTGGCTAAAACTCTACGGAGAGATTGATAAAGGGAAGCGCCCTATGGGCTCA
This sequence comes from Lumnitzera littorea, assembly GCA_024138015.1. Taxonomy (NCBI): domain Eukaryota; kingdom Viridiplantae; phylum Streptophyta; class Magnoliopsida; order Myrtales; family Combretaceae; genus Lumnitzera; species Lumnitzera littorea. The sequence goes on along the minus strand of JAMXBB010000009.1, from coordinate 88,535,219 downwards.
CTAAGTAGAGATTGATCAAGGGAAGCACCTTATGGGCTCTTTAAGACCTTTATAGAAGTTGATGAAGGGAAGTACCTTATGGGCTCTTTAAAAAATTGATGAAGAGAAGTGCCTTATAGGCTTACTAAGACCCTAAGGAGAGATTGATAAAGGGAAGTGTCTTATAGGCTTGCTAAGACCTTAAGAGAAGTTGATAAAGGGAAGTGCCCTATGGCTTTGCTAAAACCTTAAGGAGAGATTGATGATGGGAAGTATCCTATGGGCTCGCTAAAACCTTATGGAGAGATTAATGATGGGAAGCGCCTTATGTGCTTGCTAAACATTAAGAGAAGTAGTGAATCGAGATAGTGCTATGAGTTGACTAAAACCCTAAAGACTGGTTGAAAAATGGGACAGCACTTTCTGAGCTGACTAGAACCATAAAAATGGATCAAAGATGGAATAGCACTTTAAAAGCTGGCTAGGACCCTAAGAGAAAAGTGAGTCGGGACAGCACTTTATAAGCTGGTTAGAACCATAAGGATGAGATAGCGCTCCAAAAGCTAGCCATGACCCTAAAGATGGGATAACTCTCTAAAAGCTAGCTATGACCCTAAAAAGGATGAAAGATGGGACAATATTATAAGAGCTGGCTAAAATCTTAAAAAAAAAATTTGAAAATGAGAAGCGCCCTATAGACTAGCTAAACCTTAAGAGAAGAAATGAATCGAGATTGTGCTCTATGAGCTGACTAGAACCCTAAAGGAGATATGAAAGATTAAAGAAGCAAAGTAAGGAGTGTACCTAGTTTGAAAACCTTCTTGACTTAAAAATTTTTATAAACAAAGAATTTGTTGAAAACTATTTATGACAAAAAAAGCATTAAGGATAGGCCCCTTGATCTAAAGAGTTAATGGACATAAAAAACTAGATTAGGGAAGAAATACCTAGACTATTGTGGTCAACTTAAAAGGTATGATCACATTGGAAAGAAGTAAGTGATATGAATCGAAAGCTTAGCCACTTAGGCCGACATGGACTTTGATAAAAAAATTTGAAACAAGCCTTTACTTTCTCTCTTTCTTTTTTCTTTGTTCTTTTTTTTTTCTCTCTCTCTTTTTTTTTTTCTTTGAAAGTTTGCTAACGGGTATAAATTCTTATTTGATGAGTAAGTGTTATAGCCATCCTCTTCTTTGGTACTTATGTAGGGCTTCTCATATTTTCCTTAGTCTTTGAAAATGTCTCTTGACCCTAGTGTTGAGCTTCTTAGTAAAGCCTTACGATTTTAAACATTCATTTCCTAAAAAAAAGGTAACTCATGATTAGTCTAATCGAAGAGGGCTTCCTTGTGAACTCTTGGTCTAGATTATACCCTTGACTATAGGTCTAAAAATTGTAATCCAATTTGTAAGTGATACGCTTTGATCAATTTATTAGGTCTTTTTTTGATCTAATATTATGAATTAGGCTTTTGGACAAATGGTTTCCAAAGGACTGATGAGAAGGTCTATTTTGAAAGATTTATTTATTCAATCCAAGTGTACAAGTTAAGAATCTTTAGGAAAAAATTAGAAGTGTGCTTGCCTTAGTTTCAAAGATAATTCTTATTAAGGATAAATTATCTTTTAAGATCAGAAGAGTTTTTATTGACTGTAGGAGGCCTTGTAGGTGGGGAGGACTTATGTGAAGTGTGATCTAGAGTAGATAGAGGTTTTATGTTTTTGGGCTTGGAATGTAATATAGGGCCTTGCATTTTTTAGGCTATTTGGGTTTTGATTCTTGACCTTTTGATTCAATTTTGCTACTTTTACTGGGAAGTGATATATCTTTTGGGGCTTTTGTCTTACACTTAAGCCTAATTTTTGGCTTGTTTTTTTTTTTTTTCTTCTTCTTCTCCTTCTCCTTCTCTCTTCTTTTTTTTTGTTTTAATTTCTTTTGTTGCCCTATTATTATTATTTTTTCTTGTTTTTCTTTTCATTGGCCCCAAGAGTGATCATTTCCATTATCGAGTTTTTTATTTTTTATTTTTTTTGTCTAAAAGATTCAAGGCCCTAAATCTATGGATCCCTAGTGTATAGGCTTGGGTGAAGTACATATAAGTTTGAGGTATTTGAAAAAGGGTTGGCTCTTCTTCATTTCAAAGAAAAATAGCTTATTAAAAATAAAAGTCGTCTTTGAATTGATATTATTGAAGCAAGCACAAACCAATTTTTATCCTTTTCTCCTAATCAATAACCTTATCCTTTAAATTGCCTTTAGTATGGGGTGGTTCTTGATAGGGTTTAAATTTAAAAATACTCCAAATTAGTCTAATGGGGTTAACAAAAGATAATCGTATTTTGGGATTTGAAAATAATGTCTAACTTCATTTTAATCTGCGTATCATATTCAAATTTGACCTCCTTTAAGGAATGAGTTCAAAATATCCTTACCATTATATCACTCAACTCTCAAAGTATTTAAGGGTTAATGTGTTGAGTGAAGTTTACCTCTTTTGATTTTGAACTTTTTAAAAGTGAGTTACCAATTCCTTAAAGAGGAATCTATATTTATTTTTACCACAGGATGTTGATTGACTTTCCCCCCAATTTATTAAAACATACCCTAGTTTTGATATTGAGGTCGCATTTCACTTCATGTTTTGACTTGATTCTTGGTTAAGCTTTTTAATGGTTTTAGCTTTGGTTCAACTACCTTAATGGGCTATGGTTTGTGTTTAAATGGGTCGAAGGGCTTGTGTTTGGTTTGGCTTCCTTAATGGGGCTGAGTGATTGTGTTTAAGTTGGCTATCTTAATGGGCTAAGGGCTTATGTTTAGGTTAGATTCCTTAACAGGCTAAATGGCTTTGTTTGGATTGGTTGCCTTAACGGGCCAAGGGTTTATATTTGAGTTAAGCCTGTAAGAATTTGTAACCATTAACAAATTTTTACTATTATTTATTTATTTATTTATTTTTTATTATGAAATAGAGATGGGGCTTTATTCTATAGAAACTGAAAATCTAATTACAATTAAGGATGGTGATTTTGAGGTTTTATTTACAAGTCAATGGATTTTATTTATATTTCCCTAAGGGAGAGAGAAAAATGGTTAGATGAGTTCTTATTTACAAAAGTATAATACCCTAGGATTTCAAGCCTATATGGTTACCCTATAATTAGAGCTCCTAAATTTAGGATGCCGGGCTATGTTATTTGTTTTATTTCAAACTTTATAGTAAGATTAGAAAAGTTAGGTAAAGTAATTCAACTAAAGTCAATTTCTCAAAATAAGCTATATAAAAATATTAATTTAAGAAAAACGTTAATTTATCAATAAAGACAATAAATATTGAAAGTATGAAATTCGAGCTTTTAGATATAATGAGATATTAAAGATAAGTTATTTAACTTATAAGAATAATAAAAGAAGTTGAATTATATGTAATATACATGTATTAATATAGAATAGACATTATAAGTGTTAAATACATATATTAATAATAAATTATTAAAATAAGAAAAATTAATATAAAATAATGGAAACTTAATAAAAAAAATGAAAGGATGAGTCATTCAATGATCTTATAGCTTAGGATTAATTGGAATTGATGAGTCAAAAGGTAAAATACAAGAAATTGACACCTCATGTTTTGAAAAATAAAAAAAAAATGACATTTGTATGCCACATGTCTAATTTTCATAAATTCTAATCCATTTAGAAATTATATATAGGGCATACATACTTTCAAAAACAACATTTTGAAAGTTTGAAAACACAAGAAAATCACTCGAGAAAATTTTGAAAAAAAATAGAGAAAAATGAGAAAATTAGAATAAAAATAGAGTACGGATTTGATTTAGGTTGGTTCAAAGGGTTATAGAAATTCTATGGTAGTGGCCATTTAGGGTTAAAGAAAGGACTACTATAGACACCCAATTTTTGCCCACTTTTTTATTTTATTTTTATTTTTATTTTATAGGTCCTAAATTAAGAAAAACACAAAAAAAAAAAGAAATTAAAGAAAATCCAAAAAAATAAAGAAATTTAGAAAAAAATAAGAATTTTAGAAAAATAAGAATTTTGGAAAAATATATATATAAAAAAGGAAATCTAAAATGAAGCACAAAAAAAAAAAAAGAAGAAGAAGAAATTTAGAAAATAAAATTTGAAGAAAAAGGTAAAAAATTGAAAAAAAAAATTACAAAAAATAGAAGATTTTAGGAAATTTATAAAATAACTTTTTATTAAGGTAAATTTTTTTAGTTTTGAGATAGGTTTAGACATTGGGCTGTTAAACTTAGGTTTAAATTTAAATTTAATCCGAGCTGACTTGATTCATATTACATATAGATAGGGCACAAGTCAATAGTTAACGACCTAACTGATAAGCATATAGACATATGCATTGGGTTCGGTTAGAATCTTGGTGAAGGCATATATAAGGTTTTTTGTTTTTTATCACATTAGGGACTGTTACATATTAAGATTTGATTGCGCTACGTGTCCTAACACGTAGCATTAGCGGATTAGACGACATGTTGATGTGGCACCATGTAGCATGCCACGTCAGTTATCACGTGTCACATGATGAAACGTAGCAAGCTATGGGTGATTAGGTTGGCTGACGTGGCGCCACGTCAGCATTTTCTCTCTCTTTCCCTCCTCTTTCTTCTTCTTTCCTACGATTTTTTCCCCTTTCTCGACTAAGAAACAGCTTACCCCTTTCACTTTGAAGCCAATTTTTGCACAAATCTCACATACAGAGGCACAATTTCATGCTCCAATTCTGTTATAGACATGGCCTGCTATGAATTGAGATAAAAAACACGTCCAAGTTCAGTAAAAAACACATTTAAATCAAGCTCCAAAAAGTAGAAAAATGCTAGATTTTCAAGCATTTGCACTCATATTCGATTCGAGCTTTCCTCACTTACTGGGTTAAATTTGTGTATAAATAGGGGCTTAGGGACATCTACAACCATAGAACAACCAATGACAAGCTCTCTCTCTCTTTTTCCGATAACTTTCTCTCTTTAACAGTAGCTTTCTCTCTCTCTCTAGCTTAACACCATTGCTTTCCATCCTAGCTAGGTCCACCACCACGTAAGCTTCCAGACATGACTACCCATAACTCCTACCATGACCTAAAGCTCTTTTACATTAAAACCCTAGCCATCGCTACTCCAAGCTCGAAACACTACCTTAACCATTACGGCAAAGCAAAGTAAACCTACTACCATACTCTTCGCATTCTTAAACCCTTAAACCAATCATTCACTTACACCCAGCAAACCCACACACGGCCAAAACACCACCATCGCCGACCGCCACTTATGACCACTGCCAAACCACCATCCCAAGCTACGGCATTGAACCTACCACTACTATCTCTAATCTAAAACGTACAAATTTGCTTTCACCCACAAAAAATTCCTCTTGAATCCCGTCTTATGCTACTGCTAAGCTTAAAGACGACCCGAATCCAATTGACCTAACTCGACCCAGATCATACAACCGAATCGACCAAATCCAGCTGACCGAACTTGTACATTCCCCTTGTGGACCAGCCATTTTCCATTTGACTTATTTGACTTTATTTTTTTTCTTTTGCTTTATTTGTTCGTTTTTTATTTATTTATTCATTATTTATTTAAGTACATTGTAACGTAAAAAAAAAAAAGGGAAAAGAGAAAAAAAAGAAGAAATGGAAAAAAAAGGAAAAGAAGAAAAAATAGTTTATTTAGTTTTTTTTTTAGTATAATGGAAATAGATAAAAAATAAGAAAATAAGAAAAAAAATTGGATAATAAATAAATAAATAAGGAAAAATAGATAAAATAATTAGGTTGGTGAATAAATAATTGTCTTATCACTTCGAAAAGCATTTTTTCCAAATAAAAAAAATAATTGGATTCTTTTTAAAGTTAGGACCTTTTAAAATTTTCCAAATAATAAAAAATCCAATTTAGGTCCTTTTTTTAGGAATTTTTTTAAATAAATCAAATTGAATAAAATGTAAACTCGATTGTTTTCAAAATTAAAATAAGATTAACTCTTTAAAGTTTTACAAAGAGAATTACGTACGTTTGAACTTGAATAGCGCGTATGTAGCACCTACAGGACGGCGATAAAAATAAAAAATAATAATAATTTTCCTTTCTTCTAGATTACTTAAGTTATTTAATTAAAGTAACAAATAGTTGAGTTCTACTTCATGAAATTAAAAGGTGATCTTTAAGATTAAAGTTTAATTTGGAAAGTTAATGGCACTTATAAGGGTTCAAAAAACTTAACCTCTAGATCTAGATCCTTGGGTTTCTAAAACCATTTTTTTATAAAGTCAATTTTTTTTTATCAAAAAGATCAGTGGTTAAGTTATAACCAATTCATCCAGTTAATTATAATTTAACTCTTTTTTCTTGACTTTGATTAGGTGGCGACTCTAAGACGTTTTCAAAACACTAGTCGATGGTCAGTATTAAGTGGGTAGAGTTTAATACTGATCGGTTTAAAGAAGACTTAATTTATAAAACTGGGAGGAAAAAACCTAAGCTCGACAACCACTTGAGGAGGTGTTTCGATAAGGTTAGGTGGCTAGAGGCAATCGATTTATGTGAATTGAATTTCCGACTGAAAGTTTCTTTATTTTCTAAAATAGCAAATGATGTTTTTTAATTATGAAATTTGGTTGTCTAGAGTCATTTTATGTGTAGATTAATATAGTAATTTTATTTTAGTTAAATAATCATTGGAAATATAAGGTCCTTAAGAAATGGTTCTGTTTGGACGAAAATTAGATTAAATTTTAGAAATATTATATAATGTCCTTTCAAGCTAAAATTTTGTATGTAATACACTTAATATATGTATTTAATGGCTGTAACAAGATTTTTTTGAAAATAATCATGTTTACTATTTATTATAATTATTTTAGATAAAACTGGTAATTTTGCTATTTTATTGAATTAATTTGTTTTTGACAAAATCAAATCATGAGCCCTATGTATTATGATTTCTAGAAGTTCATAATAATGTTTAGAACACTTTATTTTTATCTTGTAATTAAATTCACTTATTTGCTCGATTTTCACCAAGTTCAAGCCAAAATCGTTATTTTTGTAAAAATAGATAATAGCTTATTTAGTGTAATTTATAGTTAATAATTAAACTATATATTTTTGTGAGTCTATAGGATTTTTTGTGGAATTAATCAAACTTGTATACTATTTATTATGTATTTTCATGTTATAAACTTATACATTAGCCTAATATATGATATAGTAATTAGTACTAATGGGATATTTGTTAAATATGTAAAAGATAAGGATTTTAGGTACATAATGAATGTTGACCAACTTAGGAAATGAGGAATTTTAAGATTTTTAATTTATATTTAAGGTTTATTTGAGTTAATTACGAAATCATAATAACGTACGGTCGAGTTGGTAATATATAAGGATATTTTTGAACTTTCAAAAATTTGATTAGTCATGATTCTTAAGATATTTTAGTAGTACTCAAAATAATGATTGTGATGATATAAAATTTATTAAAATCGGATAAAAAATGAATAAAATACAATTGAAATAAGCTTGGAAAGCGTATACAAACTTAGTGTCAATTGGTAGTTAACTTAAGGTCTATGTGTATTTTCCTAGGTGTGATAAGTGAAGAAGGATCACATTGTGAAGTTTAGAATTTTATGCTACTATCAAACTTAAGTAAGTGGATATTTCTGTTTTCGTGTAAGTAGACCTATATCTATTGACTTGGAGTCAGTTATGTTGTGAATTGTAATGATGTGTTTGATTGATTGGATACATGATTCTATTGAATGCATGTTGACTAAGTGAAATGTTTCCTCATGTATGACTGATCCATTGATATGTATTTTTATTTGGAAAACGTGGAAACTGAACGGTTTTTTAGGGTGTTCACTTAAAGTGAACCTTATATGAAAGAATGTATTATAAAGATGAGAAACAAATCTGAAGTTGAGATAGTCAAATTGTTATCAAGTGGAACTTGAGATTTGTGACTGATACTGGGTTATTGTACAATTTACTATATTCATGGCATGGCATGAAAGGTCCTACAGGTTAAGTTTTTGAAAGCTTGAACATGTTGAGTTGGCTTTTGAGCATATAAAATTGCATTACTCAACTTATTCTGGCTACAATGTGTGATTGACTATGTGTCGCAATGGGTGATTTGTTAGGGGTCTTACTCCGAGACAGCTCCTTGTTGCCCTAGGTTCCTAGATGTGGTATCCAAATGCTAAGGTATATTGACTAACCGGATGAAGAATTGGAAAAGTATAAGATATTAGTACCAATGCATGTTACGTACATGAGCATGGCACGAATTTCTTGCATAAACAGTTTATATTGATAACTTAGATTATGAAATTAGATATTTTATAATATCAATCTAGGTGAATGTGTGTTGTGCTTGTTTTGTGTTTTGTTTTATCTACTCTCACTTAGTTCACAGAGAGCTGAGGGGATACTTATGTATATTAGGTCATGAATAGAATTGATTGGGCATCAACATCAGCTGGGGAAAAGTCTTTTGAGAGTGTGTAGGATGGAGTCAACCACTTTTGAAAAAGTCTTGCTGTATTTTGATCTTAGTTCTATGAAAGATCTGTAAATATAAAAAAAAAAGTTACTATATTCTAGGTTTAGTTAAGTTTAATGAATGTAATCTTTTGTATAAACAGGTGTAAAGCTAAACTTCATTATAATACTCTTTTGTTATAAATAAAACTTTTGTTGAATATAAACGGGTATTCTTGTGTGATGGTACATTCTGTGTTATGCTGGGATGTGACAAAAAGGGAATCCTAAAGAATGAAGAATGATAGATTAAAGAGAAATTTTATTATTTTGAAATATCAAAGTATGAAAAAGAAAGGAAGAGGGCCTAACATTTATATTGGATTTTTATTTGATGAAACTTAACACTTATTTTAGTCCTCTAAGCTATAAACTAGAAAAATCCTCAACTAAGTCTCATAGACAAGCTCTAAGGTCTTCCAGCATTTCATCAATTTCCCCAATAACTTGTCGAAGAAAGGCTTTTAAGGCCCAGTTGTGAGCTTTAAAGCATTTAAGCTTCTCTTTTAAATATGCAATTTTAGCTTCTAGCAATTGTTTGCAAATCTTAGGGAGGTCCTATAGCTTATCAGTTCTTTAATTGTTTGCTTCGTTATCTAGCATTTTAGGCCTAAACATTTCATAGATAAGAATCTGTTATCAATAAAAGAATATACGTGGAAACATGCATGTGATTAGAATCGTTTGGGCTAGTACATTTTTCCTTAAGTTGCAACCCTATTGTTTGATTTTAACTTTTACAAAAACTAATCAGATTTCTAAAACTCTTAAACATTAATAAGGTTACAATTTTTAAGAGTAGTGTATTAACTCAAGCTTTAGGGGAAGTATATGCAATTAGGGTGGGTTTTAAAGGTTCTTAAGCTCTATAACCTTATACGCTTCCAAAGAAACAATTCATTAGTCATATTGAAACTTAAGTGAGGTGGCCTAATTAACCCCGAGTGGTGGTTACATTACTTCACCTGAAGCCTATACAATGGCCACCCTTGTAGGGTCTTAAGATGGTTTGGGTCTGACCATATTTATCTTACATCTTTGATGCAATCATTCCCCTTAAAATCCCTAAGCATGATGCATGCAACAGTTCAATATAGCAATTTAAAGCAAGTAAATTACATGAAATAAATAAATAAACAAATAAATAAATACCATTGGTATTTTAAAAGGAAAATTTAATTTCGGAAAGTTTTTAAATGGCTAACCCTCTTAACATCCTTAATGGAGTTGCTCAACTATCAAGCCTGATTTTTTCTCGGTTTTTATAATATTTTCCTTAACCTGATTAGTACTAAACATTAACCCCGTTTACTATTAACCTCAATTAAGAGTTAAGAAAAACTTGATTTTTATTTTAAAAATTGATTTGGAGTTGCTACTTGATCGGAGTTGGGAAGAAAGAGAGTTAGATTAAATTGATTGAGTGGACCGATTTAACCTAGTCACAATCTACTTAAAGAACCAATTTTAAGAAAAAATGGTTTTGAAAACCAAAGATTAAGTCCATGGGCTAATTTTTTTAAATCCTTACGAGTATCACTATTAACTTTCTAAAATTAGATTTAGTTTTCAATATACCTTTATAATTTTAAATTACAATTTATATTTTACAAAAATAATAAATCATATCTATTTATGAAAAGGCTAAAAGAACTAATTATTTACAAAAAGGTGGAAAAATAATTTTTTTTCCATATTTTAAGTTACCTTGTAATTGCTATAATTGCCTAGTACCTGCTACGATTGCCTAGTACCTTTTATTTAAGATCAAACTTCCATAGTTCGTTTACAAAAACTTTGATTTGTAGGGGCTAATCTTTTAAATCCCTACCGTATGTGAATTACACGTACGTGATTCATGTAGATACCCAATTTTTGCCCCATTTTATATTTTTCAATAAGGTAAAGGGTCTTAAATTAGGAAAAATACAAAAAAAAAAAAGTAGAAAATTTAAGAAAGAAAGCCAAAAAATAAGAAATTTAGAAAAATACAAGAAAATAAAATAAAAATAAATAAACCATTTTCTAAATTAAGATCATTTAGAATTTTCAAAAATAAAATCCAATTTAGGACCTTTTTAAGAAATTTTCTTAAATGAACCAAACTAATTAAAAACGTAAACTTGATCTTGAATAGTGAGTACGTAGGTATCTACTGAGGAACAATAAAAATAAAAATTTAATTTTCCTTTTTTAGTTTAGATTACTTTGGCGATCCAATCAAAAGTAAATGATAACCGAGTTCTATCGTTTAAAAGTGAAAGGTGATTTTTAAGTTTAATTTTAAATTGGGAATGTTCATGGTACCCATAAGGATTTAAAATCATATCTCTGGATCCAGATCTCCGGTTTTCAAAAGCTATTTCAACAATCAGTTTTATCGTAGATTAGTGGTTAAGTCATAATCAATCTATCCAATTGGTTATAACTTAACTGTTTTTTTTTTTCCACGACTCTGGTTGGGTGGCGACTCCAACTGGAATATTCCTCCTCTTCTTGAAAAAGAATTAATATATGTCTTTATTAGCTCATCGGAGGAACCATATTATGGACACTTATTGGGTAATACGATGGCCAGCTTTGCAAACATTGTACTTACTAAGAGCAGAATTGAAGAAGCCATAAGGATAGGGAGGCTGACTAGAAAAAGACTAACCCCACCACATTTGAGGGTACATGTAAATACTACAACTTTAAGACTTGCACTAAGTAGAAAAGGCCTAAAAATACTCAAAAGAAAGTTCACTAAAATCCTAGCCTTGTTGTCTCAAGTCTTTGACCAACTAAGAAATGAAGGCTTATTGCAACAAAAAGCCCTAATGCTAGGATACAAGTCGAGGAAATATGACCCAAATGCATAATGTGAATATCATATGGGTCAGCAGGGTCATTCTATCGACAACTACTAGGAATTGAAAAACAGAGTTCAATACCTAATTGATGTAGGGGCAATCTAATATGACTTAATTCAAAGATAGGGTCAGATTTCATGATGTTTGTAAAAGACAAGTGATTTAAATAAAGTGTTTTGTTTGCATTTCTCTTATTTCAAGATATCTCATTAATTAAAAGGGTTTAGAATGAAGAAAGGAAAGACAAATCCCAAACACCAACCCAGAGATACTTTAAGAGTCGAGTGGCATTATTGTGAGGAAATTGGACTCATTCCTTTAAAGAAGTTCATCTTGTATTTAATACTCAAATCAAAATGAAGTTAGGCAATCTTTTCAAAATCTCAAACATAAAATCCTTTCTCAACCTCGTTAAACCTTTTACTAGGGTATTCTTAAAAAAATTAAAACCCTGTCAAGAACCACCTCGAAATGGGGTAAAAAAAAGGTTAGGAGCATCTATTAGAAGAAAAATTTAAGACTAATTTGTGCTTGCTTTAGTCGCATCAATTCAAAAGTAATTGTTACCATTGATAACTAATTTCCTTTAAGATAAAGAAAGGCATCCGTTATAAACACTAAAACCACATATGCTTTGAGCTGTAAGCCAAAAGAAAGAATAATCATTTTTTAAAAGAAAAAAGAAGAAAGAAAAAAGAGAAGCACGAAAAGAGAGGAAAATGAGTAAGTGTAAAATGAAACATGAAAAGATAGATCTACACAAACAAGATGATCAAGTCCAAAGAGGAGATGTGGGCACAAAAACCCATTCCTAAATTAAGACCCACATTTCAAATAAAGACCCCAAAAACACAGTTAAAGTAATTAAGCTTGAAAGAAGCAGGGGCAAATGCCAAAAGTTTCCTCCTAAAAATTATTGCAATTGATACATGGCTCATGGCCCACTCATAATTCCACCCTTCCTTAAAGGCCCTTTTGATTAAAGGAGATAACTTATCTTTGGTAAAAGTTACATTTGAAACTTTGCAAGCATAATTTTAGTTTTACATATAAGGTTCTTGACTTATAAACCCGAGTTAAAAAGCAATTCTTTCATAAAAAGCCATTTTAATAATATCCATTTTTGAAAGCATGGACTAAAAGCCTTTATTACGTTATAGTTTGAAAAAGACCTAATGGATTGATTAAAAGGGTATTACTTATAAGGTGGACCATAATTTTTGGAATTGAAGTCAAAAGAGAGAAGTTTAATCCTAGAGTAAGAGGAAGTCCTTTTAGACTAAACCTAACTCTAATGTGTGCCCCTGAAGGAAAGAAAGGGTTCTGTTAAACAAAGGCTCGAAAGATCAAGTTGCCGTGTCACTGAAAGGCCTATACACTACTAGAAGAATCTAAACCTGTTAGCAAGTCAAAAAAAGAAAAATTCGATTCCCTCTCATTTCGATCCTTTCTTTTTGTCCGAATCCCCTTAGTTCAGGTTTTCAACAAGATAAGAATCTTCATTTGAAAGTCATATTCTTTAGAGACAACCTTAGTAGCAAGCTTTTGTCATTTCTCCTAACAACAATTGTTTTCAAACGAGTTTTCTTCCTGTTCAGGGATCTACTCAAGCATAAAAATTGCTCCTAAGTTGGCCTTAGAGGCCAAAATCATCCTCTCTGACATGATTGGCCTCATGGCTGGTGTCACCCACCTCTCTTCTTAGTGATTACTCAATCTTTCACGATTTCCAATCAATAAATCTATCTTTATCATAAACTCTTTTAATTTCAATCCCAATGGTTCGTTTGGTCCTTACACCCTTATCCATGTAGTTGAAACCATCAGATTGTATGCTCTTAGAGCACTATCCTGACCTTGAAACTATCGGATCGTATTCTCCTAGAGTGCTATCCTGACCTTGAAACCAGTGGATCGTATGCTCTCAGAGCGCCATCTTAACCTTGAAACCATCGGATCGTATGTTCTTAGAGTGCCATCCTAACCTTGAAACCTTCGGATCGTATGCTCTCGGAGCACTATCTTGACCTAAAAATCCTTGGATCGCATGCTCTTGGAGTGCCATCCTAATCTTGAAACTATTGGATCGTATGCTGTCGGAGCGCTATCTTGACCTTGAAACCCTCGAATCAACCATTGGATTGTATGCTCTTAGAACACTATCTTAACCTTGAAACTCTTAGATTGCATGCTGTTAAAGCACTATCTTAAAACTCTTGGATCACATGTTCATGAAGCGCTATCCTAACTTGAAACCCTTGGATCGCATGCTCTTAAAGCGCTATCCTGATTTCTTGTCACTCTTTATAAACTTACCTAGGTTAGTGAGCCCAAAAGGGCACGACCAGGCTTCATTTCTTCTTTTCAGCCATTAGAGCACCTCATCTCTTTTTAACCTTTTCACCAAATCCTTAGCAGATCAAGTTTAAGATAGCTAGCTATTTGTTACACTTCTTAGGTTAAAGTTACCTCTGGAGCAAAAATAGTGTTTCTTTTGTTTTTGTGACAGTTTTATTTAAACTTCATCATAAAGAGGGGCAGTTGTAGACACCAATTTTTGCTCCTTTTTTATTTTTTTCAATAAGGTAAAGGGTCTTAAATTAGGAAAAATACAAAAAAAAAGTAGAAAATTTAAGAAAGAAAGCCAAAAAATAAGAAATTTAGAAAAATACAAGAAAATAAAATAAAAATAAATAAACCATTTTCTAAATTAGGATCATTTAGAATTTCCGAAAATAAAATCTAATTTTGGGAACTTTTTAAGAAATTTTCTTAAATGAACCATATTAACTAAAAACGTAAACTCGATTATTTTTAAGAATTAAAACTAACAACCCACTAAAGTTTTATAAAATAAGAATTACGTACATTTGATCCAGAATAGCGAGTATATAGGCATCTACGGAGCAATGATAAAAATAAAATTTTAATTTTGCTTTTTTAGTTTAGATTACTTTGGCGATCCAATTAGAAGTAAATGATAATCGAGTTTTGTCTTTTAAAAGTGAAAGATGATTTTTAAGTTTAATTTTAAATTGGGAATGTTAATGGTATCCGTAAGGATTTAAAATCATACCCTTAGATCTAAATCTCCGATTTTCAAAAGCTGTTTCAAAAATCAGTTTTATCGCAGATTAGTAACTAAGTTATAACCAATCCATCCAATTGATTATAACTTAACTTTTTTTTTTCCCGACTCTGGTTGGGTAGTGACTCCAATATGTTTTTAGATTAAACGGTTTTCTTTAAACCCTAATTGAGGGTCGGTATTAAATAGATAGAGTTTAATACTGGTCAGTTTAAAAAAGACTTAATTTTAAAAAGAACTGGAATGGTGAAAAATTAGGCTCAACAATTCAAAAGGAAAAAATGTAGGTGTTATGCGCCTGCTTGATCTTGGGGCCGCAAGTTAAGGCTTTTTAGCCTTGTTTAGTTTTTCAAATGGACCAGGTGCAAGCCTGGTCCAACATTACCCACATTTTTTTTAATTCTTATCTTTTTAAAAAAAATAAAAATACGCTATACTAAGTTTCAATCTAAAATAGACTACTCCTAAAGTTTATACGAATTAATTTTTATTGAAGCCCAATTGATTTTTTTTTTTTTTTTGGGTACTTAGACCTAATTAAATAATATTTTTTAGGTAATTTAAAGAACCTAAAAATAACCTAAGACTTATTCCTCTAAAAAATTTATTATGAAATCTTCTATAATTTTTAAATTGTACTTTTTCTAAATTTTATATATTTTTTATTTTTCCTAAATTTTATAATTTTTTGTACTTTTCTTAATTTTCTTTTTTTTTTTTGTATTTTTCTAAATTTTCTAAATTAAGACCCTTTTTCCTTATTTTAAAAGAAAAAAAATTCTAAAATTATAAGTAGGGTAAAAATAGGATGTCTACAATGATATAACCAAGAAATAACCCATTCTCTTCACCTATTTTGTTATTGAAAAATAAAGATGGAACTTAGTGCTTTATATTGATTACTAAGCTCTTAATTAAGCAATAGTGATAGAAAAATTTCCCATTCCCACAATTGATGGGCTTTTAGATGAATTATGTAGAGCAATTTATTTTTCAAAACTAAATTTGAGAGTTGGTTATCACCCTTATGTTCATAAGATAGAGTTTAGAACACATGAATGTTATTATGAGTTTCTAGTAATGTCTTTTAGCTTGTCTAATGTACTTTTTACATTTCAAGCCATAATGAATAGTATTTTCAAACTATACGTGAAGAGTTTGTAATTGTTTTCTTTGATGATATATTAGTGTACAACAGTACATGAGAGTTGCATAAAGAGCACTTATCTAATGTGTGACAAATATTGCAAGATAACAATTTTTATGCTAAGAAAAGTAAGTATACATTTGCCTAGTAGAAGATTGAATATCTTAGGAATATTGTATCAAGGGAAGGAGTGCAACCAAATGATAGTAAAGTGGTAGCTATCCAATGGTGGCCTTTTCCTACTTCTCAGAAACAATTGAGGGGATTTATGGGATTATTAGGCTATTATCAAAGATTTGTGAAAGGGTATGCTTATATAGCTATATCTCTTACAAATCTCCTATTGAAAGAAGCATTTAGTTAGAATGAGGAAGCACAACAGGCTTTTAATAATCTTAAAGAATCAGTAATGACTGCACTTATTTTAGCTCTACACAATGATAGGAATCAATCTCCTGAATTGATCACCTTCAGTTAAGCTAGAGGACTCTAAGGACTCACTCAAAGGATATTAGCCCAAAACCATAATCGAGATGGAGATTCATATCCTAACTTGATCCCCTATTAACCTAATTGCCAGATTGTTACGTATGTCAGGCTTACTCTTGCCAAGTAGCCATGCTCTATCAGGATAGCTGAGAAGACAACCCCAAGACCATCCGAGCTAAATTCTGGGGCTGACCACAAGCATCTAACCTTAACTTAAGCTGACTTCTCTATAGCAAGATTGGCTGGCCCCCGGCCTAATCCAAATTAGGTTAGCCCTTGACTGCAAATGCTTTTCTAGTTTCACCTACTTTGTATCATATTTCTAATGTCAAGTCACCAAGTGATACGTGTCTTCTGACACAATATTCTAGAATGATCTTTACTTTTTCATACTAAATATTTTTTATCTCTTTTACCCCTTTTAGTATGTTTTACGTAACCCAATTGTAAGAATATCTTTTTGTCTTTTTATATATGTAAAGTAACTCTAGTGGATAGGTATATAAACCCTCATTTACTTGTACGTAGACAACTAATTATTAATAGAGAAATTATTCATGTTTCCTTTGAGTAACCTTAGTGTTCTCATTATTCTGCAACTTTTATCTATTCCCTCTAGCAAGGGAATAGTAGCAAGTAACCCTTTAGCTCAGACCAATGAGTCACATCTGGCGAATTGTAAACCGAGTAGGATCGAGTGGTGCATTATATCCATTTGGTAAATGCCCGAACTTAGCTAGCTTTTCTTTTGTTTCTTTCAGTTTGCTTCATTGTGGTGCCTTTCCATGTGTCTAACCTTGGAGATGCATCACCCAACATTCAAGAAACTTTTATTATTTTAACAAATGCTACGGGTATAGGAATTGGAGTTATCTTACATCAAGGGTTGCAACCTATAGACCTTTTTAGTAAGAAGTTGAGTCTAAGGCTACAAAAGGTAGGAGCTTATGTGTGGGAAATGGTATTTGTAGTCGAAGCAATCAAAAAAATTGAGGCATTACATATTAGGGAGGCATCTTTTTCATAAGGATAGATCAAAAGAGTTTGAAAGAAATTCTCACTCACAATGTCCAAACTCTAGAGCAATAACAATGCTTAGTGAAACTTTTGGGTTATGAATATGAAGTATATTATAAGCTAGGCATGGAAAACAAGGTGGTTGATGTTCTTTCTCGACAGTTTGAGGGGGTCAACTAATCTATGGCTATCACAATGCCCTTTTTTGACTTTGTTTCTTCATTGAAGTATGAGTATTAGCACAATGAACAGTAGGGGAAATTAATGGATGATTGTCTATAAGGAATGCCATTGTCATATCAATTAAGGGTATAGGATGGCTTACCATTTGTTGGCAATAGAACTTTCAATCCTACTAAAGTGGACATTATTCCATCACTATTAAGGGAGTTTCATTGTCATTTAGTAGGAGGACATACTGGCATATCAAAAACTTTCAAGAGACTCAATGCTTCATTATTTTGGGAAGGAATTAGAAAAGATGTTGAAGAATTTGTGAAGAGTTGTAATGTGTGTCAACAAATTAAATATATGACCACATAACTTATAGGACTGCTTTAACCTTTAGATATTCGTCATCAGGTTTTTGAAGAAGTTGCAATGGATTTTATTAAGGGCTTATCCATTTTGAAAGGGTATATTGTCTTATTGGTTGTGATGGACAAATTGACCAAATATTCTCATTTTGGGGTATTACCAACTACAAATATAGTTGTTAAGGTAGTTGAACTTTTTGTCAATTTGTTTATAAAGTTGCATGGTCTTCTTAAGGAAATTGTTTTAAATTGAGCTATAGTTTTCATCAGTCATTTTTTGCAAGAAATATTTAGACTAAGTGGTATAACATTAAAGATGAGCTTAGCCTACTATCTACAAATGGATGGTCAGTCTAAAGTCTTAAATAGATGCTTGGAGTAATATTTGAGGGCTTTTGTTATGGACAAACTACAAGATTAGCTTAAATATTTGTATTAGGAAAAATATTGTTTCAATACTAGTTTTCACAGTAGCGCAAAAATGACGGCCTTTAAAGCATTGTATGGAGGAGAACCATTGAAAATTACTAATAATCTTTAAGGTTCTTCTTCTATTGGAGTTGTAGATCAAGAGTTGGATACAAGAGACATAATTTTGAAACTAAAAGACAATTTTTTTGAGACACAACTCTACATGAAGAATTTAGTGGATAGACATTGAGTGGATAGATCTTTACAAGTGTAGGATTATGCTTATGTTAAGCTATAACCATATAAATAAGGTTCATTGGCTCAATGGTTTTCTTTTAAGCTTATTAGTAGATATTATGGACCTTGTAAATTTTGGAGAAAGTAGGTCCAATAGCTTATAGATTAGAGTTTACTTAAATCAATTTTTACCATTGGATTCTATTACTAATCATCCTTTGATAAAACCATTAGCAATTTTGGATAAAAGACAGGTTGTCCAACATTCTAAGACTATTTCTCAAGATGTAGTATGGTGGGAGACCCTACTAATAAAAGATTTGACTTAAGTAGATTTCAATGAGTTTTGTGTCTCTTATTTAAAGTTTTGTCTTAAGGACAAGGTGCATTTTCCATTTGGAGGGGAAAATGTTATTACTTAAGCAAAGGGCGAAAGTAAAGTTAATACAGTGTCAAAGAGGCTTAGATACTTAAGAGACTATGTTTGACTTACACATATTGAGAGACTTAGGCATATTATGAAATTACATAATTGTAGTTACAAATGTATAATTGAATTACTAGTTTGTAAATAGAAAATAGTTACATGAATCAAATCATACAAAAGAGTATAAATAGAAGTAATAATAAAAGGGATATCATCATTGAACACTAAAACAAAATTCTATGTCCTCTTTCTTTCTTCTTCTTAGCATTGCCTTGACACTTGGAGTTCGGGAATTTCATTACCTTACACACAAGAAAGATTAACAAAATAGTTAGATTTTCTTTGAACATTCTATCAATAGATTTAATAAGAAACCCTATAGAGAAAAGAATGAAAGCAAAGTGTTCTTACATTTGAGAAGCCTCGTGGAGAGTAAATGGAGTTGTAGCTTAGGGTTTTATTTATTTGTCATTGAAGTTGAGCTTAGGCCATGTATTTGGGTTGTGAAAGCTAACACGCTCTCTCTCCATTTTATTTACTTCATGTATCAATAGACTTTCAAAAGTGTCTTTTATATTTGCCTATATAGACAAGATCGATAAGAAGGGTACTAAACGATCGGCATGGTCGAATCTCCACTTAAAGTTTCTATTCACATACCATCCTTTGCCCTCAATCGATTGTCCAAGAGATCAACTCGCCCTTAACACTTCATGGTGTATTGATTGATTGATAACATGGCTACCCATCAATTTGTAGGCTAGATTCCACCATCTTTCTCTTCTTGACTTCCTTGATCGAATGATTGGTAAACCTTGTGCACCTATTCTAGTGAGATGAAATTAATAAAATTCGATTAAAATGAGTTTTTTTTTTTCATGTATTTTTATCAATTTTGTTCATGTTGATCCATTTTTTGCATAAACTCTATTTTCATATGAAATTCCACTAGTTTTTCTTAAATTTATGTACAAATGTAGGTTTTATAAGAGGAAAAAATTATGTATCTTGAGCCGTATTCACAATCCCTAACATTAAAACCTTGCTTTTCTTGAAGCAAGTGTTAAAAATCAATTTATAGAAAACGAGAGGACAAGCATTTGCTTCCTTTACATTCAATCATAATCGAGGGTATGCCATCTAACTGGAAGCACAAAGTTTGCATGCAATCAATTCAACACAAAGACTTTTAGAAGTGATGTCGAATTTGTTCCACCTATGACCAATCAAATATGCATAGATAAAAAAACCATATAATTAACTTAGGAAATGATGCCTAGAAAATTTAACGTTCTCATTTAGGTTAAGCTTAGGAAATTTGAAGTTAAGTCTAACATTTCAAATCAAATAAGAGTTTTTGACGTTTAATTGGTTAGCCCATATATATACTTCTACCTTATTGGACTCTTGAGTATGCCAATGCTGTGCAAAAAGAGTGATCACTAAATCATATCCTACTTCGCCTCCTTGTCTTTGGTATGAATTTCACTTCTTACCTGTTATTTTCTTTTTGTGTTTTCATTTTTTAAACTTTTTCTATTTCTTTCTTTCTTTCATTTTTCTTTGCCTTTTTTTTTTCTTTTTTGACTTCATTGTTCTTTTATGATGGGCTCACAATTTTACTTTATAATAACTTTTACTTGATTCACATTATCTTTTTTTCATTCATCTTTTCTTTTTGAGCATTCATTGTACATTTGTCGGGAAACATTTAGTTAGAATCTAATACTCACTTTAGTTCACAAGATATTAACTACTATTAGATTTCTTAAAAGAATGGTGTATATAAATAAGTCAACTTTCAAAAATACAAAACTAGACACAAAGCCTAAACATTTTCCTAACTTTAAATCTCTAAACTACATCTAAATTAAGCATAACTAAACAAAGCAAAGATACCATGAATTGATTACCAAGTATTGAAAAGTATTCACGATTGATTCATAAAGGAATTCATTCAAAATTATGTTACAATCATTTCCATTTACTTTTATTCATACAAACTTTGTAAGAATAACAACATATTTGAAGTGAAGGCATTGAATATAAGGAAAGATGGATCTAACTTATAAAAAAAAAAGGATCATTTTGTTAGGTGCACAGAAGGGATAACTTTGCAAGAATAAATTCAATTGTCATAACCTAATTACAACTACACAACTTTACGTTTCATGTCTAACCTTCCTCATCTCCAACTTTAAGTTCAAGAAATATATTCAATAATTCAGCACATGTATGATTGAAAAGTAAAAGAGGAAAGATTAGAGTAGAGCTCTCACGATTTCTTGGTGTGTTTTGAGATTTTGATTCCTTTATGAGATTCCTTTGATGGCAGCTTTGGATGATGGATTCAACTTTCCTTTATTTATTCATAAATGCTTGCATAATATAAAAGAAACATAACTAAATAGACTTTAAAATAATAAAAAAAAGACTTGGACATAAACTAAATAAAAAAGAAATAAGGAAAGATGATAGGTTAGGGTACCTCTTGCCAAGCGCTTGTTTTTAAGCCTTTAGCCTAGCTTTTTTATGTTTGCTTTCATGGTGCATCCTTGTCCATTCTCTAAGGCTTAAATACTACAACTCCACAGCCTTTGCTCGACTCTTTGTGTTCATCATAATCTTTTCTCTTTCTCACCTGACTCCTTTTCTCAAATTCTACCTTCAAAAGAACTTTCAGAAAAATCCTAGCCATTATGGAGCATGGCATAGTGAATTTCCTTATATCATATAATCTGTGTGCAACTGAAAGCCATTAACACTCCTCTCTTTAAGCGTCACATCTACGATTTTGAATTCATCAATATTGAGTCTCTCCTCTAGATTAACTTCAACCTCCTTCTCCAATTCAGACTTTTCAAAGATTTCCCCTTCATTTTTCTAAGCATCTCCTTCTTCCTAATCATCACTACCCATTTCTTTACACTCACTAGGATCCTCTTCAATCTCTTCTTCACTTAGATCCTCCTCTTCAATGTCCTTCTTACTATCCCTCTTTGACTCCTCAATCTCATTGGGATCTTCTTCTTCACCATCTTCCCTTACTCCATTCATTATCTCCATGTTATACACTTCATCATCACTTAGGGACTCTTCTTTGAATTCCCCTTTCATCTCATCATATATGTCCCTTTTAAATTCAACTATTAGTTCCTCTTTTGATGGTGTAAACATCTCCTCATCCATGTTTTAGTCTTTTCCTCAACAAGATCATCAAGCCTCATGTATTCACCTCCAAATATTTTCTTCCCACTATAGCATAACTACTCCTCTCCGTCACCAGCTCCTTTATTGTTCCCATTAGATATTCTAGCTTAGTCTCTAGGATTTCACCCAGTATTACTAGGTAATTGCCTTAAGAGTCTCTTGGTCATATTTTGACTATACTAAGCCATCATTTTTTGTAGATCTTATAGTAAGGCCTCTTGCACATTCATCCTCATATCATATTTTCTAATGATGCTTCTCATTCAGTCTTCTATCATCTCTCCCTTCAGTTTCTATGCAGGTGGTGATTGGTACTGACCAAATTGCATTTTAGGTCCTTGGAAACCTCTATTCAATCCTCTTTCTTAATTGCCTCCATAAGACAAGTTTGGATGATCTCTCTAACTCGGGGTTATATGTGTTTGAGTAGGGGTTATAGTTCCTTTAACCTTGATTAAAATTCCCCATTGCATTAACTTGATCATCTTGAATTTCTCTTATTAGGGAAATATAATTTGACATCTTGGGCTCACACATCCTACTCCCCCACACATACAACAATGCTCATAAGGCTACTTACGAACATTAGAATTGTTTGCTTATTTGGCTTTTTTTAGCTGAAGGAGCTAGGTGGTGAGTGAGGTGACTTGTTCCCTAAGTCGACTTAACTCTGCTTCCTTGTGTATACTCACTACTCTTCTTGGCTGTACTCTCTTAGGATACTAACCATGAGCATGTGTTGACATTTGTTCAAAAATCTCATAAGTCTCTTCAATACTCTTGTTCATTATAATGCCCTCAACAACTGCATCAACAATCATTCTTAACTGATATCCTAAACCATTATAGTAAGTGCTTACTATGCTCTACATGGCTAGATCATGATGGGTACACTTCCTTAATAACTCCTTAAATCTTTCCCAACATTTAAATAATGGCTCCCCATCAATCCACTTGAACATAGTAATATCATTTCTCATTATTGTAGTCTTACTCGGTGGGAAAAAGTATGGCAAGAACTTTTGAACAAGTTGATCCCATATTGTGATGGAGTTAAGTGGATTGGGAATTTAGCAAACTTCTTGCTTAATCTCTCAATGAAAATGAGAATAACTTTAGGTGGATAGTATCATTAGATACCCCATTTGTTTTCATGGCAGCACATAATTGCAAAAAGTTTTAAATATGTTCATGGGGTTCTTTGGATGGTGATCTACCGAATTCATTCAATTGCACTATCTAGATCAAAGTTTGCTTTAGTTCAAAATTGTTTGCTCAAATAATTTGCCAGGTGATTGGTGGTTCAACTTCATTAAAATTTAGGACACATTATTCCCATAAGGCCCAGTTATCACCATTTTTATTTCCATGAGCTCCATTCCCATTTTTTCCATTTCTACTGGCTTAGTTTCTATTTCCACCATTAAAGGTCTTTGCGAATTATCCATATCTTTAACTAATCTCCTCTCCTTTCTCTTATTTGACGATGGAACGTTCAATCTATCTTGAGATCAAATTCCTCAATTACTTCTCTCACTTCCCTTCGCATACAAACTAATAAGCCCTCAATATACTCATTTCCAAACAACCAAATTGCCAAACTATAACCTATAAGTATTAATGCAAATATCTAAATAGTACTTTTACATCTCCACAACAAATTGATTAGGGTCAATTCAACACTTAACCAACAATTTCAACAATAAAAATTCAAACTTTATATACAAAGCAACTCAAATTAACTAAAAAATAGAAAACTTAGCTCAATGAATCAAGAAAGTAAGTAAATATCAAAATCTTAATAGCTAAACTACTTAAAATTAATAGAAATTAAACTAAACTACCAACTACAACAACACTAAGGCCTAACCTCAGAGTCCTCAGTTTATCTGACATTAGAGCAATTGCCTTCTCCCTAGTAATGGCACCAAAAATTGACATAGGCTCAATACGTACACTAGCAATTTTAAAAAGCAAATTTTATAAATAGAGCTTTTAAAAAACAAGGTCAACCTTTAACTGACCATTATGCCAGATCATGTATAGTAATAAAAATTGGTGAATATTCACCAAGTCATTTCTATGAGGAGAAGGACTCATCGAAGTACTAGCTTTTAACATACTGCTCTAGTTTGCTAATCGAATAAAGTAAGTTGGGAATTAGAATGAAAAGTAAATGCGAGTGCAGATATATAATAATTAACATAAATCAATAAAGGCGTAGGCTTATGACATGCTTCTAATATAGTGGTAAGGTTATGCCATTAGGATATTAAGTAAGTCCTTAATTAAGTTTTAAAGGAATTCACTTGAGTTCAATGCTAGGTAAAGTATCTCACTTAACTATGCAACGAAAAATCTCCTCTCGATCTTATTTTCCTATATGATTAGCTAATCACCTAATTCTTGTCATGAATTATGTGTTCTAATTCTAGAAACTAAGGGGTCAATCTCCTTTTGATCTCATAACCTATCCTAATTCACTAGATTTACATAAAGCAATGTAAATGCAATATAATAAACTCATTCATTAACACTTTATAAACTCATTAACATAAGTGGGAATTTACATAACTAATCTCTTTTTGGTCTCATAATTATGGAAATCCATTTAACTTTTAAAAGATTCCTATGACTAATCTCCTCTTGGTATCATAATCATAAAAACCCAATTAAGAGAGTCACCTCAACAAGCTTATAGTAGAGCATCAAACATTAAAATCTCAAATAAACATACAAACCCATATCAAAACAACAACATTTCACCAATTACATCATCCACATTATCACAAACCCATAAAAACACTCCTCGCAACCCATATTTTTAGCAATAACATAAAGAACAAAAGTAAATGTAGCAGTAACTTCCATTGATGAGCAAGATAAAGAGATAACAGAATGAGAACAAGAGTATAATGAAAAGTAAAGAGATAAACAAGCCAAAATCTACTTCAAATACCAAGAAATATGCATATAAATCTCAAAAACAAGTGTTAGATACCAAAGAAGTAGCAACATAATAGTAAAAATAGGCAAAATCTCATAAAACTACACTAAAACCTAGGAATATCCTAATTATGGCTAGCGAATTCTACACAAAATGCGAGTATTTATAAATTGATTACTACCTACCGTTCGATAGACATGTGTCAGCTTGGTTTTGTTCTTATGTTTTATGAAATGTGGCATTTAAAGGGCTAGGGTTTTAGCTCAAGAAAACCGTAGTCCTAATCTCTTTTACCAATTGATCGATAAGGCAAGTATTTGATATGTCACTCCAAGAGAAGACAAGGGCGACAATATCGGGGTGAATCCAAGCTTGCGGAAAGCTTAAAGTGAAAGGTGATGAAATGCGAAAATAGAAACAAGAAAATGAGATGCAAACCATGAATGATTCCAAAGATGTGCAAGGAAACTCCATGGACTCACAAAACTAACTTGATATGACATACGAGTAGCTTAGTGAGATTACTCGCCACCTAACCCTACTTAAGGGTTAAGATAAGAGTAAGATAAGGGGTAAGCATACTAGCTTATGAAATAGAAGTATATTCAATATTAGATGTATGTTGTAGCTACATATTACAAAGGGTATTTATACTCGAAAAGTTGGGGCATCCTACTTAAAATGGAAGAAAAAGATATTATCTAAAAGAAATAATGTACAAGAAATAATAAAGGGATACAAATGAAAATTAAAAGAAATTGATTATTATTGCAATGAATCCTATTACATAGGGGCTAGATACGTAGCGATCAGTCACTAAGGAGCTTCTGGAAAAAATAGATAAGTTGTACGGCTAGATTAGGGATTACCAAGTAGAGGTGCCAAGTAAATCTAAAGATCTTTTCAAGAAGATGTAAGTTTGGATGTACTTTGAGGTTCTTGGCACCAATACTATTGACAAGCTAGTTGATACGGTCATGGCCAAGCAAACATGTAAAAGGACCAAACTATCAATGGAGCATATTTCGGGTTAGCACCTGATTACACATAGATGAGAAGTTACTTGGCTTGGCATATGGAGTTGGTTAGTAACGAGGATCAGCTCAATCTCGACAAGAGTTAGCTAGAACAATAGAATTTGCTTCATCAGTCCCTCGAGACCTTAAGCTCAGGCTCAGGTTAAATGTTTAGTTATTTGATACCTATCAATATCGATCGATCTATGTAGTCAAATCCCTACTTGAAGTTTCTATATACACACTATCCTTTACCCTCGATTAACTGTTTAAGAGATTAGCTCACTCTTAATACTTTAGGACATACCGATCGATTAGTAGGCTAGAGTCTAGCATCCTTCTCTTCTTAGCTTCCTTGATGAAATGGCTGGTGCATCAAATCCAATTGGTTGCTCACGAGTTTTTTCCATCTTTTCTAATTTGTTTGTTTTCTTGTTGATATTCCTCGTGTATTCCTATCTTTAAACATATCTACACCGTATTAACCTATTGGAGAGACCAAGATCCTGTAATAGGTCACTGATACAAATGTTAGACACTTACTAGAGGGCTCAGCTCACCATGGTAAGTTGAGATATTTCAACAACGAAATCCCTACTTCCTATTTTCCATGAGGATCACTTCTCTATAATGGGACCATATTATGACTGGTAGCAATTTATCGTAGGAGACATTTTGCTTTTTGCAGGGAATTCCAATCTTTACAATAAGGCAAATTTTTGTAGTTTTATTAAGGTTTTAGATAAAACATTTATGGGACTAATTTAATATGATATTATACCACCATTTCACCTCCAATTCAATTCTTAAGTAAAAACAATTCTAAATCCATAAGTGAAGCCAAACTCAAATAACAAAATATTGAACCTACATAAATTTATAATTTCTACAGTATAGTAATAAAGACTAAGTATAGTTATCAAAAAAAAAAAATGTAGATGATATAAACTCTTTTGTAATTATTGCTAATCCTTCAATAACCATTGCTTGAGCTTGAGTTCAAATTACTTCATTACAGATAAGACATGGTGATGATTATCGTATGTGTAGATTTTAAAATCTATTTTAATCGGCACGTAAGTCTAAGAAAATTAATCTCTTTTTTCTATTCTATTATTTGTTTTCACTTTTCCCTTCATAGGACTGTTATCATCAGCATAATCCAGAGTAAATATAGCTTATTTAATTTTTCAGTTAAGAGAATAAAAAACCCAGAGCCTAGTGACTATGGTAAAATATAAGGACAAAACCGAAGCCCTCTGAACAACCGACAAAAGTTAAAACTCCATTTTCACTGTTAGTCGACTCTAAAATTAATATTTATTTTGCAAAGCAGCCTACGATATGTTTTTCGCTTAATAACCCCAACCATGAACTGACTTACAATTTAATCATAAGATTTTAAGATTTGAATTAGGACTTATTTAATTAACTATGTTTTGATTCATCTAATTCACCATATTTCTGCTGGTTACATCCATCCAAATTCATCATGGAAGCACGAAAGGGAGGGAAAAAAAAAAAAAAAAAATCTTGTGACACAAAAATTGGTGGCTTACTTCTATTTCTCAACTTCCTTAAAATCTAGATGAAGTAAATTAAAAATAAATAAATAAATAAAAAAGAAGAAGAAGAAGAAGAAGTAAAGGAAAAAGGAAAGCTGAGATTTAGCATCATCATCATCAACTAACTCATCATCAGGTGAAATTCTTGGGTCCAATCATATTACAACTTTCTTTACCTATGAGCAAAATTTCCTCGTAACAAAATTAAAAAGAGCTATGCTGTAACTAAAATCAGATAACCACTAAATCTTCAGCCGACCGATAAATTATATTTATCTCCGAGCGAGCAAGGAAAACAAGCTACATGAGATAAAAGATCTTCTTTCTAAATAGTGAACTCATCCGGTACCAAGATAAGTGCTCTGACTTCTCCACAGAGCCTTGGGATGGTTGCTTTCTGACTTGTACTGTACATGGACTTGAAGACGAAAATCAACAAACATGGAAAGACAAAGCACTGGGAAGGTAGTGATGATGTTGGTTTTGATGATTATGAGATTGAGGCTCTCTTTCAATTCTCCATCTAAGATGAAGAAAATCGTCCACGGAACAAGGTAACCTTAATGGACCAGAAGCATGGTATCCATATACCTCGTAAGCTTTATCTAGAAGTGGCTTGAATAGGGGATGGTACAAATATGATATCGGTATCACAAATCTCTGAGACCCTTGGTCATCTTCTTCTTCCAATCCTACTTCAACTGCTAGCCATCCCTTCTTCATCTTCATCTTCTTTTTTCTTTTGATGTGAATACAAAGCTATGGAGGTATGAAAGCAGTTGTGTAGCACACAAGTTGCCTTGTAGTGTAGGTATAAGAGCACAAGTTGAGGAATACAAGTGGTGAGTGCTTGTTTTTATAGGCGGAGACTACAGTCAATTAAAACGATTGCATCCGGCTGCATCTCTCCTTTTTTTTTTTTATAATTTATTATTCTACTCAAAGGATGTTCGGAGTTTGTACATGAAAAATTATCCTTATATATGGGGTATGATTTTCTATGTATTAAAAAATTTTAAAAATTGCATTTATTTTCAGATACAACCCAGGCTTATCTATTTTTCTCGATTTTAAAAGTGAAAGGGACATGACAAATAACGGGTGTTAGGTTGCTATTGGGGTTGGTTATTTTAATGAAAATGGAAAGTGGAGAATATAACCAAACTAAGTACCCCATCATTATGCTTTCACCAAAATTGATATTCCTGGTCGGGCAACTATCATATAATTGTGAAAATTTTCTGCCAAATAAGGAGTCCGGTTCTATTAAAAAAGCAAAAAGCCCAGAAGTGTTTCCGCTTTGATCATAATGTTTACTGTATGTGTAGATTTTTTTTTTTTTGCGTAAAACATGTGTAGATGTTTTTTACCTCTTGCATTACTGCAACCACACTATATAAATGTTTTTTTTTTCATTTTTTTATTTTCTATTTATTACTCTTATATCTATGGAATAAATGGAATCTTAGTCCTTTCTTTTTTTTTTTTTTTTCTATTTTCAATTTAGTTTAAAAGCTTATTTAAAAACATGCAGATAAGTTTGAATGGAAAGGATCCCTATATCTCGGAATAAATAGACTTGGTCAATTTCACGGTCGAGCTCAACTTATAAGAAAATGAATATATCAATGATACACCATGGGCACAATTGAAAAAAAAAAAAAAAAAATCTAACTATGCATCAAAAGGCAGATCTCATTGAAAACAAAATGATGTTAAAAATTTCTCCTTCTTTTATAAAAGTTGAATGTGAATTTATAAATCATCTCAACTAGACTAAAAAATTTTATATGTTTTATAAGATTGATCTTGCTTTTTATCTATTTATTTCATATATACTAAAAGGGTGCAACAATTGAAAACATTGATAAATTAAATAGTGTAGTAGTGTTATTAATTGGAATAAACCAAACAAGACATAAATTCTTTATATTAATTGAAACCCTTATTCTGCTATCCGATATGGAATAGCAATGAGCACAAATAGCATTACCACCTTAAATTGACATGCCTCTTTATAGCCTCATATTTAATAAAATTGAGTATGGATTTATTTAGGGATTCATCTATTTATAGTGATGAATAATACGTAGTGTGGTATTATTTAATAATCATCGGTAAAAGTTTGTTCGTATAAAATACGGAAGTGTTATGCTGTAATGCAGCTTTTGGAAGGGTCACTGTTCCACTATTGAGTATTGAGTGGTGGTGGTGCTTTGTGATTGTGTGCCGACCCTCGAATTTGGAGGGTGAACTCATATGATATATGATGGAGAGGGACGTCGAAAGATATAAGCTCGAGGGTTGTTATTTAAATATAAGACCGGGGCCTCTGCGCCTCGGTCATTATATTTAGGCACCGGCTCTTAAATTATCGAGAGCTACGATATTTTTGCTGCACGACTATTATAATTACATGTTATCTTGGTTCAATCTAAAAACCTATAATCGTCCTTGCATAGAAACAAAAGTTGCATTGAAGTCTTGTTTTTGGTTCTAATTCATTTTGATAGTTTTTGTTTTTTATTTTATTTCTATCGTCCTTATATGAGATTTCTTCCATGCCTAGAGCTTTGAGTTTATTTTGTGATTGAATAGAAACTTTTTGTAGCTTAATATTAGCCCATATTTGTATAAACGTTCAAATTGAATCTTTAGATCTTCGTTTCTTTTATGGGCTTATTTCGATATTTATATAATATATCTTTGCTTTTCAATAAATGACATTCGTATTCTCTTGTAAAATAAAAATAAAAAAAAGAAGAGAAAATTATAATACCATGGCAGTAGTGAAGCGTATATGTCATTTATAAGTTCATATAATATAATAGTATTTATATATATACATTATATCAACACACTATTAATAACCAAAAATCAAAATTGATATTACGTGACATAGTTAATTCCTATAATAAAAAATTATATGAATTAATTTCATGATTATCTGAATGTCTAAGTAATCATTAATTTTATATAAATCTATACTAAACTCGAAATTGCAATTCAAATATATTAACACATTTTGAGATCTCCAAACAAGAAAAAAGAATAGAAACAGACCATGCCAAATGACGTGACAAATTCCAATATAAAGAGATACCTAAACCAAGAAAGCGTGAAAATGACACTAAATGATAATACTATAAATTGATTGTTTCTAATATTAACAAGTAAAATCAATTTTTTCCAGAAAAAGCCCAAACACTATATTTTACTTTTTCTAAATATGGAGGAAATGGAAAAATAAGGAAATTTTCTTCTTCCTCTCCCCTCTCCCAACCCTATGAATCTTTTTCTCTCTTTTTATTTATTTATTTATTTTCCTATCAAATTGCACCAATCAGTGCAAAGCGACGGGTTGAAAATTCTCTTTCAATTTAATGTTATGGGTTGATTTTTATTTACCACACCTAGAAAAACCATAAGAGTGTGATGTATTTGGAAACATCATCATTTGTTTTCTAATTTGAGGCAATTATGAATTCTGGACTATATTTACTAAGGGAAGGTAGTTTCGGTTGTCTCTCTAGGATCTTACCTGTGTTGATTGAAAAGAAATTAAACTTTGCATGAGTGATAAAGCCTACTAAAAAGAACATATTGAGAGAATGTCAAGGGGTGTTGGCTGATATGATCACTGCGATACTTAAGTCAGTTGCGAGTTGTGAGTATTTAGAGAATATTAAGAGTAATTAGCAGGCTTAAATGTGTAAAATATTAAGTAATTTACCGTTTCGTGATGATTTTATATTTATAGAAGAGTGGTGCTTAAATTTTAAGAGCAATTAATGGGTAGAGCTACTTTCGCAAGTATTGGAGAGTGGGATCAAGATGTCCAATGTGATCCAAATAGGTAAGAAGTGATTATTAACTTGATCTTTTGACCTTATCTAGAGTCTTCTACCTATTGGAGGCTTGCCATAGTATGATAGGTCGTGTTATGGGCTTATGCCGAGGGCAATCTATCATAAGGAGTAAGCCTAAAGAGCTTGGGATTGGCTTGAGGGGCTTATGTCTCAAAAAGGTCTATCAACACTTACCCCCCTACAGTTTTGTCGATGCAATGAAAGGCAAGGAGAGGGGAAAGATATGCTTCTCAAGTGTGTGGTCAATCTAGTCAGGTGAAAGTTTAAGGCAAAGAGGTCTGAGCTAGCGTAAGGCTGAGGCAAAGAGGTCTAATCTAACATGGAGGCCGAGGTAGAGAGGTCTAAGCTGACATGCGGATCGAGTAAGTGCAACATATCCGATCAAAGGTAAGTGTGATAGTTTTGAGGTAGAATACGAAAGGTTCGACCTCTTTAGTCTAAGCAATTGGCTCTCCATTTGATCAAAGCAGAGCATATGTTCATGGTGCTAGAGAGGTGAATTGAAGTGAAGACTTCACACCGCAAGATAGAGGTACTGAGTAGATTAGACCAAACTAGGCTCGCCATTGCTTAAGCAGGCGCAATTTATTCTATCCAAGGTGTAGTACCATTGGGATGTCTAGTGAGTGGAAGTAAGAGGTGTTATTGGTGAATTTTAGGGATTGGAAATATCCTGCAAAGATAAGAAAAATACTTGGTTCCGGAGCCAATCCAGTTTGGTCATTTTGATACCTAAGTCAGTAAACAAGAATGAAAAGGGTAAAGTAAGGAAGTTAAGAGTTATCATATGCCTCTTATAAAGTTTTTTTCCTGTATTTATAAGAGACAGTCATGTCTAAAAGAGCAGCCATTGAAATAACAATTGAGATATGTGGAAGATTGTTGATTAAACACCTTCTCTTCAATGTAGGGAGAGTAGACAATTATATAATATAACCGTACTTGTGGTAATTGTTCATATGCCATGAACTTGAATTCAAATTAGTAACGAAACTTTGTTACTAGGCATAGTGCTAAGAATGTCGATTACTCGGCCAGGTACTGAGAATACAAATTATCTGGCCTGTTAGCAGCTAAATGGACGAGTAAGATGAGTAGACGAAAACTGACTATCAACATTTGCCCCTTAACTCCCGTGTTTGAGAATTCGACAAAGGGGGTAATACATAATACTCTAGAGGCTAAGTGGGGAGCAATTCTTTAGATATCGAGTGAAATAAGAAGCAAGACAGTTTGCATCCTAATCGAAAAGTTGCAACTTTCATTACACCGTAGTCCTAATAACTGTTGGAAAGTTGTCGACCGTCGAATTTCTGTCTTGAAACATACGTAAACAATCTACGCCGCTAGCAAATCAACGCATTATTATTGTTAGAAACAAATTTGTAGTTATGAAGATAAGCTGTTTGTATTTAAAGGACTTTTCAAAATCATAATTCATTTTTGCTCAAAGTCATAAACAAATTTTCTCACTTTCTCGTCTTCACTCTCAAGTTCTTCAACTTCTGTGATACCATTCTTTATAACCATTCAGGTATGGTTTGCAACGTTGTCCATCGACTTGTCTTCTATGATTTCGAAGCAATGGAATTTGAGACCACTTCACTCACCCCCTCCCAC